>CM063503.1:90001182-90293682 GCA_032207245.1 Pardosa pseudoannulata | reverse complement strand
GTAAGTGAATATTTAATCATCTCTCAATTGCTATTTAAATTTGGACGTAGGTTAACGTGAAGTTGAACTGAAAGACAGATTTTAAATGTGTTTAGATAAAAAAAAATAATGAATCTCAAATATTTCTTTAAAATATTCGCATGTTTTTACAAGAAATCTAAGGTAAGTGTAAAAGCACAATTTATATAATTTTAATTTGATTAAATAAAAATAAATAAATAAATAACAACTTTAGGAGACAACAAATACCTGTGTTTAAACAATATTTATTCAGTTAGAGCTTTTTATTATTTTATTCGATTAATAATACTGAAAACTAGGTCACTTGTATGCGTTCTTGTGTAATGAATTTCAGTTAAAATTAAGATATTTTTAATAGCTGTATTGTTTGCTACAATCCGAAAAAAATACTAAATAAAATTTTTAAAAAATAATAAGATAAGAATTTAGAGTGCGGCCGGACTCCATTTGTATAATTTTTAGTTTTATAAATTTAGCATTTTTTCCTTCATTTACTCCAAGCATATACTTCTAAAAGGAAAAAAAAAACAGTCACTTTAATTTCCTTTTTCTGTACTTCCTTACTTGAGTTATCTTGTTAAGATTAGAAAAAGACTGAAATTGACAACAGAGAGTGAAAATGAAGTATTATCTTAAAAAACAAAAAGCGAGTTAAAAAAAAGAAGTAAAAAAGGGGACTATTACATGTAGTTCTGTGAAATGATGAATCATAAATCACCATGAAACTTAGGGGGAAAAAAACCACGACGTTAAAATGAAAAAAAAAAGTTTCTGAAGTGAGCGGTTAAAAGGAAAATTCCGGACTTTGAATCGTCATCAATTAGAAGCAAACATTGGAATAAAAAGTATGATTAAGCTTGCTTTTGCTTCATCATGAATATGGAACTACACTGCACAACGTGATTTTATTTACTCTGGATTTACATACCTAAACAATGAATTTTTCTCTTCCATTAATAAATATTACTCGCGGATAGCGGATTAGACAATATATATAAGTCCGATCTGTGGCTAAATATGCTTAGGAAGTTATTATACGTCTTCGGAAATGCTTTAATATAATAAATTTCACTAGATTTAAAAGCAGTTTTAACCGTTCTCGAATATCAATATTGGTTATATATTTCAATTATCATTAATATTGGTTATATATTGATCTACCTATTCAGTCTAATGCAACGTATAAGATCAGTCTTCTGAATTTGATCTCTTACGTTGTTTTTCTGTGGTTTTAACGATTTTACTGTTATATTTTTTCGCATAGCTATATATTATATATTATTGTTTAGTAACATATTTTTATTTTAATTCAATTCACAGTGGAAGAAATTAAGCATTGGTATCCGCTTATATTTCGGGCAGAATACGTTCCAAAAATTGAATAGAATATTGCATCATTTGAGACTGGCGCAGAACCATGTGCTTTTATACCGCGACCGGTTTTAAAGCAACTCTTCTTTTTTCTTTACGGCGCGGTCTCGGGGAAGGGAGCATCATTCATTCTGAGTATTTAATTTACATGAAAATAGATAAATATGCGCATTTACTCGCTTGTAAATACGAGGGAAGCAAATCATGTGTATAATTAATCTCAAAACTGAGACACTATCTGATATTACACCGTAATGTTTTCAAATGGTAGTTCCATTGTACGCAAGAGTATATTTGTTTATATCGGCGTAAAGTAATATTTTAAGAAATCCTCAAAATGTATATATCATATACTTATGTTCTATTAAAAACAGTATTTGATGCATTCACAAATGTATAAACACATTTACCAATCGGATAAATTTATATTTAATGAAAATAACATACTTTTGTACAGTGTACAACCGGCAGTTTTAATCTATGGGTGAATACATATTTATTTATCTTTGTCATAAATTAATAATTAAAATATTCCTTAGAACGAATTTAATATTATTAACTTATGAGATATTTTAAAAATTTCATTAAATGTGTTTCATAATTTTTTTTTACGGTTTCACCTACCTTCTGTATTTACATTAAAAAATATGTAATTGATTACTATTTGCTATTATACTGTAATGTTTTCAGCTAGAAGCTTTCTTATAAGGAAGGACACAATTATTTATTTATTTTTATTATGAATATTTCCAAAAATCTTCAGAGCTAATCTTATGTGATTGTTTTGAAAATAATTTCTCAAAAGCATTTGATACTATCATAAATATACTATTAATCATAAGTACCATAATAACATCCATCATTTGATACTATCATAAATATACAATTTGTTTCATCTATTGAAGATATTTATATTATATAACGATACTATTTGCTATTTTTTAGCAATGTTTTCAATTGGAAGTTTTCCTATACGGATAAATACATTTATTTGTCTTAATCATAAAGTAATATTTAGAAAATTCCCTTGAACAAATATATCATTTACTTTTGTGATATTCTAGAAAATAGTTATTAAGATAATTTGATACTTTCACTCATTTACAAAACGTTTCACCTGTTAATCACATTTATATTTTAAAAAATCTGACAAATGATTATTATGTGTTGTTATACTGTAATAATTTCAACCATTAGTTTCATGCTACAAAAGAGTACATTTATTTATTTATCTTTATCATAAAGTAAAATCCAAAAAATTCCTTAGAAAGAATATGTTATTTCTTATGCTTCAGAAAATATTTTATTAAGTAATTCAACCTAACCTTTATAAGCTAACCTTCACAATTTTGCAAATAGTTTCACCTATTGATCATATTTTTATTTTAAAAAGTTATATTTTAAAAAGTTGTTTTTATTTACAATTATACCCAAACCATCTTGTTCTACATCGCAAACTTTCTTCAACGAAATAATATATTTATTTATTTGTCTTTATCATAAAGTATTATTTTAAAAATTCCCCAGAATGTCTATAGTAATTAATTACATGACATTTCAGAAAATGGTTTATTAAAAGTATTTGATACTTTCATATGTTTACAAAAAGTCTGACCTGTTGGAAATATGTATTTAAAATAAATTTATGTGAATGATTACTAACTGTCAATGAATTCAATTAAAAAATTATAAATAAATATTGCAATTAAGATAAAATTGAGGTTAGTATAATAACAAAATATATGCCATGCGAGATACATATCATTTTCTCAAAACTTTTAATCTTGATTGTGCAGATGTTATGTTTTAATATGAATCATGTTTCTGTTTTTGTATAATCAAATTTAAAAAATTTAACGATTTTATAATGATAACCATTATTTATAATGACTTTTTACTATAAATAAATACTTCGCTAGTTTACAACCAAATAGACACTAAGCCAGACATATTGTTTTTATTTACTGTTAGAATTTTTAATAACCCAAATTTCCCAACATGTTTAACCCACCAGACACAGTGCGATGAGTGGGTGTGTGCAGTAATGGTAATATTCATAAAATATTGCTCTTTCAGTGGTTCAAAATATTACACTATCATCTTATCTATAAATATATTCAGACAATGAATAAGATATCGCAGATTTATTCTGAAAAATATAGTGAAAATCAAAACATTTCTGTGATTTTTTTTATTTCAGAAGTAATATATTTTTGATGTTGAAATCTATACTGCAAATGGATATTTGGATCTGATTTTTGGCTCTCATATTACTTTTTTCTTAGTATAAAGATCACTAATAACCACTATCTTAGACTATCAGGCAACTTCGTCTAGACTTTACATCAAAAAGAAAAAAAAAAGTTAAAAAGGGCGAGGAAATCTTTTTCTTATTGTTGTCGACAGTCGTCCGCTAATTTTCTAATTTGTAAAAAGTAAAAAGGAATAAAGTATGAAAAAAATAATGTGTAAAAGCAACTAAAATAAAATTTTCCAAAACGATTCTAATTCTATTTAAATCACCCTCCTTAAATCCTATTTTTCTATAGTTTAATTTTCAAATGTGCAGAGCCGAACGATGGCCGAATGGTAGAGCGCTGCTCTTCGGAACCAGAGTTAGCGGGTTCGAATCCCGCTGCTGGCATGAATGTTTGTAGCCGTTCGGAATCGGCTTTAAACTGTAGGTCCCGGTCTCATTAGCCCTCGTGTGCAAAACGGTAGACCGTATCGCTCCAAACAAAGTCAAATGTGCAGAACAAGGGAGGAAAACAATTAAAGAAAAGATAGGGAAAAATAACCGAAATAAAACTGGGATAACATATTCTAATTGAGTAGTAAACGAATACGGTATCTGTACGTGTGTGTGATTTCAAGTATAGAATCTGTATAATTTGACTGACATGAAGTCAGTCAATCACGCACCTATCCGGGACGCAAACTCTTCTGAAGTCAGAATGAACAAGCCAATATTTTATGATATGTACCAGAATACGTCAATTAATAGTGTATTTATATCATAGATTTGCTGAGTGTGTAGTTTTTACTATTCTTTAAATGATAGTGAGAATTAGAGATTAGTATAAAAAAATTAAATAAATAAATAAATCTGTTTTTAAATATTCTGTCTATTACGGTAAAATGTCTACAACGATATTTTGTTTTGTAAAGAAATTCCTTATTTACTATATACGAAATCCCCGAGATATTTACTTGTGTAATATGTTTACTTTTAAAATGTTTTAAAAGTGTTAAATTAGAACTCTAAATGAAAGATATTATACACTACGTATTTTAATATTGAATGCTAAAATGAACAAACTCTAATAATAACTTGTTTACTGCAATACTTGTCTAATAACAAACATTTATTTGCAATATATTTTTAGTATAACTGTTTTAATTTTTGCCTTAATTTTGTTTTAGTAATAAAATAGTTTCACATAAAACATGGTTTATACTTCATGTGTTATTAGCTGAGAAAATATTTCAGCAGAAATAAATCGCTAGAAAAAGCAGAAATAAATCGCTAAGTCCGATATCAAATTTAAATGATTTTCTTTTCCTCTTACACTAATCAAGAAGGAAATCATATTCTTTTTCCTCTCTCTTATATGCAAGATGTTACATAAATATCAATTCGTTACACTGTAGTAGCGAATAATAATACACTTTTAAAGTGGTTAAAATGTGAACTTTTTCAGAAGTCAGGACTCATAAATGTCTTAATTATGCTTTAATATTAAAATGTATTCACAAAACGCTTATTTTATACTTTCTGTGTTGTTTGTAAAGAAAATATTTCAATAAAAATAAATTTTTCAAAAAGTATATTAAAATTAATGGATTTTTCTTCCTGCACATTTCAATAAAAGAGACTAGAAACTCTAACAAAAAATTACTGTATTATGTTACAAATCAGAAATTCGTTGCATTTTAGTTGTGTACAAATCTCATTCATTTCATAGTGATTAAAATTTGACCTCTTTTAAATATTAGGAAGCATAATAAATGTTTTAATTATGTTTTAATAATAGTACATTTTCACATAAATCAGATTTTAAACTACTTTCTGTATTATTCGCATAGGAAATATTTCAATGAAAATTAATTCCCATATGAAAATTAATTGATTTTTCTTACTCTACTAATGAGATTAGAAAGTCTACGTTTTTTCTTTATGTAATACATAAGATGTTGCATAAATACCAAATCATTGCATTATAGTAATGTTTACCTCTTCCAACAATCAAGAGGAGTAATAACTGTCTTAGCTGTGTCTTAATAATAAAATGTTTGCCCCCAAAGTATATTTTATACTTTCTGCATTATTCGAAATAAATATTTCAATGAAAGAGAATTAATTTGACACGTCATACATTAAAATTAATTTATTTTTCTTTCTCCTTTAATGAAACTAGAAAGCATTCAGTTCTTCTCTCTCTGTAATATACAAGATGTTGCATAAATACCAATTCGTTGCATTGTAGTTGCGTATCAATCTCACTCATTTCAAAGTGTTTAAATGTTGACTTCTTTTAACAATCAGGAAGAGTAATAATTGGTTTTATTGTGTTTTTACAATAAAATATATTCACTTAAGTAATGTTTATACTTTCTGTGTAATTCGCAAAGAAAGCAGTTCAATAAAAATAATTCATTCATCTGTCATGTATTATAATTAATTGATTTTTCTTTCTCCACTAATGAAACTTGAAGTATACACTTTTTCTCTTTTTGACATGTACAAGATTTTCCATAAATACCAATACGTTGCATTCTAGTTGCATATAAATATCATTCATTTCAAAGTGTTTAAAGGTTGACCTCTCTTAACAAACAGGTAGAGTAATAATCAGCTTAATTGCATTTTTATAGTAAAATAAATTCACATGAAGCATGTTTATACTTCAATATCATTTGCAAAGAAAATAATTCAATAAAAAATAATTGATTCATCTCGCTGTGTATTAAAATTAATCGACTTTTCTTTCTCCACTAATGAAACTAAAAAACATACACCTTTTTTCTTTATGTAATATAAAGGTGTTACATAAATACCAATTCGTTGCATAGTAGTTGCTTATTAATATCATTTATTTGAAAATGGTCAAATGTTGAACTCTTTTAACAATCAGGAAGAGTAATAATTATCTTAATTGTAATTTTATAATAAAATAAATTCACAAAAGGCATTTTTATAGTTTCTGTGTCATTTACAGAGATAGCAGTTCAACAAAAAAGAATTAATTCATCTCGCTTTATATTAAAATAAATCGATTTTTCTTTCTCCACTAATGAAGCTAGAAAGCCACTCTTTTTTCTTTTTGTAATATATAAGATGATACATAAACACAAATTCGTTGCATTGCACCTGTGTATAAATTATGTATAAATATAATTTATTTCAAAGTGGTTAAATATTGGTCTCTTTTAACAATCAGGAAGAGTAATTATTAGCTTGATTGCAATTTTATAATAAAATAAATTTGCATAAGGCATTTTTATGCTTTCTGTGTCTTTTGCAGAGAAAGCAGTTCAATAAAAAAGAATTAATTCATCTCGCTATGTATTAAAATTAATCGATCTTTCTTTATTCCCTAATAAAACTGGAAAACCACGCTTTTTACTCATTCTGTAATATAGAAGATGTTACATAAACATAAATTCGTTGCATCGCAGCTGTGTGTAAATTATGTATAAATATAATTTATTTCAAAGTGTTTAAATATTGGCCTCTTTTAACAATCAAGAAGAGTAATAATTAGCTGGATTGCAATTTTATAATAAAATAAATTCGCATAAGACATGTTTATACTTTCTGTGTCATTTACAGAGAAAGCAGTTGAATAAAAAAGAATTAATTCATCTCGCTATGCATTAAAATTAATCGATCTTTCTTTCTCCACTAATGAAACTAGAAAACCACTCTTTTTCTCTTTCTGTAATATATAAGATGATACATAAACACCAATTCGTTGCATTGTAGTTGTATATGAATCTCACTCTTTTCAAAGTGGTTCAATGTTGACCTCTCTTAACAATCAGGAAGAGTAATAATTGGCGTAATTGTATTTTTATAATCGAATGTATTCACATAAGGAATGTTTATACTTTCTGTATAATTCGCAGAGAAAGCAGTTCAATAAAAAAGAATTAATTCATCTCGTTATATATTAAAATAAATCGATTTCTCTTCCTCCACTAATGAAACTAGAAAACCACTCTTTTTCTCTTTCTGTAATATAGAAGATGTTACATAAACACCAATTCATTGCATTGTAGTTGCGTATAAATTATGTATAAATATAATTTATTTCAAAGTGTTTAAATATTGACCTCTTTTAACAATCAGAAAGAGTGATAATTCGCTTAATTGCAATTTTATAATAAAATAAATTCGCATAAGGCATGTTTATACATTTTGTGTCATTTGCAGAGAAAGCAATTGAATAAAAAAGAATTAATTCATCTCGCTATGTATTAAAATTAATCGATCTTTCTTTCTTCACTAATGAAACTAGAAACCCACGCTTTTTCTCTCTCTGTAATATAGAAGATGTTACATAAACACCAATTCGTTGCATTGTAGTTGCGTATAAATCTCATTCATTTCAAAGTGGTTAAAAGTTGACCTCTTTCAACAGTCAGGAGCCTGCCAGCATTGACAGCTCCGAAATGATGTGTCTATTGGGGAAGGGCCAGCGTTGTAAGATCATGTTTCAAAGATAATATTGCGTGCTACAACCCCTAAAATAAAAAGAAAATCTTTTCAAGTTCCTTCGTACTTCTTTTCAATTTATCAAAGCTAGAAATGTTTTCATCGTATCCATTTAGGTCAACGATAACAACCCTCCGCTGTTTGTAAAACAGATGAAGGAAGATAGATATTGACAAAAGTTTTGTTTTGGAAATTATCTTTTTTTTCCTCCCCTCTCTCTTCGACTGCAAAGGCATTTTTAAGCTAACAGGGAATCTATGTCGTAAAGATAGAGAAGAATACTAATCGTCTATGAATAAATAAAAGAAATTTAGACATGGTTTGTGGCTGTAAAATACACTTAATTTGAAGAATTAGACTTCACCAAGGTGTATCGAATTTCAATGGGAGTTTAAGCATGTAATTTGTAGAAAAATATAATAATATATATATATATATATATATATATATATATATATATATATATATATATATATATATATATATATATATATATGTGTGTGTGTGTGTGTGTGTGTGTGTGTATGTATGTATGTATGAAAATATATGTGTGTATATTATATATATATATATATATATATATAGATAGATATAAATAAATATATATATATATATATATATATATATATATATATATAGAGAGAGAGAGAGAGAGAGAGAGAGAGAGAGGGATGTACATATGTGTGTACGTGCTTAGTAGGTTTTGATAATTTAAAATAAAAACACAGCAAACCATAGAACTAAAAAATATAGGTTTAAAGATATTGTGTTTCATCAGCAATACCCACAAACATTATCAAACAAAAGTATTTTTTTAGGGGTGTGATCTACACATTTCAATGCATCGCTTTTCATCATTCATGTATATACATATATATATATATATATATATATATATATATATATATATATATATATATATATATATATATATATATATATATATATATATATATATATATATATATATATATATATATATATATATATATATATATATATATATATATATATATATATATATACTGATAGCATTTCTTTATGATAAATTAAAAACTTTAAGTTCAAGATATTAATAAATGTAATTTGTGTTCTAACGTTTTAATTAAAAATAAATGAACTCATGTTTCTATAATGAAGAATATTTACGAAATAATCTTCTCATTTGTATATAATTACTTACAATAAGCAAATTTTATTATCAACCTACACACAGAAATATAATATTTAATTTATCAGTCTATAAAACAAGCTATTACATGCATTCTACGTTGCTTAAAAATACTGAAAAAATAGGCCAAAAGTTTCTTTTTTTTTTAAATAAAGATCAGAGTAGTTGATAAAAAGGAAGATAATAAACAGATGGGTCTGAAGAGGGTGAAATTCAGTTTAACAAAACTTTATTCACAGTGAAAAAGCTGGAAGAATTTAATAATGTCTTTACCGAACCCAACAGAACATCAAACGCAGATGAAACCCAGGACAGTATATTGATTGAACTGAGACACCAAAATTCAACGAATAGCTTAGTCCCAACAAGAAAAGAGTGAGGCAATCAATATATCAATCTTCTGCTCAGCGAAATAAAAGGATTCTGTGAATCGCAGAATCAACTAATGAACTAAGCAGTTGAGATGAACAGTTGCTGTGTAGGGCGAGTTATTATTCTCGACGAAATAATTTAAATTATTTGTCATTTGAATAATCGATGTAACAGAGAGTAACTCTCTTCTTAGGCCTTTGTTACTAAGAGATGAATTATACATCTGGGTTACTTTCAAAGGGATTTTATTAACACATTGTGCTAAACGCTACGGTGTTATTAAATAACAAATTAAGAAAAACTTAGTTGCATTTTTCTGTAAATACGAATCTTTTCCATACATTTTATGTACACTATTTAAATCATTTGTCAATTTAATAATCAATGTAAAAGAGTAACTCTCTTAGTAACAAATGGATTAGTTAGTAATAGGTGGATTACACTTCTGGGTTACTTTGAATGGAATTTTAAATGACAATACGATATTATTAAACATTAAAAAAATAGCTGCATTTTTAAAAATACAAATCTCATCTACACATTTTATATATTATATCTTATGTTTGGGAATTCTCACCTTTATATATACTTTTAATAGTTTACTTTTATAGGTGGATACAACGTATGAAAATTTAATACTTGTGTCATTTAAATTCTCTCTTTTTAAACTACATCTAAATTGTGTACGAAGTATTAAAGAAAAGAGAGAGGGTAACTTGCAGGTTAACATTTCTATAAGTTTGAGGATATATTATAATTTACCAATTTCTGTTCCAGCATGTAAGCTAGTTATAAAAAAGATGCAGTAGAATGTAGTCTTTCACGCTACAGTAAACTTTTTAACAGCAGCATTTACCGCCGTTGCTATACATTTACACACAACAAATTTGAAGATTTCTTCTGTACCACTGAAATCACCCCAAAATATATGGTGTTTTTGGAGAAATATTTCCAGAAAATAAGAGATATTTAGCAATCTTTGAATTTCTAGTTTCTATATTCATATTTTTTTACAATCATATTAGTTTACTTATATACACTTGATATGTATTTTATATCAATAATATGATGTATCAATTTATTTTCGTAAGTTTCATTTAAATATTAAATAACAGACCAGTGCTCAACAAATGGAAACTATATATATAAAACAAAAGTGTGATTAGTAATTTTACTTATTTTTTCCTGCCAAATTACTCTGAAATTTGCCTTATTTCTATAATAAAAGAAACACTGAGAGTTTATATTAATATTTAAGCATCAGATATATTGAAAGTTTTCCTATAATTTGTTTACTACTATCATAGTCATGGTCATAGTTAACCCAGCAAGCACCGATTGCTGTTTCATTACAATCCCTTTGAACAAACAGAAATGAATATCTATATTATGGGATTTGTATGTAGAATACTTTAATCGAGATAAACTAAATGAAGGATTGCATTTAAGGTAAAGAAAAGTAATTTGGGATGCTACTTTCAATGCAATTCTAATAGAAATAAATCTATCGAACTATTTTTTTAAACTACCTTCGATTAACGTTTGTGGAATTGGAACAATAAAAGCTTAATTCTGACTTCTAATCAATCCGAAAGAAAAGCTAAGACAGAATATAATCTGGTACTAACCTAGAAAATAAATGAATAATTATATACAAACAATTTATACACACACACACACACACACACACACATATATATATATACATATGCACACACATACATACGGTGGCATAGCGAAGGAGAGATGTGGGTGTTGCAACCCCCTCCCCCCATGAGGATGCTGTATGTATTATATATGTAATGATTGTTGTATTAATTTTGAGCTAGGAATTCAATGGGGATAACTCCCCCTTGAAAAAGTTCTCGATACTCCCTCTTAGGTTCCACATAGAAAATAATTGTCATACAAAAAATATAGTTCGGGGTACTTTATCAAGATATAGAAATCGGAGTTTAGAGAGTCTGTATTACATTTTCTCAATGTTTTCAAGCGGAAGAAGAAGAAAATCCTTTTCATGGATCTATAGTTATTGAAAAATTTCTCCTTAATAAGTACATCAATCAGTACCGGAGTATGTTTTTGAAACAATCGGCAGATAGTCTTTGATTGTCCAAAGCACTGATATCCTGTAAGACAGTTCAGTAAATATAGTGTTATGTGTGAGAATGAGTTATTGTCCATATCTCTCTTAAAGGTTTATGAAATCCTCTTTATGATTTTTTTATGGCAGAATTTAGAGATAGTGATATAATATTTGGTAATCATATAACCAGTTCAGACACCTCATTTCTGTGTTCTGGTAAAAATATTCAGGAAATATATTGTTACTTGTGAGAAGGAGTAATTTCCGCCATGTCTCTTGAAAGTTGATGTGTGCGTCTTTAGAGATAGTTGAGTAATATTTAGCAATTTGCACCGTATGCAAAAAGTACATGTTTGATGTCGACCCTGTATATTATTTTATAGAAATAAGATTGCAGTTCGAGCTTATGTATATAGAGTAATAAAGATAATCAATTTAAAGCTACAAAAGCAATTTTTTAAAGGTATTATGGTACTCCATTTAATACTCTAGTTGAGAAATAAATAATTTCATTAATTTTAATTTTCTACATTCGAAAAAGGGCTTATCTGATAGTAAAAGATAAGAATATTAATTATGTTAATTGAAAAAAAGTACTGCTAGCTAAAAAAAAACAATATATCAATAATACCATAAGTTTTATGAAGTTTTAATCCAAAATATACTAGCTGGTATGCCAGAAAAAAATCTCATCTTCGTAGTCCAAACTATGAAGACCAAATGAATTATTTATCTGTATGCCATTACAAAAAAAATATCTCATTTTGATATCAAATGGTTAGGTTAAATAATTTTAAATAGATGTTAAGATTGGATAAGGGAAAGAAAAAAAGAAAAGCATTTCATATTTTATTCAAATGATTATTAAATAATTTCTCTTAAAATAGACATATAGTAATTGTGATCTTCGAACTATAAAAAATTAGATTGTTTAGAATTGATAAGAAAAAAAATAAAAGGCCTGTAACTATTAAATACTGTTCTTTATAGTTACTTATTCTCTTAAGAATAGACAGAAATATTACTATTAAGTACCAGTTTCATAATTTCTCGATATAATTATAGAATGTTTTTAGTGTATTTTTTAAATTTTAAGTATGTTTTTATTATTAATAAAAGTACTACTACCCTGCAGTAAACTAGTTAAATATAAGCATCTTTCTTTTTTAGTTACAATCTAATAAGATTTTTACTTATTTATTACTATTTTTGTAAATGACTTAGCTATTTTAAACTATAATTATAATTATTAAAATTATATAATTTAAAATATTAAATATGATAAGTTATAAATTAAATAAAATATATTAATGAGTAAACAACTATAAGTACATACTAAACGAGGGTATAAAGGAAGAGTAAGACGAAGACAATAAGTGAAGCGCTACGGTGACACAAGGGCTAATGCAAAACCTGATATTATATTCGATGTGATTCAAAAGGATCAAACCCACGATCTACGGTATCGAAGGGCAGATCCCTACTTACTCGACAATACTTCAGCTTTAATAAGACCAGTACATGTTCTTTGAAGCCAATTCAGAATATACGAATATCCGAATTCGAACTCAAGGACTCCAGTACCGAATAGCAGTGCCCTACCGATAGTTTGTGCTTGCCTTATCGTCAAGCACAAACTATCTTTAACTAGGATGATATGTAAATAAAATTATAATAAAAACTAGAGTCTAATTTCTTGAAAAAGAATGATATTTTCTGACTTAGACCTATCTATGCGTAAAGTATCATTAACAGAGAATTTAAAGAGCTAAACACATATGAATTTTGCAATGAAACTATTGTGAAATAAAAGATTAAAATTGATAAGAGCTTCGACATTGAAAACGGAAGAGACATTAATAAAATATGTCTGAAAGCATGACAAATAAAAAGCAACTGACATATAGATGACATAAAAAAGATAGATGAATGTAGGTTTTCACTTTTAAGTCTTAAAAATAAAATTCTCTGACGCAGATATGATTGAATATTATTGAAATAAATAACACGATTAAGGAGGTATTTTATAAAATGATAAATGGAACTTTATACTAAAACTAAGCATGTAAAAAAAACCTAATATACAGATTTAAAATCTAATGTAATAAAAAACTAATGCAAAGCATTTTTCCTGAATTTTTAAGATGGTTGATATAGCAGTTGAAGAAAGTAAGAAATTTAATACAGAAATTAAGGTATATGTTATTTACCGGAAAATTGATTTCCTAACATTAATGTAATTTATAATTTATTGAAATTACAAAAATGAAAGTGTGCTTAGAATTAAATGCCGAAATGAATTTTTTTATGATAAAAAAAATTCAGTAATTTGCACTACATAACTTTATTTAGCTTTTATTAAATGCAGATTATTAGTATTTCCAAAATATTTAATCCATATAACCGTGAAAAATTTCTCATTTTAAAACTATTAAATAAATATGAATACCACTATGAAAGCTAAATTATTTTTTAAAGGATCAATTTTCGACTTTGTATGAGAACATATTAAAAAATGATACTTAATAAGTTTATAAGCTTTTACTTTTATGAAATAATGTGTAACATTCTTCCTAAATTAACTACGTTGTATTTTATTGAATGTTACACATAAATACATTAGAAGACATATGTTTACATACATGTATGTATTTATAATTATATATTACATATCTATATCACATGAAACAGTAAATAATGATTATATAAAGTCCTACTGAGTAACATTAATTTGAAAAATTTGTACATTATTTAACTTTATGTGTATATATACCAATTCTTATTGAAACTGTAATGAATGATCTGGCAAGAGTTGAGGGACGTAGTTCTGTTTCAAAATTAAAAACTCATCTCCGGTACCTTAGTCCATGGCGCCGAACGATGGCCGATTGGTTAGGATGCTGGCCTTCGGTACCGGAGTTCGTGGGTTCGAATCCCACGGTGGCATGGATGTTCGTAGCCGTTTGGAATCGGCTTTAAGCTGTAGGTATCGGTCTCATTAGCCCTCGTGTTGCAAAAAGTAGACCGTAGCACTCCAAAACAAACTATTAAAACTAGTCCACAGACTCGAATTGCACTACTGGAATGAATGCTCTCTTATAGCCGTTCGGAGTCGGCTTTAAACAATAGGTCCTGGTTTCAAACCCAACACCTGATAAACTAAACTAAAAAAAATATTTCGGTTCTGGTTTAAATTTCTTTTGTTTATTCTTCTGTCTCTCCCAATTTTCTCTATCTGTCTTTACCCCTTCTCTCTCTCTCTCTCTCTCTCTCTCACACACACACACACAAATACATACACACATACCGACACTCCCCAAATCTGTACGTAGGTGTATAGTTGAGAAAGTGGGGAAAATAGAGATTTACATAAGTGTATAAATGCATAGTCATATAGAAAAAAGCCAAACAACGAAGTCGATACAAGAAGGTAAGTATAGTTTTTAAGCTTTGATATATAAAAGGACTTTGTTAATAAAAATAAATTCTGCTTTTGGAATTACCTTTTTAACAGTGGTTTTCAAGGTAAGTGCTATTTATATATATTTTCCCAGAAAAGGATAACGTGAAAAAAGGCAAAATTTCTACCCGAGATAACATTAAAAATTAGAGAAAACGCCTTATTTTTGCATGGGCTTAAAAATATGAATAGTTAATTTTATTCTTTTTATTTAAACAAAACTAAACGGAATTTGAACAAATGGTAGATTAGAAATTGCAAGTTTTTCAAGGAGCTACCGCACGTTAATGTAAATACTGCTGTGGAATATAAATTACTTTAGACTGAAGAAAAATTGGGTTGTGTCTAAGCAGAGGTTACTTTACTGCAAGGAATAACCTGTTTTTTTTTTTTTTCGAGTCATTGTTTGAAAGTAAACGAAAAATTTACCTCAGAATTTACATACTACAGTATTATAACGAGCAACACCAAATATAAGGAATAGCTTTTGTATAACGTAGGAGAGGATTTTCACATCTGGGTTACAGGTTTTTGATTAAATGTGTTATGAATATTATATTTTGCGATATATTTTTCATGCATACCTGTTAAAAGATATTTGTTGATATAAACGATTTTGATTTAATAAATAAATCCTTTTAGTTGTTTTAAAGGAACTCTTCAGTAGTTAAACTTAACGAAACTTTGATTATATTTATAAAGTAAAGCAGAATCAAACTCAGATATATGAGATATAAATGTACTAATGTGATTAGTAGTAAGAAATTAAATATAGTTGACCTGATCAACTGAATATTCAGAAGATAAAGTATCGTTAGGAAACTTACTAAAAGAGCAATACTTCAAAACTCCATATTCATTTTTGCCATAAATATAGCATGGACTAAGCTTAAAAAATTAAAAAGCAATCGATGACTATTTCACTAACAATTGCAATGATTGATTTATAGAAATCTTTGAAATTAAACAGCAATTAATTATTTTCAAATAGACATATTCCTTTTTATGGCATTTTTAACTTTGACTTTTTCAATTTTCGGTAAAATCATTTTGACAAATCATGTTACAAAAATCAAAACTTTTGACTCGTCTCAGTTTTGTTACATGAATAATATAAACGTACATATTACCTTACATTAAGATTCCATTGAGCTTTAAAGTACACTGAATTGGACTGATATTAAAACATTATTGTCTCTATGAATAATCATATATAACAAAGAATATCAAGCAAAAAGAGCTTTTTTTTTAATTTTTCTTCATATTGTATTGCATATCATTATTACTACAGAAGTTTTACTAATAATACTATAAAATGTTTTTCTAAAAGAAAAGATTTTGTATTTTATGAATTTCCAACCTTCTCTTAGCTTTGAAATTTATAAGTTATTTGCCATGAAGCTAAAAAAAATATGGTTAGTGAAACTTTATATATTTTGGCACGTTTAATCAATTAATTTCATGTTTTAAAGTATTATTGGAACATTTTGCATAGGAAAAATATATATTACCACTGTTATAATTATTTGTTTTAATATTTTCACTGAATAATTATGACATATAAGCTTTATTCTAAGGTAAAAATGGTGTCTTATAGATAAAAAGGACTAGATGTTGTATGAAAGATATGCCTACAGAGTGTTCAGTAAATCTACTTTTCAAATAAATACTAATTAATAACTTGTAAAACAGCTCATATTTCAAATTGAATTTTTAACCATTTTGTAAATTTTTCGTTAATTATATGAAAAATTCTCAAACAGATTAATTTAAAAATAAAACAATTTATTTTTGATAGTCCATCGCTACTTTAAACTTACATTCTGTCTGAATTAGCTGTATAAAATGCGTGCCTCTTGTTTTGCATATTTATTCCATACCAAAAATTATATTAAATTTGTTAGGTAATGGTACAAATACGACTCCATAATTTCGATAATTCTTAATATTTCCTAGTTTTCAAACGGCAAATTTAATAACCGAACTAAAACAAAGCTTTTTTTCTCCTCCAGTATATAAAAGAGTTAACGTAATGAAAAATCAATAACTTTTTCTGTCGGGGAATTCAAGGAAAATACTAACTGCGTTTAAACGAATTATTTTCAAAAGCAAAGCAAAGAAATTTAAGACGAAGATAAATTAGTGCTCGTAGAAAGAAAATGATTAATGACATTTTTCATTGTCTATTATGCGAAACACAAAGAAAAACGAATAGTTTTTTTTTTCTTTTTCCATAAATGAACAGTTCTTATACTATGCTCTATTAATACTGAGTTCCAAAATATTTCTTTATTATATTTTTACATCAGTCGAAATTACTTGGTTGTAAAGAAAATTAGTCCCTTTCAAAAGTTATTTTGATAAATACGTGAGAGATTTTTACGGAAAAGATTTGCATAGAATGCATTATTAAAGTTACTCAGATTCCAAATAGTGCTTTTCCAAAGTTTTCTGGATAGCTTTAAAAGGTGCACACTTATACTATGGTAACCGATGTTATTTTTGCCTTAGTACTATATTATTGGTTTATATTATTATAATTCTTGAATGCCATATAGTGAATAGCTTTTACTGTTTTCCTTAAATGAACAGTTTTTATACTACGCTCTATTAGTACTGCATTCCAATATATATTATTTATTACATTTTTTATTTGAAATTTCTTAGCTGTAAATGAAATTAGTCCTTTTCAAAAGTTATTTTGATAAATACGTGAGAGATTTTTACGAAAAAGATTTGCATAGAATGCATTATTAAAGTTACTCAGATTCCAAATTGTGCTTTTCCAAAGTTTTCTGGGTAGCTTTAATAGGTGCACACTTATATAATGGTAACCTATGATATTTTTGCCTTACTTCTATATTATTTGTTTACATTATTATAATTCTTGAATGCAATATAGTGAATAGTTTTTACTGTTTTCCGTAAATGAACAGTTTTTATACTACGCTCTATTAGTACTGCGTTCCAATATATATTATTAATTATATTTTTATATCATTCCAAAAAACTTAGCTGTAAATAAAATTAGTTCTTTTCAAAAGTTATTTAGATAAATACTTGAGAGATTTTTACTGGAAAAATCTGCATAGAATGCATTATTAAAGTTACTCAGATTCCAAATAGTGCTTTTCCAAAGTTTTCTGTGTAGCTTTAAAAGGGACACACTTATAGGATGGTTACCCATGTTATTTTTTGCCTTAGTACTATATTATTTGTTTATATTATTATAATTCTTGAATGCAATATAGTGAATAGTTTTCACTGTTTTCCGTAAATGAACAGTTTTTAACTACGCTCTATTAGTGCTGCGATCCAATATATATTATTTATTACATTTTTACATCATTTGAAATTTCTTAGCTGTAGATAAAATTTGTCCTTTTCAAAAGTTATTTTGATAAATACGTGAGAGATTTTTTATGGAAAAGGTTTGCATAGAATGCATTATTAAAGTTACTCAGATTCCAAATAGTGCTTTTCCAAAGTTTTCTGGATAGCTTTAAAAGGTGTTCACTTATAAGATGATAACCGATGTTATTTTTGCCTTAGTACGATAGTATTTGTTTATATTATTTTAATTCTTGAATGCATTATAGTGAATAGTTTTTATTGTTTTCCTTAAATGAGCAGTTTTTATACTACGCTGTATTAGTACTGCGTTCCAATATATATTATTAATTATATTTTTACATCTTTCCAAAAAACTTAGCAGTAAATAAAATTAGTTCTTTTCAAAAGTTATTTTGTTAAATACGTGAGAGATTTTTACGGAAAAGATTTGCGTAGAATGCATTATTAAAGTTACTCAGATTCCAAATAGTGCTTTTCCAAAGTTTTCTGAGCCGAACGATTGCCGATGGTTAGGGTGCTAGCCTTCGGAACCGGAGTTCGTGGGTTTGAATCCCACTATGGCATGGATGTTCGTAGCCGTTCGGAATCGGCTTTAAGCAGTAGGTCTCGGTCTCATTAGCCCTCGTGTTGCAAAAAGTAGACCGTAGCGCTCCAAAACTAACCAACCAACAAAAGTTTTCTGGATAGCTTTAAAAGGTGCCCACTTATAGGATGTTAACCGATGTTATTTTTGCCTTAGTACGATATTATTTGTTTATATTATTATAATTCTTGAATGCATTCTAGTGAATAGTTTTTATTCTTTTCCTTCAATGAACAACTTTTATACTACGCTCTATTAGTACTGCGTTCCAATATATATTATTTATTACAATTTTTGCATCATTCGAAATTTCTTTGCTGTAAATGAAATTAGTCCTTTTCAAAAGTTATTTTGATAAATACGTTAGAGGTTTTTACGGGAAAGATTTGCATAAAATGCATTATTAAGGTTACTCTGATTCCAAATAGTACTTTTTCAAAGTTTTCTGGATAGCTCTAAAAGGTGCAGACGTATAGGATAGAAAACGATGGTATTTTTACCTTAGTACGATATTATTTGTTTATATTATTATAATCCTTGAATGCATTATAGTGAATAGTTTTTATTGTTTTCCTTAAATGAACAGTTTTTATACTACGCTCTATTAGTACTGCGTTCAAATATATATTATTAATTACATTTTTACATCATTCGAAATTACACAGCTGTAATTAAAATTACTCTTTTTTCAAAAGTTATTTTGATAAATATATGAAGAATTTTAATTAAAAAATTTGCTTGGACTGCATTATTAAAGTTATTCAAGCTCAAAATAGTACTTACGTAAAATTTTCTTAACATCTTAAAAAAAGTGCTCACAGTGATGTCACAGGTGAAGACAATTTGCCATAGTTGTTCTCAATATGATTTTCTAAGATTAATATAATTCTAGAAAAAAATTACAGCGAATAGTGTTTTTCTTTTTATATAAATGAATATTTTTTTTTTACGTTATGCTCTATTAATAGGGAATTTCAAAGTATTTCATTATTGTATTTTTCCATAGTTCAAAGTTAGTTGGTTTTAAAGTAACTTAGTCCTTTTCAAAATTTATTCTAATAAATACGAGAGAGATATTTGGGTAAAATATTTCTATAGAATGCATTATTAAAGTTATTCAGATTCAATACTCAGTCTTGAATACGATTCTTAACTCCATTAGAAAATAACACTCAACATATTAACTAAACTTTCTCCTAGATGGCGCTGCATTATTTTACTAGTTGCTCCCTTTACACCGGGAAATTTAATTTCTATCAAATTTGAGACTTTTCGGGTAAATTATAGCATAAACAATATAGAAATGGTTTTTAATTTTAAAAAGTAAAAAAAAATATATTTTGTCTGTAATAAAAATTTTAAGATTCAAAATTATAATTGAGACTTTAAATTACAATGTATCTTTTGTATTTCTAAAGTTTGGAATTGCAAGACGAGATGACAAATTTTTACAATCACAGGATAAATTATTCTACTTATTTTTTAATAAATGCCTTTTATTTTATAAATGAATTTTCGAAATAAAACAAAACAAAATTTCCTCGAAAGTTTCCGTGAATAAAAATTAAAATAAAATAAAAATAAAACAAAGAAAATTTAAATAACAATCGTGTGCTACTTATATGTATGGAAAAACTAATTTTTTGAAATTAATTTTTAGTTTTATATACTAAAAATATTATATTAAGGTTAAGCGATTCTTTTTTTTATATGGTTATCAGTCAATTTTCCATTTAAAACGAATGCTTTGCAATGAAAACGGTAAGTCAGTCTAAAATTAAAATTTTAAATGATATTGAAGTTTTTTGTATATCTTAATATATCAATATTACAAATTGAAGAATCTGCAATTTCTTTCTGATAAAATTGTTTAAATATAGACATTTTTAAAATTTAAATAAGTCTAGTAATTTAAACTGAACGAATCTAAAAAGACGTACAATTCTTTTATACATTATGTTATAATAATCATCCACCTTTGCCACTGAAATTATAAAATTTAGTTTCTCTACAGTTCTATTATTAGTTTTTAATAAGTAATTATCAGCTTGAAATTTTAAAGTTCAGTTTTCAAACACGTTATTAATGCATTCAAAGAGTTCTGGTTTTGCTTTGAAACAATATGGTTAAATTTTTGTAGCATGGTGGTTAATTTAAGAACAACTTGTTAAAGTTGTGAGTGATTAATTAGGGAATAATTCTCATGAAAGTTAAACAGACCAACTTATACAATACAGTAACTTTAAAAGTGAAAATACTACTTGAAAATAAAGAGAAATCTCCCTACAAGTTTGTTCTGATAATTTTTCTGAAATTGTATTTTTACAATTTAAATAATAAAAAAACCTCTTTCAATAACTCATCCAAAATAATTAAATAATTAATTTAAATAAAAAAAATTCTTCCAGTAACTCATTCAAAATAGTTCTAAAGATAATCAATTATTATTATTTTCGCATATTTACTAAGAATCTGTATTATTTTCTCTCATAACGAATAATAATTAAGAAAATATTTAATAAGTTATTCAATATTGAAACTTTAAAATAACCCAATTCAACTGATTTTAATAACAATTAATTCTTGTTAATTTTTCATTTTCCCGCCACGAATCTGTATCATTGCTTCTTAAAATGAATAATTTTCATGAAAATCGATCATGCATATTATTAACACCGCAGTTTCAAAATTAAAGCAATACTCGAAAATTAAGAGACGAATCTCTTCGTAAGTTTATCTATGAAGAAATATACTATCCTGAGAATCTCAAACAATTTGGACTAAGAAATATTTGCCCCTCAGAGTAGATAAATAATATCAGTCATTTCACTAATAGAAAGAGCTGGGCTAAGAGCTGTAATGGACTTGATTAGTTTACTCATTCCCTTCTAGGTTAATTCCTTCATTCTTGAATCTTGATTTTCAGTAAGAGGGGAGATCAGAAGTCGATATTGTCTGGCTGAGGTAATTGCTCTTTAGGGCGCCCAAGGTTTTTAGCTCAAGGTATTGCAATACAATGACGTTATAGCGTTTCAGTAAAATGAAAATAATTTCATGTAGCAAGAAATTTATTTTCACCTTTAATGTATAGTTTAAGATTTGTTTAATAATAAGTTTAATGAAATTGTGTGTATTATAGATTTCATTACATGCTGTTGCAACATTTTGCTGTTTTCTACTAGTTTCCTGACATTTTATCGGTGAGGTTCATAGAGTTTATTGTAAGCTAAAATTGAAACATAGCTTATTTTTTCTGATCACATAATCGATAATTTTATTTTATTTTAAAAATTATACATCTCCTTTTTATTTCTCCTTTTTATTCCAGTTTTAAAATCTACATAACAGAGATAATTAGTAATAACAAATAATAATATATTTAATGAAAAAATGCATATAAAGATCTTCCTGTGGAAGCAGAATTAAACAGCACTTTGACTATTTAAAAGTGCTATTAGAATAAATGCAAATTTTTTAGCAATTTTTCTACCGCTAAGCTATCTAATTTTTTTTTCCGATTTTTGAAAACGTTTTGGATATTTTTTATCGTATTTTAAATTTTAATTTTAGGAAATCAAAAATTATATTTTGCCACAATTGAAATAAGAAGATTAAATGAATTTTGTATAATTTTATACCATAACTGATATTTTGAATTACCAGTTGAATATCAGTCTGGACATAAAAATAGAGGATGTGGAACTGGTTTAAATATTATCTCTGATGTATATAAATTTTCTAATATATGGCAGATGTTAATCAGTACATTATTTAAGTCTGAAAATTCATAAAACAAAAGATTAGAAGACGACAGCAATGTGCAATATTTAAATTTTAGTGCGATTGAAATAAAGATAAATGTTAACACATATTCAATATTTTCTCATTCAAGTTGTCATTGTTAAAAATTCCTTATTTTATTTCAGATACAAATCCAGGTCCGAAGCGAAGTCGGCAAACTTATACCCGTTACCAAACGTTAGAGCTTGAGAAGGAATTCCATTTTAATCAATATTTAACTAGAAGACGCAGAATAGAGATTGCACATACTTTGGGCCTTACTGAAAGACAGATTAAAATATGGTTTCAGAACCGGCGTATGAAAGCAAAGAAAGAAAACAAGTTTCCTATCTCGTCGTCAACCTCCTTGGCAAGTCCAAACAACCAACTGAGCAATCAAAACAGCAATTCTTCTGATATTCCCGACGTCCTCCATACCAAAGATGGTGCCATGCACTTCAACAACCACCAAAGTCAGCACCAAGTTCCAAGTAAAGACTCTCTTCTTCTGACGCATTACCAACGGGAAACTTTAATAACTTAAATCTACGCATCTGCAATCGCATAAGTCATGCATATCGAAAAGCATTGTATGCTCAAAGATTAATTTCGATTTATCTTTAGTTTATGACTATGAAGTGAGTATACTTAATTCAAGTCTTTGAGTTTCTGCATTACAAAGAATTTACTTTAAGAGTGAAGGTCATTTCTTTATACGCATCCAAACAACAAGAGTTACTGATAATGTGCTTAGGAACTGATAAGGTATTAATTCATATTATAATGCAGGAATTCAGGGAAATGGTACTTCAAAAAAATACTTTCTAGTCTTACCATACTTTCATATTTATTTATAGATTGTTTTTATACTGTTTTATGTTAAAATTTTTGTACAATATTTATTTGTGAAATAATTTGTGTTCATATATTAGATGTTTAGTTTTGACGCATACTGCTAAAATGTTTTCCTCAAATTGACTCTTTAAAATACTTATTTTAATAATGAATTTTGCTGTAAAACATGGAGTAAAGTAGGCAAATTCTTTCTGTTTTTTTTTTAACTTTATTTCTATATTAAAGAAGAACAGTGTTTTTAATAATTCTGGGTTTTGTTATTGTTATTTATTAAAGAAACTAATTCAATGTATCACTCAAAAATTTACTAGAGATTAAAATTTAAACATCTCTTTTACTGTTCCAGATATACTATCCTATAGTATGGGGAATACATTTTATTTAGGGTTTTAATATTTACTCGGATAGATCAAATTTTGTTTATTTTCTCAATTTTCTACATTCCATCCATCAAAAGCAAGGCAATAAGATCTCAAAACATAAAAAAAGTTTGTAAATGAAACCAATGTCTCTATCAATTTTTTTACTCATCTTCGTAAGCAGCAAAAGGAAAATAAATAAATAAATGCATTTCTTATGTCATAATAAATGATCGGATGAAATATAAAGATGTCATCTTTGGTACAAATAAAGCAAGCCTTGACTATAAATCAGATAAGGTCTCCTATATGTTTTAAATTAATATTTCTTTGTACCAGGTGCAATGATAACTAAAGAGAAAAAGAATAGGATATCTATTAATCACTGCTGTCACTTTTTTAGCTAACCCTTCCCTGACTGACATTCCGGCGCTGGTGCATTGGTGACGGCTGTCAAAATTCGACGCCCATGAACCCCAGATGTTACTTTCAACCTCCCCTCACTGTCCGAAACCTAAAATTTACGATTTCGAAGATTCGGTGGGAGCCTCCTTTGAGCGGGAGGGGGTTCCTACAATTCCAAATATCCTATTTCCACCAAAAAAGACCCGGGCCGGGCCAGAAGGTCTCCCAGACAGGCCTTCCACTCCCACCCTCGTTTACAGTTCAAAAACCATTAGTCTTGTCCGACTTTACCCTTTCTGCACTGAAAAGCTATTCTTCGGCTGTTGTTTCATGGTTTTACCTACAGAACGAAAGGCGATAGGCATCACCTGCCTTTTGGAACTTAGCGGGAGGATCCTTTGCTTTCAAACCCTTAAATGTTTGATGGTTTTATGATTCTTGCCATTTTAAAGCGATATGCCCGCCGTTTAGTCGAGGATTCCGACCCCCTTTTCCTGTTCTTTCACACAAACCCGCGTTTAGACACCCAGTTCTTCAATATTCTGCGATCAGTTTAGTTTTGTGCTCGCGCTGCACTTCTCGCGGGTGGTTAAACTGTGACAAGGGGCATCGAGACGGAAAATGAGGTATGTTTGAGCTGCCTTTGTTTTCTAAACATTCATTGTGAACTTTTTCTATTGCCGCAGATGCCGAGTTTCAAATAGTGTTTTTATTATATTCCTATGAAGAAAGTGCATTTATATGTCATCGATACTTCTAGTCGTCTGTTTAAAAAAGGTGAATGGACGTTATTTAACTTTATATGGTTATTTGCGGTAATAACGTATTTTCAAACTACAAACTTTGGAGAGAGCTCTTTACACATTTTTGTATGCTATGTTAAGCTAGAAAATATTTCAAAACAGCAATTAATACAGAATTATGTTCTAAAAATTTAATAATGCCTTAAATAAAAAAAAATCAAAATAATATGACATTTATTAGAAGGAAATAAGCCGATTCTTTTATATGAACTAGCACATTTTAATATATAATCTTGAAAATTGAAGTAACTTAAAGTAAAAAATAATAGTGTATATAAAATAAATAACAATAGTTGCTTATAGATGTAAATTAAAATAATATGCTTCATATAAGATAATTTTAAACGGTGTATTTTTAAGCACTTTATCTTAAATAAGCTGAATTAAAATTTGTAAACGTAAACAATTTATATTTCATGAAGAAAAAGAGGGTTTTTCCCTCCTTTTTTTAGTTGTACTTTTTACCTAAACTATTCTAGAGATACACATCATCCACTATAAAAGATTTACAATTAATACAAAACCATTTTGATTTTGATTTAATCATTCATATTAGATTCTATCTATTTTATTTTCAATAAAAGAAGATCTCAATTAATACATAAAAATTCTTATTTTGATTTGCCGTTAGTTATGATTTAATTTTTCTTTTCAAATTTGATTCATTTGTAAAATATCGGTAAACATCGTCTAGGACAGTTGAGTCCCAACATAAGATAGTATAAACTTTCCTTTAACTTATGTTACATTTCTCAAAAGCAGTTCTTTAAATTTTTTTGTGGTTTGTAATTTGTTTTATTATAAGCCAACGTTCAAGTTAATATTCAAGTAGAATATATTTATCAAAAGCGGACGAGTTACATTAGTTTTTACACTGTTTACGATATTAGATATTAGTTCTTAATATGTATTAATACATACATAATTTTCATCTCGTTAATTACAACTGTTTGTTAATTGAAACGAATATATATATATATATATATATATATATATATATATATATATATATATATATATATATATGTGTGTGTGTGTGTGTGTAACGATCGTTGTCAATTGAACAATTCCTTCAAGCGTATTCAAGGAAAAAAAGTCTTTTATTTAATTAACACTATAATAGATTATTTGTTGAAGGTTGAAAATCCTGCATGTTTAGTTTTCTCCTTTCACACTTCGGTTATTCCCTGAAACTTCTTCCTAAGATCTTATCTTTTGAAACAAATCGCTACTTTGATGGAAAAGCGAACACGAATTTGTGTCTGAATTCACACACAGATTTCCAAATGACAACGACAAGTAGAATGTATTCATTAATTAAAATAAGGAATTTGCATGTGTATTAGTGGTTGTCATACGAATAATCCCGTGAAGTGCATTTTGGAAAAAAGTCTTTTTCAAAATTATCACATAGAATATTCATTGATCATTAAAAATCATTTTCTCTTTCACAGACCTTTCCCTTTTACAAAACTCCCTTATTCCCCAAACCTCTCTCCTAAGTTCTTATCTTTTGAAAGAAGTCACTATTTTAATGGAAAAGCAGGCACGTATTTGTGTCTGAATTAACCACGGTCTGAATTTACACACATATTTGCAAATGCCTACGACAAGCATGATCTTAATGCATTCATATTTTTTTAATACATACATATTTTTCCTCTCGAGAAGGGTTCTAAACAGCGATAACGCTGTAACAGAGTCAAACAGAATATGAAAAAAGCTTGACAAGAGAGAGGCGTCTTCACTTGAGGGCTGTGATAATAGTTTTATTATCCTATGGATGCGTCTCTAATCACACAGGCGATTAAACACTCTCGGAAGAATCTCATGTATTATTCAGGAGGGCATATGCTTTCATAGCCGGGCCCTTTTTCATACTCTATACATAGTGGGGTAATTCTTTGGGGGGGAGTTATGCTATTGTAAGCAACAATATGTGGTATGTCTCAAAAAAGTTCAATGTTTTGATATCACCTAATGTATAGCTGGAAGGAGCAGAAAATTCACAAAATCAACCTAGTGAGATTATTCCAAATCAAATGGCATTCGCTATATTTAGCGTATTTAAAAAAGAAATGCTATTGTAAGCAACAATATGTGGTATGTCTCAAAAAAGTTCAATGTTTTGATATCACCTAATGTGTAGTTGGAAGGAGCAAAAAAATCGCAAATTCAGTCTAGTGAGCTTATTCCAAATCAAATTTCATTCGCTATATCTAGCATATTTAAAAAAGAAATTGCTAAAAGGAAATGCTATTGTAAACAACAATATATGGTATGTCTCAAAAAAGTTCAATGTTTTGATATCACTTAATGTGTAGCTGGGAGGAGCAAAAAATTCACAAATTCAATCTAGTGAGCTTATTTCAAATCAAATTTCATTCGCTATATTTAGCGTATTTAAAAAAGAAATTACTAAAAAGAAAGGCTATTGTAAGCAACAATATGTGGTATGTCTCAGAAAAGTTCAATGTTTTGATATCACATAATGCGTAGCTAGAAGGAGCAAAAAATTCACAAATTCAATCTAGTGAGCATATTCTAAATCAAATGGTTTTCGCTATATTTAGCGTATTTAGAAAAGAAAGTAAATCTCTTATGCAAAATTATTCAAAAATTGAAATTGTTGCTTTTCGTTTGTTATTGTTACACTTCAGACGGTTCAAATTAATATTATACCATATACACAAAAACTAAGATTATAGTACTATCTGCCAATTTCCCCTTAGCTGTTAGTTTAAAAACTAATTCCTTGTTAATGTTTTGACTGACATTACTTTGTACCTTTTGCCATTACTTTGTAAGAAATTAGAATAATATACTTTTCTCATGGAAAGTTCCTACCTTCTGATGCGATTCAAAGTTTCCTCTTCTCAATAAACTCAAAGATTTATGATGCTACAACACACATTCAGATCATAGTTTTTTACTACTCAAGTTGAACTCTTAATTATTACCAGATTTTTTTAATCTTATTTTAAACATGCATCACAGTTTTAAAGAAAGTAAAAAGTTATAGCTTGTACACACAGAAACTATTTTTTAACTGTAATATATATATATATATATATATATATATATATATATATATTTTAGAAAAACCTGAATTAAATTAGGCCATATGTGAATATTACAACGACAACATTAGTAATTCTAAATTCTGCTTGATCCGCACTTTCAGTTTTATGACAATAAAAAAAATAATAATTTTTTGCTCTGTTACATATCCCCTATACAATAATAGCCTAAGTTATCTGTCCGTCCGTTCTCGAATTTATGAAGAGGTTGGACATGGAAAGGGTAGAGACATTGATATTGGATTCTTAACACTAAACATACCAACACTTAATACATACATATTTCTACCATAGCCGGTCAAATGACCCGACTTTATTTTTTCTGATTATAAATGTATGAAATATGAAAATTGGAAGGAAATAGACAAATCAACTTTATTATAATTAAACAAAATTGTATATTGTCAATTTTTATGTATTGCAAAGACAAAGAATAAGAATTTTTAATTCATTTCCCATCGCATTTTTTACATAAACCTTATGGGTCATTTGACCCGTTATATGGTATGTTTAGTGTTAATGAGTTAGGGTTAGAAAAATTCAAAGTGAGTAAAGTTTATTTTCTCCTAAACAATCGATCCAATTCTAAAATAAATTGGTATAAATATACTTCATATCCCAGCGAAAAATACTGTCCTTTTTAAAACGTTCGAAATCCACGCCTTCCCCCTTTTCGAGTATTTAATTCCGTTATTTCAAGCCCTATTTTCCCCGGTTAAGAACAGGCGATTAAATTTATCAATTTATCACATAATAAATAGGCAAAAATAACATTTTCTTTCTAGCATTATGACGTCATTCCATTAACCATCTCATTTAAATATTTCATATTTTAAATTATTTAAATCTCATCTGCATTATTTTTATACGTTTTATCACTGAACTTAGATATTACATAATTAATTTTCTTTTATATTTGGCTTAAATAATGGTTGAGATACATATGTGATAACTTTAAATTTAATCATCGATTATTTTTTGTTGCAAGATAATTCTCATCCAAAAAAGAAATAATTTTTTTACCTGCCTCATAGGGTACTTAACAATTCAGGAAAATTAAAAATTTTACTGATCCCGTAATATGACGGGCTATATGCTAGAGTGTAATAGTATTATATAGAAAATATTAATTTATTCATGGTGATCCTATTAATATGTTCACCACCATAATTATCAGTGGTGACTCTCAAAAATATTTCATTTTGTTTGTTGAGCATTACCCATGTCAAAATCCCATTTCCAAATAATATTAATATATTGAGAAACACAGCACAGGAAGGAATTTGTGTTAACTAGTGGCATTCTATTCTATTTTAACAAGTTTGCAATTTTTTAAAAAACCTAATCTGAATTATCTGTTTCTTTAAATTTGGCAATCTGGTGTAACCTTTCTCTTGTTTTGATGGCAGGGAACATTTTAAGAAAAATTCAAGAAACCGTATAAGACGCTTGAATGGCTGAGGAAGAGGGGGAACATATTTATAACCATTTAAAAAAATATGCAAAAAAGACAGAACTCAGATGATAGATTTTATACTTATATTAAAGTTTTAATTTGTTATAAATAACCTTTGAAGAAGTTATTATTAGTAATGCAACAAAAATAAAACATAAGCAAAAGTTTTGTTTTTTCATTCAGTTCTCCGACAAATTTGAGACATTATCTTTTGTTAATAACATTTATCGAGTACTAAATCAAATTTAAAGCTTCATATGAGCTATAAAAACATAAGAGGTATCAGTAATGTAAAAAGAATATTAGAAAAATATTTAAAAGTTTTTTTATTTTAAATCTGGGCCTCATATAAAGTTCATGCAATCCAGAAGTGGAAATTGCAGTATTTATACAAAAAATATATACATCAATGTTTCATTCAGTAGATCAAATTGAAATGTTTTTGCGAAAAATGTAAGAACATTAACAACGCTTTCGAAATTATAATAAAGCTGTAAATTGTTCTTTCACTTTGTAATAAGTTTGAAAAGCACAAACGCTTTCCTATTTAGTAAAAACGGGGTTTTGTTTGGCTCGGAACACTAGTCTACTTTTTTGCTACACGAGGTTAACCGTCTTGTATAACTCTTGTAAACTTGAGACAGTGACCTTCAGCTCAAAGTTGATTCCAAACGGTTACGAACATCCATGCCAACAGTGGGATTCGAGCCTACGAACAGTGTTACCGAATAGTAGCGTCTCACCGAGTTGGTTATCATTCTGAAAAAAAAAGAGTACTATATTTGAATCTGTCGTATATTTAGGAGAGGGTATAATCTCAAATGAAAAATGAATATCAAAGAAATTTCTTAGGTATCGCACAGTGTGTTTTTTACATATCCCATTTGTGAAAGACACAGATATATGTTAATGAATTTCAATATATGTGTTAATGAATTTCAGTTCTACAAGGCAACAAAGCCAATTGATAATTTTGAGATACTGACGTTTTAACCTTTAATAATGGTCTGACAAATTCAGTTTACACCAAATAACATTAAAAATTGTGAGTCGGCTTATAGATGTCTCACAAATATCTAATTTAAGTTTGAATCACATTTCAAATTTTGAGTTGTTGCCTTTTAGATTTTGAATGTCTATATGTATATAATCAAAATAATAAGAGTTATCTTTAAAATATATTTTAAAGATAACTTTGAATTATTTTTAATATAATATTCAATTAAGGCATATAAAATGGTATTTCACGCCCGTCCTAATAGCTCAAGTTATTTCAAGCAATATCCTACAAATGTGATTTAAAACATTATTTATTTCCTTATACTGTTGAACTGAAATTAATATGATACTGTTCTACAAAACACCTGATTCATATGTAAATATGTTTTATATACAATTCTTTTATAAGCATTCTTTGTGAGAATCGTGGAGAATTAATATTTCCGAAATCAAAGAAGTAGTTTTACGTCCTACAATTATTCTGGAAATAGGTTTTTTGCAAATAAAATAAAATAATTCAACTATAATCACTTTACATCAATTCTTTTATGAAATGAGTTCTTAAGTAATAAAAATATTTGAGATATTTAGCTTTTATCATTATATTTAAAATGCATCCTAAAATTACATTATATACCATATTGAAAATACATCCCAATGATAAATGTCACACAATATATAAATTATATTCTAGTAAATTAAATATACGAAAATATAATTGTAACTAAATAATTCCTTTTTTCTTTCATACCAGGCAGTTTAACATAAAATGCAATATATTGAGAGATTAGTGTGACATGTTTTTGAAAAATAATTTTACATTTATATTCAAATAAAATATTAATATCTTAACAAATTTTATGAAAATTTTAAAAAGGGTGACGCTCGAAAAAAAATTCTTCTCTTAACTGAAATCTGCTCTCATAAAAATTTCATAAAATTTTGAAAATATTCCATAACTATGTCTACTTATTTACATATATGATTTAAATAAATGTAACATATTTAAATGAATCAGTTTTACATTACTTACAGGCATAAATACATAAATATAATATATATATATATATATATATATATATATATATATATATATATATATATATATATATATATATATATATATATATATATATATATATATATATATATATATATATATATATATATATATATATATATATATATATACATATATATATATATATATATATATATATGTATATATATATATATATATATATATATATATATATATATATATATATATATATATATATATATATATATATATATATATATATATATATATATATATATATATATATATATATATGTATTCATGTATATACATATGCAATAGACCTTTTTCTTTTAATTTTACAATAGACTCATATTTAATGGATCGATTTTAAAATTTATTTTTGTTGAAGGTATGAATTATCTATTGTGTATATTCAGAATATTTCTCATGCAAGTTATTTCTGTTTTATGATCTTCTCTAAGAATGTGTTGTTATCTTGTATTGTAATATTAGAAGTATGCTCCCATTATTTTTTGATCAAAATCATTGATTTGCAATAACGTGTTAGTGCAATTATTGGAAAAGAAGTTATGAAGCACTTAAATTATGTGTAAAAAAAGAAAAAACTCTTTTTCATGCAGTTAGTCTGTTCTGGAATTTCCAATTTTGAAACTACAAAATGAGAACAATCAAAACAAAATTGCGGGTAAATTTTTGAAACGGGTATCTTGGTTGTATTATATATAAATTTGTTTAAATCGTGATGTTGAGAATCCTAATGTAATCCTAATGTAGATAGATATTTGTAATTTTAAAAACTGTGAAAACATTCCATATGTGTTATGTGTATATAGTGTTCATGGTTCTCTAATGCATATTTTAATTCAAGCACAAATTTTTATTTGTAAAATATATTTTTGTATTTATGTGCCAAAATTTTTTTAAAAATGTAACCTTTCATTTCTATTGTAGAATTCTGTTAAATATCATTTTTCACTAACTAAATTAGAATTTAATATATACATGAAGTTACAGAATTGGCATAATGTATTGTTATTTTTTAGTGGATCATGCATTATGAAAGATATGTGTTTATTTAGGTGATATGTTCGTTGAGAAAATGGTGGACAATAATATAAAATTTTCGTATAAATTATTAACTTAGAGTTAGGAAATTTTGTTTGAATATCTCACGAAATATAAGTAAATTAATCACTTTAACTTTTTTAATTGATTAATAATTTTAATACAATGAAATCTATATCATAAAAGACTACCTCTTGTAAAATGCATCTATTTCTGATAATTTTTTTTCTGCTATAAGCTTCACATTAATTTTCTCTTTACTAAAAATAGCATTTCCCAGCCCCCTCTTCTCCTCCCCCCCAAAAAAAAACTAAAATAAACTGGTGTTTGATGTTATTGCATATTCACATTGAAATAAAAGTACATTTTCTAACATAATTTTTTTAAACCGCATAGTTAAATCTCAATTTTAAACATAAATTTCCCCTATATAGATTTCTACTTTTAAATTTCAATATTTTTGGACCAGAAAATTATACATTTATTGAAATATATTATTCCATATTGTACATAGGCTTTTGGATGCATATGATATTAGATTTTATATAATTGAATAAAAATTTGAAATTCTAGAGCACAAAGTAAACTACAATTGACTTTCACCTTTCCTCTATTTAGAGTCATTTTTCCTCTGTTTAGATAGGTTTCACTGTAGTTCATTATTTGCGAGATTTCGTTTTTTGTTTATATTTAATATTATCTTTGCGACTTACGCTTTCGTTGATCCTTTCAAAATGCTTACTAAACAGTACTAGTACATACGTATCTGGGAATCCGTTTTGAATTTTGGCAATATTCAGATTATTTAAACACAGATTGAGATTGAAATTCCGAATGTTTTGGGAAGATTCTACTTTCAGAAATAAAATTATTTCTTATGAATTAACTATTCAATACCCAATGACAGAATAATACCCAAATACGTTCAAGAGGTGATTTTAAGAAATAATAGCGTAAAAAGAAAAGAAAAAATTCGAAAATTAGGGCAAGGAGCATTTTAGAAATCAATAAATATTTTTAGAAAAATGGAATTTTTATAAAAAATTTGTCTGATTTTTAAAGTTTTTTTTAAATGTGATTTGTTTAGTTTTGCTTCGTTTTTTCCAATGCAGCAAGCAGAATATACAACTATGATAAAGTCACAGACATATCAAGCTGTTACTTAGCACCACCCAGAGAGCACGTGTAGCTTGAAGAATACTACCGACACAAATAACATTACTCTAGCAAAAAATGCGCTCATTTAGAAGCAGGGACAAACCATACGACCGCTCAGACTTCACCTGCCACCTCCAGAGGAATCGTTTGAATATAAATAAAATTGCGACCACGAACCTATGCCAAGTGCCATATCCGCCATTAATGAACGCTGTAGATACTTGACCAGGTAATGACTCAAAATCACAAGATTCAGGTTAAGAGGTCATCGTCTTTGCCATCTGAACTACTACGGCTTTTTTTTCAATCCAATGAACAGGCGTACAAAATTTTATAACTTTAAGTTAAAATTGTCCAAAAACATTTTCTAACGTTCACAGTCCACTAATAATCGTGGTATCGTTAAGATATACTAGAACCTTCTTATAATAAACAGCAAAACAATGATGAGTAATAAATCTCCATTCATGAAAAAGAGAAGAGTATAAGATTTTTGTAGAGTATTTTCATAAAAGATTTTTAAATGAATTCTTTTTTGAGAACTGTATGAATCAATTGGATATATTCATATGCATGTGATAAAAATTTTAAGAATGATTATTGCTCAACATTGAATTTCTAGGTAGCAAAAAATTTCATGCAGAGACCTATTCTTCCATAAAGCATGACCTATCGTTAAAATTTATCTGTAGCCCTGTTTTTCAAAGAAAAAAGAAAAATCAAAGTATTACGTCATATTTTTTGTATATATGTATTATTTTTGCCATATGTACATATTTCTTTTGAAGGAAATATATTTTATATTATAATAATTATACATATACGCTCTCAGTATGAGCTAGTTATTCCATATACTCTTGTTTAAGTGATTGTATTGTACTGAACAATGTTCCATTTCGAGCAGTCGATCAAACTTTTATGTAAATTGGGATTTTGTCTCTTTTGTTGGTTGATATTAAATTATTAATTGTCAAGGTAAATTATAATTCGTAATGTCTAAGAGTATAGTATATAATGGCTATTTTTGAGGTTGTGGATAAAAGATATTTTGTTTTAAATTATGTGATTTGGAAATAATAAATGTTACATAAATATGTGAAAATAGTGTCTGAGTCATAATACTTTCCGGGCATGCTACAGTAGTCTCTAGTTACATCGCGCTTACGAGATACTAATAAAATCAGCGATATTTTCAAAAGGGGAGTGGGTTGTTGTGGAAAAGTTTTACTTTATGGACATATATACTTAAAATACAGTTATTTTCATAAAGTTAGTACAGTAATCGAAAAAATGACAGAGTGGTTCCATTTTTTATTTATGTACAAATACGTATATGCAATCAAATTTTTCATTTAACAGGAAAAAAAATGTTATGAGATATAGAAGTTGAAATGCATCCAAATGTATGATATATCAAGGTGCGATATAAAGACTAGACTAATGATATTTGCTTAATATTTTTTTTATTTATTTAAAACAGGACCCGGTCCTGCTTAGATGGGGCCCTGAAGTAAAGTAAAAGACTATTTCTGGGCCTTCGAAAGCAGTTTAATATTTACAATTTTAAGCTGTCACCGCTTGAGTTGAGGTTTTTGGAAAAATGTTTATTAATTTTTTTAAATGCTCTGATGATGTATATCTGAATATTTATTTTCTCATTTGGATTTTTCAGCCAATTTTATTCTTAATGTAAAAACTATTTAAATTTACTAGGAATTAGCAATTAATGATAAATTATTGAAAACAAAAAGCTTTAAAGGTTTTAAAGTAAAAAAAAAGTTCTACATAAGTAAAAATAGCATTTTATCGTAAAGATGTAAATAAAATATTACCGAAATGGTTTACAAATATCTAAAAAAAAAGCATTCTTTAGAAAAACATAATTTGGTAAAATTTGCTTTGGTAGGGTGTATTTTGAAACAAAAATTAGCACAAAGAGCAACACCAAAATGTTTCTCAGGTTTGTGACCGTTTCAGATATTCACTTCCTTCTGCAAAAGTTGGAGTTCTTTAATCTTCTAAACAGAAAGTGCTTAGATAAAAATAGAACAAACCATGGACGCATATAATCCGCAATTTCAGAGCTCAGATAGTTAAAAATTGACCACGAGAGGCATTCGGACTTAGCTTCAATGTGAACAGCAACCCGATTGTCGTTCGGGCTTAGACCAAAAAGATGTTATTCACTAATTAAAAAAGTAACCTTTCCTTAATGTTAGCTTGTTAAATTTGCAAAATAGCTGCAAAGCATAACTCATTTAAAAATGAACTTTTATAAGTGGGTTGGACAATTCTTACAAAACCATTGTTATAGTTCACGATTATACTTTCAAAATAGTCTTGAATGGAGAAACATTGTATGTATATTCTGGAGAACTTATGCTTATAATAATTCCCCTTAACAATATTCACTAATTAAAAAAGTAACCTTTCCTTAATGTTATCTTGTCAAATTTGCAAAATAGCTGCAAGGCATAACTCATTTAAAAATGAACTTTTATAAGCGGGTTGGACAATTCGTACAAAACCATTGTTATAGTTCACGATTACACTTTCAAAATAGTCTTGAATGGAGAAACATTGTATGTATATTCTGGAGAACTTATGCCTATAATAATTCCCCTTAACAATATTCACTAATTAAAAAAGTAACCTTTCCTTAATGTTATCTTGTCAAATTTGCAAAATAGCTGCAAAGCATAACTCATTTAAAAATGAACTTTTATAAGCGGGTTGGACAATTCGTACAAAACCATTGTTATAGTTCACGATTACACTTTCAAAATAGTCTTGAATAGAGAAACATTGTATGTATATTCTGGAGAACTTATGCTTATAATAATTCCCCTTAACAAACCAATCTTCTCCTTTGATACCTCGCAATAGGTCCCTTATATTGATGGTGTAAGGCCATTCGTAATGCTACGTAGGTAAATCTCTTTTTGATGCTCCTTATAAATGGGGCGATCATTCAGCTTATAAAATTAATAATTCTATTATTTTCTATTAACTAATTATTCTTAGAGTATGCTTGATTAGCTGATTTAAAATTTTAAGATTTATTTATACTATTATTGCAATATAATGCAAATACGATGTGTAGATGATTTCAACTACGGTTAGTACATAGCTTTTCTGCACAGCACCGAATGAATTCAAAGTCTACGATCTCAGACTGTAATATATTTTATTTTAGAAATGTTCTCTATGCGAAAAACGTATAGAAGTAGTACAAGAAGAATGATATTTGAAAATATATACACTGCCTGAAGTGAATACACCCTCCGCTTATGCCACGGAACTCCTCAAAAATGACAATATCCCCAAATCGCCACTCTTTCATAACCCTGCATTTTGTGGCATTCCAATATAGCAGTCCACAGCAGATATTACATTCACGACAGAATTTTAGGGGAAGAGCCCAGCGTGAAAGGCGAGCCAAACAAGAAGCTGATCAATAACCATACCAAGAGTGTTATTTCTATATTTTATATCCCCCATCTCTCTCGCCTTGTACCCTTGCCTTCATGTGAGCAATAACAGATCTAGATGCTTCATATTTTATGTCGTGAAGCAACATGTGTCTGAACAAGTTGCCGCTATGCCCAACGTATCAATTCTTTTCCGAAGAAAAAAAAATCGCAGTTTTCGCGTAAACACTATTCTTTTCTACTAAATAAATCATTTGATCCCGAAAATATATTTTATATTCCCCGGGTTTTTTTATGAGCTGTGGTTCTGAAAATGCATCCAGCCTTAAGTTTGATATTAATGTTGGCAAAACCATATATACTTCGTACACGGTAAGATTTATATTTTGTGAAAATGAATAAATGCGACAGGTTGTATATTTTGTCGTTACAGATTGAAATATCTTATGTGTGGGGTTGAAAATAGTCCTTCATTCGTTACTCTTTTATACACCAACCCTTGCTGAAATATTTGCTGTAACAATATTTTAACGCATAAAGTATCTTTTATACCTTTAATTTTATGTCCATTTCAAGACAGTGCAAATATATCACAATCGTTCTTTCATGATTTATAATATACCATGATCTGTATTTAACATTCCTAAATAAAACGATTTTCGGCATTTATCGTCTTATTATTTTTCTTATACAGGAATAGAATATATTATTCGATTAAATTATCTTCAGGATAGGTGTAAATCTTCAGGATAGGTATTAATTTTCTGGATAGATGTTAAAATTCTCTGATGATGTATATCTGAATATATTCTCATTAGCATTTTCAAACCAATTTTATTCTTAACGTAAAAATTATTTAAATTTACTAGCAATTAGCAATCAATGATAAATTATTGCAAAAAAAAACTTTAAAGGTTTTAAAGTAAAAAATGTTCCACATAAGTAAAAATAGCATTTTATCATAAACATGTAAATAAAAAAATTTCCGAAATGGTTTGCAAATATCTAAAAAAAAAAAAAAACAAGAGCATTTTTTAGAAATAACATAATTTGGTAAAATTTGCTTTGGTATGGTGTACTTTATTTGATTTAATTATGTAACCAAAAAAATTAAAATATCATACTACAGTTCTAAACAATACAGAATCATTATTTTTTTCTTTTTACAAAAATATAATTTTTGAACTGCATAATTTTTATTCTTGATGATATCTAAATCTATAGACATAGAAAAAAAAGCTTCTTGTGACGACAGAGTTTGTTAAATCCCATTTAAAGAATACGATTACAAAAGGCTAATTTTTGCATCTACATGGCATTAGAGAATCGAGTACACACTTAAATAGACTGCTATCGTTTCATCTAAAGGTAGTATCTCTAAATTGACTTGTACAACAACTTGATTAGCTTTCACAGATTAGAGACAACCATGCAATTTCTTTCCTATACCCTGAATTACCAGCAGGGCCCAACTACCTGAACTCTATTTTACCCGAGGAAAAGAGGGGCGAACAGACGTCTGTACGAATCTGATTAATCACTAATTTGATCACCTTGACCTTCATATATTTTAGTTAGTTGAGCCCCTACTCCTGTGAACCTTGCTGCACTGCCAGTCCAAGGATGATTCAGACTCTTTGTATCTAGAAAGACCAAATTTGAGATCTAATTTGAAAATCTCTTTATGCTTTAAGTCCTTTTAATGCTAGTAATTAAAAAAGGATATTAATACGGAATTTAGCGATTCCAGATATGCTACTGCATTACTAATATGTCTATTGAAATACATTTGAAAAAAAAATACACGGTTATTTTGTTTTGTTTTTGCCTTTATTTTTCTTCTTTCAGATATTTAAGAATTATTTTTTCTTAAATCATTCCTTTTATTTATCAGTCTCAATGCTGTTACTATCTTATTTATTTATGCAGGGAATACAAAATTTCAATACCAATTTACATGGAAAATAAAAGTTCAATACCTGATGTCAATCCATTATTGCATAAAAATGTCATATATATGTAAATAGCAAAACAAAATGCATCCTTTTATGAAAAGAAAAAAATATGGTAAAGGGAAAAGCAATAGATTCCTTTTAATGCTAGTTAATAACTTAAAAAGGATATTAACAGTTACCAGCATTTAGCGATTCCAGATATGCTACTGCATTACTAATATGTCTATTGAAATACATTTGAAAAAAAAATACACGGTTATTTTGTTTTGTTTTTGCCTTTATTTTTCTTCTTTCAGATATTTAAGAATTATTTTTTCTTAAATCATTCCTTTTATTTATCAGTCTCAATGCTGTTACTATCTTATTTATTTATGCAGGGAATACAAAATTTCAATACCAATTTACATGGAAAAAAAAGTTCAATATTTGATGTCAATCCATTATTGCGTAAAAATGTCATATATATGTAAATAGCAAAACAAAATCCATCCTTTTTTGAAAAGAAAAAAATATGGTAAAGGGAAAAGCAATAGATTCCTTTTAATGCTAGTTAATAACTTAAAAAGGATATTAACAGTTACCAGCATTTAGCAATTCCCGATATGCTACTGCATTACTAATATGTCTATTGAAATACACTGCCAAAAAATACACGGTTATTTTGTTTTGTTTTTGCCTTTATTTTTCTTCTTTCAGATATTTAAGAATTATTTTTTCTTAAATCATTCCTTTTATTTATCAGTCTCAATGCTGTTACTATCTTATTTATTTATGCAGGGAATACAAAATTTCAATACCAATTTACATGGAAAATAAAAGTTCAATACCTGATGTCAATCCATTATTGCATAAAAATGTCATATATATGTAAATAGCAAAACAAAATGCATCCTTTTATGAAAAGAAAAAAATATGGTAAAGGGAAAAGCAATAGATTCCTTTTAATGCTAGTTAATAACTTAAAAAGGATATTAACAGTTACCAGAATTTAGAGATTCCAAATAAGCCACTGCATCACTAATATGTACAAATTATTCCAATTTAGAGGATTTCTTATTTGCACTTTGTTTTTTATACCTATTGAACTCCTTTGCCAATAAAAAAAGACACGAATATTTTGACTATTTCGAATACAAAATATTCGTGTATATACGAATATTTTTTTTTCAGAGATATTCGAATTATTTTTTCTTGCATCTCCCAATATCTTTATCATTCTCAATGCTGTCCCTATCATATTTATGCAGGGAATTCGAAAACCCAATACCAATTTACATCTAAAACAAAAGTTCAATATCTGATGTCAATCCACCATTGCATAAAAGTGTCATATACGTGTCAACAGCAAAAGAGAGCCATTCATAATGTATCCATTTTTAAAAAGAAAAAAGTATGAACAAAGAAAATGCACCAAATTTAAGATTCTTTTAATGATGGTAACTGAAAAAGGATATTAACAGTTACCAGTATTTAGGGATTCCAAAAACATCGTTCCATCACAGACATTTAAAACAAATTACTCCAATATCAAGAACTTCTGGATCACACATTTGTTCTTTATACCGATAGAAATATATTTCTAATATAACGTGCTGTTTTTGTTTGTGCTTAGACTTTTGTATGTTTTTGTATTTGGAGAGATTTCAGAAATATCATATTCTTGAATTTCTTTCTGCATTTTCTCCATTTCAGTACCCTTTTTATCATATTCATGCAAGAAACTCAAAATTGCCATGTCAATTAGCAGGCAAGCAAAGTTCAATATTTGATGTTAATCCACTGTTTTGTAAAAGTGCCATATAAATGTAAATAGAATATAACAGCCTTTCACGATCTATATGTTCTTGAATAGAAAAAAAAAGAGAGGAGAGAAAGGGAGAACTTTTTGGATCCCTAATTGTTGGTAACAGAAAATAGATGTTAACTGTCATCCTATAAGGATTCCAAATACGTCATTGCATCACTGATATTACTTAAATTAGTTTTAAATCAAGGATTTCTCAATCATCTTTTTGTTCTTTATACCCATTGAATTATATTTCCCAAAAAGCAGATGAATCTGCTGTTTTGTGTGTGCATAGGTTTTTATTTATTATTATAATAACAAATTTATATATATATATATATATATATATATATATATATATATATATATATATATATATGACATGTAGTGATCCAGAGTTAAGGCGAATGGAAAACAGTCTTCTTGATAATAATACGTTTATTAAATCATCGTTAAAGTAAAACTTGCTCCATTTTCATTTGTTCGTGTCAGAGACACGCGTAGAGTGTGTTAACAGTTCCATGTCAACGCGCTAATCGAAACTTATCTGTTTGCAAGCTCATCAAATAGCTCAAAAATGCTTCCGCCTGACCGGATTATCCCAAAAGCTTACGGGAGCATGGGTCTTTTTTCATTTATTTTATTATTATAAAAGAGTTCCCTTTTTAAAATCGTTTTTAACTCACGTAATTTCCAACTACCTCTTTTTTAGACCTCACACACACACACACACACATATATATATATATTGATTTATCAGACTAATTTTCTCGAATCCTCTCTGTAATTTCTCTCTTAGAGCTATTGCTATCATATCCATGCATAAAATACAAGTATCCAATGCCAATTTACATGAAAAAAGAAGTTCAATATCTGATGTCAATCCACTATTGAGTAAAAGGGCCATATAAATATAAACAGCAAAAAATAATTTATTTATATAATAATAAGTATTATGATTTATGAGAAAATAGTTAAACAAATATTTAAATATTTATTTTTTGCCTTATCAGACAAATTTTATACGAATCCTCTTTGTAGTTTCTCACTCTCAGTCTTGTTGTTATCATATCCATGTTGGAAATACAAGTATCCAATGCCAATTTACATCAAAAACGAAGTTCGATATCTGATGTAAATCCACTATTGAGTAAAAGGGCCATATAAACGCAAACAGCAAAAAATAGTTTATTTATAAAATAATAAATGAATAAATTATTTATATAAGACTATGATTTATATAATAATAATTAAACAAATATATAAATATTTGTTTTTTGCCTTATCAGACAATTTTTTCTTGAATCCTCTTTGCAGTTTCTCTCTCTCGTTGTTGTTGCTATCATATCCATGATGGAAATACAAGTATTCAGTGCCAATTTGCATCGAAAACAAAGTTCAGTATCTGATGTCAATCCACTATTGTGTAAAAGGTTCATATAAATGTAAACAGCAAAAAATAATTTAGTTATAAAATAATAAATGAATAAATCGTTTATATAAGACTATGATTTATATAAGAATAATTAAACAAATATATAAATATTTATTTTTTGCCTTATCAAAGAAATTTTTCTCGAATCCTCTCTGTAATTTCTCACTCAGTGCTGTTGCTATCATATCCATGCAGAAAATACAAGTATCCAATGCCAATTTACATGAAAAAAGAAGTTCAATATCTGATATCAATCCACTATTGAGTAAAAGTGCCATATAAATGTAAACAGCAAAAAATAATTTATTTATATAATAATATTATGATTTATATAAGAATAATTAAACAAATATATATATATATATATATATATATTTATTTTTTGCTTTATTAGACAAATTTTTAATAAATCTTCTTTGCAGTTTCTCACTCTCAGTCTTGTTGCTATCATATTCATGCTGAAAATACAAGTATCCAATGCAAATTTACAGGAAAAAAGAAGTTCGATATCTGATGTAAATCCACTATTGAGTAAAAGGGTTATATAAACGTAAACAGCAAAAAATAGTTTATTTAAAAAATAATAAATGAATAAATTATTTATTCAAGAATATGATTTATATAAGAATAATTAAATATATAAATAATTATTTTTTGCCTTATCAGAAGAATTTTTCTCGAATCCTCCTTGCAGTTTCTCACTTTCAGTGTTGTTGTTATCATATCCATGCTGGAAATACAAGTATTCAATGCCAATTTACATGGAAAGCAAAGTTCAATATCTGATGTCAACTATTGACTGTCTACTATTGTATAAAAGTGCTATATAAATGTAAACAGCAAAACATAATTTATTTATGTAATAATAAGTATTGTGATTTATATAAGAATAATTAAACAAATATATAAATATTTATTTTTTGCTTTATCAGACAAATTTTTCATGAATCCTCTTTGCAGTTTCTCACTCTCAGTATTGTTGTTATCATATCCTTACTGAAAATACAAATATTCACTGCCAATTTACATGGAAAACAAAGTTTAATATCTGATGTCAATATACTATTGTGTAAAAGTGCCATATAAATGTAAACAAAAACTAACTTATTTCAAAAATAGCAAATGAATAAATTATTTATATAAGAATATGATTTATATAAGATTAATTAAATATATAAATGTTTATTTTTTGCCTTATCAGACAAATTTTTCTTGAATCCTCTTTGCAGTTTCTCACTCTCAGTGTTGTTGTTATCATCATATCTATGCTGGAAATTCAAGTATTCAATGCCAATTTACATGGAAAACATAGTTCAATATCTGATGTCAATCCACTATTGTGTAAAAGTGCCATATAAATGTAAACAGCAAAAAAGAGCCATTCAAAATGCATCCTTTTTTTTCAAAAGAAAAAAAAATAGGAAAAGGGGAGGCAAATGCTGGTACAGGAGATTGACAGGATATGTTATCCAGTGAGAACCTAAGCGAATTTTAATTGAAGAACCCCCCCAAAAAATTCGATCTTTTATTTCAAATTAACATGGGCGAGCCTCCTTTTTTTTTCATCTTATTTTGCTTTTTTCAAATCGAGACTTCCCCTCCCCCTTTTACACTGCAGATTTTTATCGACGGATTGCTTCCCTCAAAAAATTTTATAAAAGGCACAAAAACCAAACAATCTCAAAAACGGGCGGCGAAGGGAAAAAAACGAGGAAAAAATGACGCGGATTTCGCCTGCCCACCCCTACAAAACGACTTTTTAATAGGAATGCGTTTAAATGGGACTTTAGAGTCCCGAAATTAGGGAAGGGATGCTGGTGTGGCATATTATATAACGCCAACCCACTCTATTCCAGTTATCTTGTTTCCGTCTTGAATTTCACATAAATTTATCATATTCCTGCTGCGGATTGTAAAAAACCCATTTCGTATTCGCTTGATCCATCATTTTGAGTGACAGCTATTGCTGTGGGGGGGGGGGAAGCTACCTGCGATAGCCAATGGATTTAGGGGGGCAGACTTTGCAGTTTTTAGTTACCGACGGGTCTTATTTCTGTTCAGTTGTGAATATATTGAACAGTCATTTCGATGCATGATTGATGTGGCTTTTTGGTAAGAAACAAGTATTTCTGCTCCAGGCAATTTTGGGGTAAAGATTTTAAGGGGTAAAAATTCTATGTATCCACATTTTACGAAATATGAACTGAAATTGTGCAAGGAAATTATCTAATTCATTAGATTTTTATATACATATTTTTTTTTTTAATTGCTGACTGATAGGGGATTTAGACGCTAAAAGGACTTCGTACTTCTAGTTACCGCAGGGTTTTATTTCCATTCTGCTTAGAATATATTGAACAGTTATTTCTATTCATGATTGATGTGTGTTTTGTAACATACATGTATTTCTACTGCAGGCGATTTTGAGGTAAAGATTTTAAGGGAAAAAATCTATACATCCGCATTTTAGGAAATATGAATACAAATAGCGCAAGAAAATGTATATAAGCGTATTTCTCGGATTCTCTTCATATTCAACACATGACATTTTATCTAGTTGTGGGCAAAAAAATAAATTTAAAAATTAACTGACGGGTAGATTTGGATTTGTGTGTATGAAAGTAGGGGAACTTGCAACTTTTAGTTAACAACAGGTCTTATTACTGTTTAGTTTGGTTTGGTTTGGAGCACTAACATCTACTGTTTTATACACGAGGGCTAATGAGACCAGAACCTACTGTTTAAAGCCGATTCCGAACGGCTACGAACATCCATGCCATCAGCGAGATTCGAATCCACGAACTCTGGTTCTGAAGAGAAGACCTCTACCATTTGGCCACCGTTCGGCTATTTCTGTTTAGATGTGAATATATCGAGAAGCCAGTTTGATGAAGAATTGTTTTGCCTTTGATAAGAAACAACTATATCTGCTCCAGGGAATTAATTTTTGAGACAAGATTTTAAGGGGATAAAATATAAACAATCGCATTTTAGAAAATATGAATTAAAATGGTGAAAGAAAATCTTTATTAACTTAATAATTTCAAAGTATATAGAACACATTACATTTTGTCAAGTTTACACTACAAAGGATTTTAAATATTACCAACTGAAATATTTAAACTTGTACAGAAATTAATACGCTTAATTGTCTGTCTTATATTTTGAAACTTGTAAGATAGGCTATGTACTACACAAGAAAAGCTTCACAAATATCTCAAAAGAACTTGAAGCTCTCTAAAGTAAACTATCTATTCCTATAAATTATTTGATTCCTAAAGAAAAAAGCTACAGTTGAAGTGATTGGTAACTGGAGTCTACTAAGATAACCCTAAAAGTAATTTTGATAAATTTGGCAGCATTTGATAACATACTTTGCACTGAAACATAGTTTCCTGATTTTATTAAACAAATAATAGGAATAATTAATTCTGGCTTCTAGCTTGGATTTCAATCAGGAATGGACAGATATACTTGACAAGTTTTAAAAAATATTTCATAAAAAAAATCTAATCTTAACGAAGTGTAATTTAATAAAATAATAAATAATTATGATTTTAAAAATTAATAAAAAGCTAAAATATTCAGTACATTTCTGAAACATCGATAATTGTATAAGTTAGCTTTTAATATATTATTATTACTATTTTCTATAAAACCTGATATTTGCTACAGATGAAAAGTTTCACAAACATCTTAAAACAACTTGACGCAAAAAATTAATGCAAGAAATCTACCAATATAGTAAAGTCCTCGATTGACCATAACTCCTTAATCGTTGGTCGCAGACCAACTAAAGACAAAAATATTTCAAATAAGGCAAGCATTCCTTTTATGGTATTTTTAAATTTAAAAACTCAGTTTTGCAAAAACTATAAAATCTCAATTTTTATATGTTCCCCCGTTCCTTATCATTATATATAGTAATATATGAAACTTGTCCAAGAACCATAAAACAAAAAGTTCCAGTTCTCTGTCATAAAAAATCACTGAAAATTTTAAATTCAAAAAGCTCGAATATTTAAAGTTCTTTTTCGCTATCTTTGGGTTTGGTTTGGTTTGGTTTGGAGCGCTACGGTCTACTGTTTTGCACACGAGGGCTAATTCACTATCTTTGGGAGAGTGGTTTATAGATTAATTACAGTAATTCGACGTTAAAATCAGGTTGCAACGTCCCTTTTACGACGAAAGGGGGATTTTGGTTTTGGTTTGTAGTGCTACGGTCTACTGTTTTGCAACAAGAGGGTTAATACGACGGGAAGGATGCTGCAAACTAATTTCGACTCGAATTACTGAAATTAATCCATTAAACAAACCGTGAAAGAATGAGACAAAAGCTTTATATTTTGATTTTAAATGTATTGGCCAATTTTTTTCATAAGGAACTCGAACTTTTTATGTTACGCCAGGCTCTTAGGACGAGTTTCAATTTTTACTAAAAATAATAATTACGGTTAGTAGAATGAATTTCAATTTTTACTAAATACAAAGACAAGGAATAGAAGAGCGTATAAATTTAGAGCATGTAATTTTTTCAAACCTGGATTTTTAAATTTAAAAATACCATAAAAGAAATGCATCTCTTATTTGTCTAATATTTTCGTAATCAAGCGTATGTCTACAACCAGTGGTTGCGGAGAAAAAAGCTGGACCAGGACGTGGAACCCCGTATAAATTATTTGCTTCCTAAATAGAAACACTTCAATTAAAGCGATTGGTAACTACATGGAAACTCTTTAGATAACTCTAAATGTAAGCTTGTTGATATACTTGTACATATTTGATAATATTTCGTACTGAACATCTGTCCTTATATGATGATGCATTATTCTGAACATCTTAAAGCAAATTAATCAAGGCATTTATGTTCAGTTCAATTTTTTTTCTTGTTTTTTGTCTCTTTCTTCTGAAAGGAAAATCACAGCTTTTAAAACGTTATCATCTTAATCATCCACCTAATGTATCGTATGACAGTCAGAGTACTCAGTCAAGATAAATTTTATAGCAATCTTGCTTGAAATGGGAATTTACTCCTGCTACATGCTACAAGCCTTAATTAAAATATTAATAACGAAGATACATTTTCTTGCTTTTTTCATATTTAACTTCAGGAACCGTCCTCCTGATCAAAAAGTGCTAACACTATTACACAAGCAAAAAACATTGTACTTTACTACGTAAATTCAAAGGACTATTAATTCTGACTGAAATGAACAGATATTCAAATGCTTTAAAAGCTTTATTTTAGCAGAAATACCCTATACAACCAATATAGTTTAGCACTAGAGAAATATAATTAAATAAAATAATAAATAGCTACAAAATTAATAATCAATAGAAATACTAATAATAAATAATAAATAGTTATGTAAAGTAATAAATAGCTAAGGAAAAGTAATACATTTTTGGAATACCTAAAACAGAGTAGGTTATAATTTAACTGAATATGACTACTTTTTTCATTAATACTATTAAATTTATTAAGCTTATGTTTGATCAAATTAAAAATTATTAAATAGCTCTGAATATTTGAGGAATTTTTCTAACACCCATAAATATGCAGATTTTAAAAAGCTGAATGTGATTTTTATTTCTGTTTAATGGTGTTGTTTGTATTCATGTGTAGCATTTTTGAAAACATTGAAAATTTACAAAATCTATGAAAAAAAATAAATTTTTGCTTTCTTGAAGTTTTATTTGATTGTTTCTTCTACACTTTCATAAAATACAGTTGAAATTCACCTGTGCTAAGATTAGGGGACGGGAAAATTCTCCATATAAATGAATATTTCGTATATCCGTATAGAAGTCGTTATCAATTATAAACGCACAAAAACTATACTGTGCAATTTTTTAATAAATAAACACAGTTTAAAGGAAAGAGAAATATTTATATTACTATCTGTAAACTAAAACAATATTTTTTTTCCTGATACGTTAAATACAAAGAGTTTATGCTTCATTAAAAACATATTAAAAACATACATGCGAAGAATATTTTTTTATAAAACGCTTAAACCGAAACGGTATTAAATGGTAAGAGAATTAAAAACTATTTTATTATCCGATCTATTTTTTGAAGAATAATACAAACAATAATTCTCTTAAGAAAAAGCCAGAAAATCATGGGGGATAGTAAATATGTACTGTACTTATGTAAATGAGATCATGGATTCACAAATCTTAAAATTGCTTATTTGGAGTCTTTTAACAAGAGTGGATATTCAATGGAAATGGTTGCCTTTTTTACTAACGTCTTCACTATAAAGCATTCTGCAACGTGGAATGCGGAATCACTTGGTCCAATCCCCATACAGTTCTTTTTAAATGGTGGAGGGTAGGGTAGGACAGAAAGAAAAGGAGACAACCTCAAATTCCTCAGAGATGGTCCTTTTATAAATAATCCCTATTATATACCCCCCCCCCTTTTATGGATTAGGGAAATTGATAGTGAAAAATTCTGTTTGGTTTGGTTTGGGGAGCTACTGTTTACTGTTTTTGCTATACGGGGGTTAATGAGATCGGAATCTACTGCCTGAAGACAAACTCGAACGGTTATGTACATCTATGACAAAAACGGAATTCGAAACTGCGAACTCTGGTACCAAAGAGCTGAGCCTAAATCATTTGGCCATCGCTCGGAGCGAAAATATTTGTGTTCCCTTCTAACCCAATAAAATTTACTTTTAGGTATCAAACATTCTTTCGTATAAGTAAATGTTTCGTATTACTGAATATTCGTATAAAAGAAAATTTCTTTTCAGGGTCTTTGTGGGAGTAACAAGGAAAAGTATTTCGCATAACTGAATATTAGTATAAGTGAATAATTTATTACATGGGCTTTATGAGAGTATCATCGTGAAACAAAATGTATTTTGTATAACTGAATATTCCTATAAGTGAATAATTTATTGCATGGGCTTTGTGAGAGTATCACTGAGAAACAAAAAGTATTTCGTATATTTAATTAATTTATTATATGGGCTTTGTAGGAGTAAAAAAAGTGTTTAGTATAACTGGATATTCGTATAAGTGAATAATTTATTACGTAAGCTTTGTGAGAGTATCACCGGGGAAGGAAGAGAATTTCGCATATCTGAATATCATTGTAAGTGAATAAGTTATTACATGGGCTTTCTGAGAGTATAACTGAGGAACGAAATGTATTTCATATAAGTTAATAATTTTTTACATGGCCTTTATGAGAGTATCATCGGGAAACAAAATGTATTTCGTATAACTGAATATTCGTATAAATTAATAATTTATTACCTGGGCTTTGTGAAAGTATCACCGGGTACGAAAAGAATTCCATATAACTGAATGTATCGTATAACTAAATATTCATATGAGTGAATAATTTATTACTTCTGCTTTGTGGGAGTTTCACCGGGGAACGAGATGCATTTCGTATAACTGAATGTTTCGTAGAAGAGAATTTCGTATAGATGATTTCCCACTGTATATGTATGCACACTTCTCCCAGAAAAGACTTTATGGAATTAGTTTCTTCTAAAATAAATCTTCCATTCAGATCATTTATGTTCCGAATTGCCTCCTTTTCATGAATAATGTTCCCAAAGAATTCTGTCTCGAATATTTTTTTAAATGCTATTTGTCAAATATCCCGCTTCTTTGGGTAAGTAAAAAAAATTGACAAATACAACTTCTCAATAAAAATTACCAAAGGTCATCGTTTTTCAAAAAAATTTTAACCCCAAATTTTAGAAAACAGCTTCAAAAACTTTGGAATATATTCTGAAGGTTTCACTTCCAACAATGAATAATGATTGTGAGAGAAAAAGAAGAAGGATATATTGAAAATGCATAAAAAAAAATCGGTAGCAGTTATCCATCATAGCAGTCGCAGACAAAATACAACACACCTCCCTAATAAAACAGTAGTTGAAATCGGAATGGTACGTGAAGAAGAAAAAGAGAATAATAATAAAAAAAGAATAACTCTCAAGCACTGAAGTTAGAGCCGTTGAGTGGGTGTCAGATATGAGTGCTATTCCTGACAATGACCGAGAAATATATATTGCTTCTAGTATTCTGTCTCTAATCATAGGCTTTTACGGGTATAGAGCAATGTTTTATGCACTTAAGGGGACATAGTAACTTTCGAACCAAAAAATCTTCATTAAAGAAGACTCTCCGATTCATCATAAAACAGGTTGTTTTGCTCGTTTTAGAATAAAATTTTTACATGTCTTTTAGAAGATATTAACTGTACGGAGACATAGTACGAGTTGAAAAGCTTTTAAATATAACAGCATATTTAAAAATTCGTTATAAAATTTTAAAAATGTTCTGATGTGTTTAGGATATTTTTTTCAAATAATTAATAAGTGCCTAAATTTAGAAAAGCTAGCTAGTTTTGTTGTTATATAAAGCAATACATTTAAATATATATATATATATATATATATATATATATATATATATATATATATATATAATTCTACATCAAGTAAAAAAAATAGCAATCTTTTTACCCTCAAAATAACTTTGAAGTTTATAAATTAAAAACTAATTTTTTATGTGAAATAGAAGCTAATTGTCTTTCTTCTTCTGTGAATCTTAATTATATTAATACGAGAGATATATTTAATTTCACATAGCATGGTAAAACAATTTTTTTAATCTTCAATTTCAAAAAAATTTTTAATTTTAAAAAAATGTTTAATATCTTTAAAGTTTTTTTTACAGACTAAAACCGATATTTTACTTAAATTTGATTTTAAAAATTGAGTTTCTACTATATATATTTCGAAAGTTTAAAAATATATCATTTGAAATAACAGAACTAAATATTCTTAAAGCTAGAATGTTATTGAAGAACTTGCACAAAATATCTATTGTTTTATGATAAGTTTATATATTATGAAGAGCTAAAATGCTTTTTTTTTTTGATAAATCAAAATAAAGCTGTCATAATAAAAATCTTATGTCACAAAAGATTTTCTGTGTCCTTAAAATATTATATGCATTTTATGTTTAATTAAAAAGCATTTTATGTTTGTTTAAAAATATATTTCTTCAAATAATAAAAATTTATTAAGTTATAGTAAATTATTTTTAATAAAGAGTTTTATTGAAGAATTTATACAAATTCTTTATTTTATTCCATAACGAGAAGAGCTTTTAAGTTTAGAAAAAATTAGGGAAAAATATCTGTAATAATGATGATATTTCTGCTCGAAAAGTACTGACCCATTAACTAATTACATGTTAGGTAATATGGATAAGAAAAATTTTAACAGATGCTTTAAAAATATTAATGAGAAATAATTTTGCCTCCCACGTTTAAAAATAAGAAAATTGTGACTTTTTAAAATATTTAAAAAAATAATTTTATCATCTTCAAAATTTGAGTGGATTTGATCGAAAAAATGAAAGGGATTCATAACATAAGAATCTCAAATTGCATTTAATTTGAGATATGATGTGTGTGTAAACTTTACTTGTGTAGAAAATTCTTACATTTTTCAGTAATTTAAAAAAATAATTTTAACGTTATCAATTTGATTCAATTTTAGTAAAAAGTAATTGGCATTCAAAATATAAAATTATTTCAAATTGTATTGAACTTAGTGATATGATTAAAACTAAAAAATACATTACACTTTCAAGTAAGATAGTTTTACTTCAAGAAATTCAACAAATGATTAAAAATCTTTATTTAAGTTATTTTGAGTATCCTTCTGGGTATAAATGATGTGTTTTGCAGAAAAACAACAAATTTATTTTATTGTTTTATTTGAAAGATCATCAAATAATGCATTCAAAGTCGCTTCCCTTCCGATTTTTTTATCATTAGATCAGAAGATATGATAATTTTCGTTTTAATAAACAAACCGGAAGTAAGATAAAAGTACCTGGAAATTGTGGTTAAATAAGCCCTATTTGTAAACAAGTCATTAATTATATTTTTAAAGTAAATTCGAACTTTGAATTTATATCCCATCTTTTGTGTAATGTGCAGTGACTGTTCTTTAAGTAAATTGGTTTTTATCATTAAAGAAAAGTGAACAATGTTATGGTACTAATTACTCTCTTTGTGTTAATTTCAAGACTGTTAGGTAATGTATAATTTCTACATTCTAATTTCGTGTTCTTCAATAATAAAAAATATCATGAATAAACAAAGCATGTGATTTTTGTTGCAAAAAATAAGAAGAGAAAATGTCCAAAGTGAATAAGAATAAAACATGAGGTGTCAGTGATTGGCTCTTGTCAAAAGTGGGAGTGTTAATCTGCGAATAAGAAATACTCGATTATTCCAAAAGCTTTTGCTCTTTCTTCAAACTCTTTGTAGAACTAACATTATGTTAGAAACCTCCACAGTGTTATTCAATTTATATATGATTATATCAATAAACTGAATACACGGTTTGTAAAAGTAATAAAACAATGAAGATTCATTTCTATTACTTCTACCAAACTGTTTGTAGAACTAATATTATGTTAGGATCGATCCTATGCAGCTGTTATTCGATTTAATGATGACTACATGAGTTTTGTGAAAATATGAAAATGAAGAAGTTTCCTTCCTGGTTGTTTATACAAAGTTGTTTGCAGAATTAAAATTATGTTAAGACAATATATAGCTGTTATCCAATTTAATGATGACTATATGTATTTTGTGAAAGTATGAAAACAATGAAGCTTCATATCTGTTATTTCTGCCAAACTGTAGAACTAATATTATATTAGGGTCATACGCAGCTGTTATTCAATTTAATGATGACTATATGGGTTTTAAATTATTAAAGCAATAAAGCTTCTTTCCTGATTATTTTTACAAAATTATTTGTACAACTAATATTATGTTAGGATCCTATAAAGCTGTTATTTATTTTAACTGCATGGGCTTTATGAAAGTCTTAAAACGCTTGTTTTAGTCACTACAAGAAAGACGTAGAAACACCCGTACAGCATTAGAATAGTGATAGAGAGTTAATTGTCGACTCAAAAGACACTCTCTCTAAAGTAAATTGCTGTAAAAAATATCAACTGCTCCAAGAAGAGTGAAAAACCTTTAATAAGGAAATAAGAGGAAGTCTAATTTATAAAAATAGAGATTTTTAAGTAGTTTAAAAATAATAGATTTATAAAAATTCTGCAATGAAAGTTCTACTTTCACCATAAATATTAGGAAAACTCATTTCCGATCTTAACACGTACATTTCCTATTGTACATATAATAAATTAATTCCTGATATAAAAATGTGTAATTTTTATTCGTTTTAAATTTTGTGAAAAATCAAGTTCATAATTGAAATGTTCGAAAGAATATTCTAAATTATATATATATATATATATATATATATATATATATATATATATATATATATATATATATATATATATATATATATATATATATATATATATATATATATATATATATATATATGTATATATATATGTATATATATGTATGTATATATATATATATGTATATATATGTATGTATATATATATATATATATATATATATATATTGTAACGATCCGTTACATGACCCCAAAACGAACAAGGAGCCCAAAAGGTGACCTTTCGTCGTGGACTCACGATTAGCCGATAATAGAACCAGGTGGTCTAAAACCCGTAATTGAAAAACGGTGCGTCGACGGCTCCGAACCGTCTGAACATTGTAACCTGTTGAATGGACCTTTACTGTGTACATAATTGAGTGCACCTTGCCGCCCATTAGCGGTTACAAAAAGGCCATTAAGTTGGTTAAGTTAATGAATCTGAGAATTGCTACATCTGGAACCAGGACAGCTGATCGGAGACTTGGGAGTGACCGCAAGATTGCGTCACCCTGGCTCGGGAAGCTTCTCGAAGAACCGAGAAGCGAAGATATTGTGGAGTATAAATGGAAAGAACCGGACTAGAACGGGGGCTTTTGCTTTGTTTCTTCTCTCGAGGCTTCTACCCTGCTAGAGCCTGGTCGATCGAGGACCGCTCTTATCTCCGTGTCTGGAGTTTGTTTTTTTCTGAGACCGCCAGCGTCTCCGTTGCTAGATAGTCGAACATTCGACTTGGGAATTCCTTCCCCGTTATTGCTGATTGATAGTTAACTTCTTGCATAGAAGTAGTCAGCCTAGAGTGACTTTGCACTCTAATTTTGGATCGACTTGCATCCTGTGTTTTCGTCACGAATCCCAGCGTGATACGCACTCGGAACCTCCGAACCTGCTGTGAAAGCCAACCGCGCTAATCGACTGACGGAGTGATCGAGTCAACATTAGTCCCGGCACGAATTAGTTTCCAGCTATTGTGTTTTAAAGCCCTAGCCATACTGTTCCGGTATCCCACGCATTCTTGTATGTGCATATTATCTCTGTACGAGATCCCTGAATGTTATCGTTTATTGAATTTGTACATATCTGTACATAGTTTATTCTAGTGAATAAAATATTTAGTCAAGAATACCTAAATTTCTAGCTGTTTCATTGAAGGCCTCGCCTACTTTATTTCCAGTACGTTACAATATATAAGTATATATGTATGTATGAATGTATATATATATATATGTATATATATGTATGTATATATATATGTATATATATGTATGTATATATATATATATATACATATATATATATATATATATATATATATATATATATATATATATATATATATATATATATATATATATAAGGAAATATTTTTGCAGGATCTTAAGGCTCAGTTATATGGAGACTATCATATTATAGTCTAAATACTAATAAATTATTTTTTGATCCGCATTTAGGGATTCTGTGAACTTATACGAATCTTATGAGTATAAATACAGTTACTACACTAAAACCATTATTAATTCAATTTGTGAATTCATACGTTAGTATCTAAATTATTTCCACTGAACTTTAATCCGCCTATAAGATAAGTTATGTCCTGTAATCTTGAAGACATTAATAAATAAAAAATGCAAAGTAAAACTCTGATTATCCATTCGTATTACTTTATTAACATCTAGGTCAAAACTTATTCTGTGTATATTTTACTTTTCTCTTCAAAATGGTTCTTAAATGAATAGATCATATTGCATTTTCCAAGTTTTCTCATTAAAAAAGTATAAATATGAACACTATTTTAAATCGTAACTAGACTCTCTAATTATCTTTCTAATTGGTCTTTAGAAATATTAATGGATTTTTGTAATTGATCTAATGGCTGTTATTTAGTAAGTAATCATCATAACTGTAGTACGGCTTTTTATTAAAGTTCTTCATATCTTAATTAATGAGATAAGGATTAACGACAGACTGAAGCATTTAAGATGTTTATTTATCTATTTTTCTTAAGTTGGATACATTAATTTTACATCATAAGTCATCAATGAAACAAAGATAAAATAAACATTGCAGGCAGCATAAAATTTCAGATCTATATTTTGTTCAGAATAAAATACTTCTCACTTTATGCCTGGTACTGTAAATATAACATAAATAGCATTTAAATACAAGGATGAAATTTTTATATAAATAATCACATAAAATAAAACTCCTCAAGAAACATTAAAAGATTCTTGAAATGAAAGAGATTAATTTTAAAAATTAAACTTCCTAACATTAAATACAAATCGTAGAGGTTATAGGTATATATTTAATTATATAAATTAAAACAATAAAATAATTAAAAGAATAGTAATGTTGATATGCCAGTTTTTTTACTTCTATTTTATTTATCTATAATGTAATAAATTTATTTAAACATTCTTCTACTTTATTATTTTTATTTGAAGTGGTATTTAATTTCACACTTGTTATTTAAAAACAATTAAATTCTATGATACAGTAAGATTGATCTTATAATAATTTATTACCCTTATGTGGATGCAAAAATATTTTATTATAATTAATTTACTTATATTTTTGTATCATTTCTATATAGTGCAATAAATTGATGAAACTATTTAAAATCTGCATTGATTTCATAAATGCATATTTATAAGTATATCAACTTATACGGTCTCCTTTATTAGTGATTAATTTAAATGTGCTTAAAAACGTTATCAACCTCTGATATAGATAATTATGCATGAGCATAAATTCAAAATGAATATTTTGGAACAAAACAATAAAAATAATATTAAAATCTTGTAAAATTTTAGATTTTTTTATATACTTATGTCAACCTGTGGTATCGCTGAATAAAATATTCCACTATTTTATTTACAGATATATTAAATTTTAAGTTTTGCATGTTATAAGCTTAACTGAAAAATAGAACTAGAAAAGATATTTAATAGCAGAGTATATACTTCAAAAGCATACTGATTAATCATACACATATTAAAGCATTTGTATTCCAGTATCACCAGTTTTTGTATTCAGTGGTTCCAAACGGGTTTGGTACCGCCCACCTGTGGGCGTTGAAGAGATCTAAGAGGGCTTTTGTCAAGGCAAATTTAAGGGGTGTTGTGGACCAACCACCTTCCCCTAGGCAATACCCCCAAGAAAGACGTGAGTACTTATTAATACTAAACTGGTATTATTAATACTAAAAATAATTGAGAGCATTTTTAACGATTAGTTCTAAATGTTTTAGCCAATAATGAAAAGCAACAATTTGAGATTATTAGTAACAAATATGTCCAGAAATACTGATAATATTAATGGATGATCTATATATTGCCTTCACAGCAAACTCATCTAAGTAGTAACTCAAATACTAATAATATATTGTTTTTAAATAATATACAGTGAAACTTCACGGAAAGACCACCCCTATATATAGATCACTTCTTTTAAAGACCGTTTATTAATTAAAAATTATATTTTTCTATAGAAAACATTAACTTCTTTAGAAAATGCTAATTTATATAAAAAAAAAAATGTAAAAGACCTCTTTTCACGTCTTCCCTAAAAAATCCCGTTTCAACTTTTCAATCGAAGATCAAAATGACTTCTTTGTTGAATTTAGAAATTTTAGAATCAAGTTTAGAATTCTTGAAATTTTGAATGACCTTGAATCAACCTCTGGTATAGATGATTATGCATGAGCATAAATTTAAAATGAATATTTTGGAACAAAACAATAAAAATAATATTAAAATTTTGTAAAATTTTAGATTTTTTTATATACTTATGTCAACCTGTGGTATCGCTGAATAAATTAATTTATACACTTATGTAGGTGATTATCTTTAAAAAATTGAAGATAAAATAATTAAATAAATTTAAAATAAATAAAACAATATAGTATAGTTACATAAAAAATAGTATATATTTTAAATAATTATATTTCAAATAATATAATTATTTAAATATGAAATAGTTATATTATTTGATAAAGAATATAAAATATAAATTTAAAAATGGAGATTACAGTAAAGAAGGATTTTAGAATGTCGGCTATTCTTATTGTCTGTCAGAAACACCAAAATCCCATACAACATCGTAGAATAGCCCCTCTGCCTTTTTACTCTAACCGAATAAAAAAAAAAAAAAATCTTAAAATCTAAATTAACTTAAATGAATTCCTTCTTTAAAAATTTTTAAACGTGGAATATAATATAAAAATTTCAACATATCTCTTTAAAGAGATTTCACTGTATATTTACTAATCAAATTCTCAGTGTTGCTCCAATACTGTTCACAACTTTTATCAAAGTTACTTTATTAATCTAAATTTTTTCAATGCTTAATATACCTGACCTAATAGTGTTCGTAAACTTTCAATGAAAATTGAAAATTTCAAGACAATAAGAGCAATATCATTACTAAACTTTTTTATAAATTTATGCACTGTCTTAATTTTTAAAGAAAGTCTTTCATCTTGTAGGAGAGAGAAGGTTTGCTTCAGGGATTCAAGTGTTCAAATATCTCGAGTACTGTCATCCCTTGTGAAGCTTATAAAAAAGTCCAAGTTCTTTAAGTTTCATATCGTTTTTCGAAATTAGATTCATCTTTTAAGAAAAGTAGTGACAAATGTATAAAATATTATCTCAATCTATTTTTAAGAATGTCCCAAAAAGATATATTGTAGATACATCTAAATTCGAAATTTTCATAGTTTAATTAACTTTGTAGAAGAGAAAATATCTTGTTTTTACAGGCGTTTTAAGCATCATTATTATATTAATTTCCAGATATCCATGAAAACAAAACGGTTATTTAGCTATTTTTTATGAGTTTATGCTGCCCTGTCTTAATTTTTTCTGAAGGTCCTTCACGTTGTAAGGCGGAACATTAACTTCAGTGATTGCAATTTCCAAAACTCCCTAGACTTAGTATCCTTTATGAAATTTATGTAAAGGTTCAACCTCTTTATATTGTTTTTCCACAGATTATTTCCCTCTTTTTTGAAAAACAAACAATAACAAGAGCCTAATTTATAATCTCAATTAATGAAAGTCCCGAAAAGATGTTATATTTTAAGCATATGTAAATTTGAGAATTTCGTGGTTTAATTAATTTCGGAGAGGATTAAGTATTTTGTTTCTACAGCTCTTTCAAATAGCATTATTTTATCAATTTAAAGACATCAACAAGAACAAAATTTTATTCAACTATTTTATTTGAGGTTATACTTCAATGTACTGATTTTTTTAGGTTTTTCTTGTTGGAGGAGGTTAAGATCATATGAGGGATTGCAATGTTCAAAATTACCTAGAATTGTCACCCTTTGTGAAGCATATAAAAGAGTCCCAGTTCCTTATATTGTTTTCCTAAAGATTATTTCCCTCTTTCTAGAAAAGCAATGACAAGCACCTAATCTATTATATCAACGGATTTGTTAATATCCTTAACGAAAGGCGATGACCGTTTTTCTTATGATTTTTTAATTCTGTCAACCCTCCCCCTCTTTCTTCTTTATCTCGCACAGCTTCAAAAACACTTTTTTTTTCTTTCTTCCTAACCCTCTGACAACCTTACCAAGATACTTTAATCTCTCCTCACTCAGCGCGAGCATTTGGAAATAACGCTCTTCATTTTCTGAAAAAACTCCCTTAAAACAGATGATCCTGCGTCGGAGGCCATATTTGTTTACATTCCTTTTCCCTCCCCCGGTAAATCAAAGATGGCGTAGAGCGGGTGTTTTTGGAGGCGCGAAAAGCTTTGAACTTTCACCTTGAGCGCATCCGTTTTCTACGGAGTCCGTAACTGTAGTAGTGCAAGAGGAATAACACGGCCGTATGAGTTGGCGATAAAACACAAATAGGACTTTATTTATCGTCCAGACGACCCATTCATTACTCGCAGAAGAGGAGACGATTTTCTTGCGGAAAGTGGATATTTATTTAACAGTTGCCGTTAAGATGGTGGATTTTTCTTAATCCTAAAGTGTACCTACGAACCCCAATTTATGTCACGGTTGCGTATTCAGGTCTCGACCAGATTTTATGAATACTTAATCACTGAGCTAATTTTAGCAAATGTGCGTGAACGTGTCACACACTTTCTTTTAAAATATGTCAAAGATAAAGATCCTAAGCTCTATAGTTTTAAATACTTTTTGAGAAAAATTACTTCATTTAATTTTATTTAAAATAAAGTACTTTTCTTTTGTTTATTAAACACACATCATATTGTTTCCAACGTACAATTTCTTTTTTACTTCAGTTATATTGTCTGGATGACAGTTCTTAGAAGCATTAGATAATTTCGGTTGTTTTTCCTTTTAAATAATTAAAGATTTATTTTGGTGTGAGTATATAAAAATGTTTTGACAAAAGAAATTGTCACTGAATACTTAATCACTGAGATAATTTTGGAGGCATTCTGGAACGTGTTACGCAGGTTTTTTTTTTTTTTTTTTTTTTTTTTTTTTTTTTTTAGTATCAAGGGTAAAGATCCTAAACACTATACTTTTGATATCTACTAATTTTCTTATTTAATTTTAAAATTAAATAGTTTTTCTTACTTTATTTTTAAAACGTGAATGTTATTTTCTCCGGTATGACCTTTCTTTTTTACCTTAGCTTTTATAAAAGACTGTTCAAAATGGATTTCTCTTGCAATGTTAAAAAAATATTAAAAATTTTCTTTTGTTTTTACTTTTTAGCTAACTTTTAAATCTTATCTCAGACTGAATGAATAAAAAAAATTTGACAAATGTCCTAATTTTTTCACTGAATACTTAATCACTGAGAAAGTTTTAGAAATGTCCATGAACGTCTTCCGGAATTACGCAGTTTCTTTTGAAAGTTGTCAAAGATAAAGATCCTAAGCACAATAGTTTTGATTAACATTTTACGAAATCTACTTAATTGTTGATTTAATTTGGTTTAAAATCAAATTCCTTTTCTTTGGTTTAAACGCGAATGTTATTCGTTCACGTATCAAGCTTCTTTCTTTTATTTTTTTTTCTTAAGACAGTTTATTAATATGGATTTCTCTGGGAATATTAAAAAAATATTGAACAATTTTAGGTTATTTTTAAATTCTAAACTTTAATTTTTAGTCTTTTTTTTTCAGTGAATAACTAAAGATTGCTTTGGAATAACTCTAATTTTTCACTGACTCCTTAATCATTGAGACAATTTTAGAAATATGAGTTAATTTTTTACACAGTTTTTTTTTAAATGTGCCGTTGGTAAAGATGCTAAATACCATAGTTTTGAATAACTTCTAACGAAAATCGATCTAATTTTTACTTAAATTAATTCAAATTCCTCTTTCTTTAATTTTTTAATACAAACTTTATTTTTTTGGCAATATTTAGAAATATTAAACAATTTTATGCTGCTTTTATTTTTAAACTTATTTTTAAAATTTATTTTCCACTGAGTAATTTAAAAATAGCATAGACAAATGACCTAATTTTTCACTATATTGGAATATAGAACTATTTCTATTGTTCACATTAAAAATATTTAAAACTTGTAGAAAATTTCAGTCATTTTTTAGTAACTACCAGTTTTTCTTCCCTTCTTTTTTAAGCAATTAACATTTACTTTCAAAGTATTCTGAGAGGTCTTTGAAATTATGATAACAATTTGCGTAAGGCATATCGTCCTTACCAATCATTTCAACTCTGAAAATATTTCAGTATTTTAGTAATATTCCAGAAAAGATAATAGAAAATACACTGATTAAGCGCAAACCGAAACTCGAAACTTTCAACAAAACCAAAACAAAAGAAAAATCTTAGTGCAAAATTACACCATTTTTTTTGGGGGGGGGTAGAGTGTATTATACTCTAAATAATCGTGATTTCTCATCATGAACTGAATAAATGATTTTTATATTACTTAGATGGTATTATGCGATAAAAGCAAGCCTATACTAATATGAAAAATGTCATCTTAAATCAAGGGAAAACATCGATTCTGAGTGTAAAATAGCATTAACAAAGTACTTAGTCAAATCTTAAGATCTATTTTAGCCAGAATTATTCGAGCTAGTAAAATAAATAAAAAAAGAGTCTTGACAAGTATTTAATTTTTCACTGAATTCAAAAGCCCACACATTTCACCTGTTTACATTCTTAGCAGGATAAAAATATTCAAAACTTGTAGGAAATTTCAGTCATGTAGACTACAGTTAAGTGACTGTGGTTTTATTTATTTATTTAAGTGTTTAACATTTAGGCTCAAAGTTTTCTGACAGGTCTAAAATTATCCACTTTTTTATGTAAGGCAAATAGTCATTCGTAGCCATTTTAAGGCTAAAAAATTTTCAGTATTCTAGCCATATTCTGAAAAAAAAAAAAAAAAGAAGAAAAAATGCATTGATTAAGAAGTTTAAGTCGAATCTCAAAAGCAACAGCAAAATAAAAAAAATAAACCTTAGTGCAAAATTGCACCATTTTGGGGGGGATATTTTTTAATAAATTGTGATTTCTCATTATCAACGAGGAAACTGAATAAATGATTTTTATATTACTGAGATGGTATGTGATAAAAGCAAGCCTATACTAATATGAAACATGTCATTTTATATCAAGGGAAAAGCAGGGGTGTAAAATAGCGACCATTCTGAGTGTAAAACAGCATTAACAAAATACTTAGTCAAATCTGAAGATCTATTTTAACCAGTATTATTCGAGCGAGTAAAATAAATAAAAAGAGAGTTTTGACTAGTACTTAAATTTTCACTGAATTCAAAAGCACACGCATTTCACCTGTTTACATTCTTAGCGGGATAAAAATATTCAAAACTTGTAGGAAATTTCAGTCATGTAGACTTCAGTTAAGTGACTGTGGTTTTATTTATTTATTTATTTAAGTGTTTAACATTTAGGTTCAAAGTTTTCTGACAGGTCTAAAATTATCCACTTTTTTATGTAAGGCAAATAGTCATTCGTAGCCATTTTAAGGCTCAAAAATTTTCAGTATTCTAGTCATATTCTGAAAATAATAATAATAATAATTGCATTGATTAAGAAGCACAAGCCGAATCTGAAAACTTTCTTTTGAGCAGCAGCAAAAAAAAAAAAAAATAAATAAATAAATAAAAAAATAAACCTTAGTGCAAAATTGCACCATTTTTGGGGGGATATTTTTTAATAAATTGTGATTTCTCATTATCAACGAAGAAACTGAATAAATGAATTTTATATTACTAGCATGTAGTGTGGTAGCATGTGCGTGATCAAAGCCAACCAAGGGGAAACATGTCATTTTATATCATCGGTGCAAAACATCGGTTCTGAGCGCAAAACAACATTAGCAAAGCACTTATTCAAATCTTAAGATCTAAGCGGGTGCGGCACTTGTGGCTGATTGAAATAAGCATGATGCACCAGTGTCGGATATAATCTTCTTCTATTTGATCTACCACACACAGGCAAAATAATGTTTAATGAATGACGGCTGCCTTACTTTTTTACAGCAGTTATCATTTGATGTTTTGTTAACTTCAAACAAGATTAATGATGTCAAAAATGAAAGAAGCTGGTACTCTTTTTCAAAGCAATACTTACAAAAAAAAAAGATGTAAATGAGCTATCCTGAGTTGATGATTCTGATTACATTTCCATAACTGTGCAGTAATGAGAAAAAAGAGGGAGGTATTGAAAACAATTACGCTTTGGAATCGCCTTTTTGATAACGGTTCAGCAATACACATTGGTTGAAAGTCTCATTTCAGTGATAAAGAGGAAAGGCAATAAAAGCTTGTGCACGATAGGAACTATTTCTGAGTTAGAATTGTAGAATTGCTATACATATATATTGGGATTAAGATATTATTATAATTTGAATTTGTTTTAAGACTTTAGATAAATACAGATAGATAAATATGTGTTGCTAGAAAATATGAATTAAGATATGGTAGTTTTCAAAACGTGACTTCAGGTAGTGATGTAAGTTTAATTTCGGGAGGTTTTAATAGTATTGCATCTTAAAAGTAACTATAAAATATTTAATTGCGATATATTTTTGCGAATAGTAAGGTTAGGAAGTAAATATTATAAGTAATTTTAGTGAAGCTGTGAAATGAAATTAATTTGACTAATTACAGCTAGCAAAGCAGTAGAATCCATTTTACTACAGGCTTTCTCAGTGTTGAACTGTTATTTCTCTTTAATTTGTTTACATAAATTGTTACAAGTATTTTGTTATTTCTGTAAATTTACTAATGGTGATACATGAGTAACCCTAAATATGAATATAAATTTTAATTGCAATTAAATATTTCATAGTTACATTTAGAATAAAAATTACTAATAATCAAGGCATTTTCTGGCTTACTTTCCAAATATTTTTCGTAATTGTTCAAATAATTTGCTATTTAATTATACTTTTTTTAAATCATAAAAAAATCTTAAAAAATTGTAAAGATAATAAAGTCTTGTTTAAGTTACTCATTTCGGGTAAAATGTGTAAATAATTTTCCTGTTTTTATTAATTATATGCATATATAATTGTACCGGAGATTAGATTAACCCACCTGGTTTGAGGAAAATGTAGTGATCATATCATGAAGCAGTCAGTTCAATTTGTATTATTGTCTCCTCAAATGGGATAAAATATATAATTTTGCTCCCTTTATAACACCATGCTGAAGATCTGTAACATACACAAAAATTTAAGTCATTTATATAATGAGCTTTAAAAGATGATTTTGTTGATTGTTTATATTCTACAACACTAAAATTAACAACACTAAAATTTGATCATAGAATCAGTAACAAATGGCTATAAAGCACATAATTTTTCTATCAAAGTTCCATTGTTCGGATGTACATGGCTATTACTGAAGTAAACTTTGCATTTTTTAAATCAAAAATAAAAGAATATCAAATTCAATTTCTCACAACGATTATTCAAATTCTTTACTTAAAAGTAAATTTTGTAAGATAATTTACAATAATTATAAGAAATATGCAGTTTTTTTTATTGGAGAAAATACACACTTTGTTCATAAATTTTCATTTTTATATTTTACGTTTTCAATTTTTTTTTTTTTTTTTTTTTTTGCTTGTTTGAAATAATATATTCTAACATTTGAGGAAACATTTTAAAATTTGGGTTATTGATATACAAAGGGTTAAAAAACAGCATGAAATTTAATGAATTTCCAAATATGTATCATTAAACAGATTAAAAAATTTATAATTTAAAAAACTTTCATTCTATAAAAGACTGTAATATTATCTAGTAGTTATTTAAATTTAAAAGGTTCATATTTAGGAGCTATAGAACTTTAAACTTTCAATTATGAGTTGAAATTAAATATTTGCATTTATATTCATATTAAAAAAATTAAAATAAATAAGAATCCGGAACTATTAAGATTTAAAAATTTAGAACAAATGAAAGAATAAATATAACATAACAAACACCATAACTTAAAGTGCAATAAAATATTTGAAAAAAGTGTCTTCCATACCTTTTAAAATTTCCTTTTAACCTACACTTTATCTATATTTTAAGTGCAATGAATAAATGTATAATTAAAAATACAAAATAAGATGGACATGTATTTTATATCTTTATATCGAAAATATTTATTTTTAAGTAATCCATAGCATATAGATAATTTCCTGTTTTGAAAATATTATAAAATTTAGTTATACAGCTTGCTTTGAATGGAAACTACATACATGCAAGAATGAACAATGAAACAGCAACATTCGAATAAATAAATGAAACCATCCTCTTCGTTACTAGCACATTTTCAGTTCTTTATCTGCTCGTCCTGAAGAGCATGACAACCTGAAAGTAAAGGAAAAAAAAAAGATCTGAAATCGGAACATTAAATAAATCATTACGGACACATGTCATTCTAAGAAGAAAAACCTCAAACATCGATGTCTGATTTTTTTTTTCTTTATATTTTTGAAACCAAGAAAAGATGAAAATTAGAAGTGACGACTGAATGCATACCATGGTCGCTTCAGCCAAATAAAAAATGGGACTGCTAGCGGAAAAGTTTGAAAAGACTAAATTCGCGAGTTACATACTATTCCCTGGAATGACCTTAGACCATTAATGATTAATGGTCCTCACCTAAAAAACTGAAAATTCCATTCCCCTTCAAATGCTTCTGTTAGATAGTTCGAAATTTTATAGATGTTAAAGCATGAATGAGATTTGTCGAAATGAATTGGGTGTTAAACTATGCCGTTTTGTGATACAGATATTAGAAGCATGTGGAAATGTTGGTTTCCTTTTTTTTATCGATGCTGGAAATGAAAACTAAATATGGTTTTCACATGGTTAATGTTTTAAAAGAATATATGAAGTATGCCATAAAAATTAATTTAGAAAGAACTGTGACATATAAACATAAATATGTTTCTTTGTGTTGATAGTATAATATTGCAAATTTTAAAACGATTAACTTGCACAGGGAAGCAAAGACAAAAATAAGTTAGTTAGGAACTCAAATTACAAATATTCAGCTTTAATGCGATTTGATAACATGAATTCAAATTTCTTTTTGGTTTTCACATGGTTAATGTTTTAAAAGAATATTGAAATGTACCATAAAAATTAATTTAGAAAGAACTGTCACATATGAACATAAATGTTTCTTTGTGTTGATAGAGTAATATTGTAGATTCTAAAACGATTAACTTGCACAAGGAAGCAAAAACAAAAAAAAAATAATTTAGCTAGGAGCTCAAATTACAAATATTCAGCTTTAATGCGATTTCACAACATGAATTCAAATTTCTTTTTCCCAACAGATGAAATAAAACATCATACATTTGACTCACTTTTTATACTGAAGCATGTAAGAGTAGTGTCACAAAAGTAATGTAGAGTAATATTAAAACCTTAAATAACAACACAAGTACAAATTGCTCTTCTTTCATTAATTTTAATTTATTATTTTTCTACGTTCTAAATAAAAGATTAAATTGGACATTAATATATTGATAATAATTCATTAAATTAAACCTTTACACCATCATTCAGCGTTAAATAAAAAGATAATAGAAAGATCTACAGCAATAAAATATTGTTACCTACCATAGAAATAGTTTAAAAAATTTCAATTCCAGATTTTATGCGAGTACGTGATAGCTTTTATCAGAGGAATTTCATAAACCTTCACCCAAGATCAATGAACTAAATGCATATCATGTTTTATTTTCCTCTTCAATCGCATTAAATTTTTTTTTGAATTTTGGAAATTCAAAATATGCATCATTATTTAATTTAAATTTGATAAGAAAACGAAATAATGTATGATATTATCAGTACATTACGTACAGCTTGCTAATAAAAACACATTACTGTCAGTTCAATACTAATACACATTCTACTTTCTTAATTTCCTTAAAGTTTTTTTTTTCCAGCTAACGTTTTTCGAACTTTTTTGCAGTAAAAAAATCCTTAAAAGTTAAACAATTTTATAAAAAAAAACTTTTAATATCTTTGTACTTGTATCTTGACCCACGGCACACTTGGAGCTTTTAGTCCTCTTTTCATTTCAGTAAAAGGCTTTCTCCCCACTCCCCTTTACCGGATTAAAATATCACAAGAGTCCGGCCGTTTTATATCTCATTAATGCTCAGCATGATTGAACACAGAAATAAAACATTTTGAAAATTGCTTTCATTGGATTAAATATGATTTTCCTTTGGTGAAATAAATCATAATTTTAGAATAAATGATTTTAAATGAACTTATCAAATTTAGTATTAAATATATATATTTCTATATGATATTTGACGTTATTTAAAGCAGACTGTTCCTGTCATGAAATTTAATAAAAGGTTTTAAACTACTTATAATGGTCGATAAATTTATTTTACCTCCATTTTTATAGTTACTAAATTTTAAACCTTAATGTCAAATATTGAAGCACTAAATTTAATAAATAGTAATAGAACTTGTATTAAATAATATAGAATACGATATTTTCTCTTCACTTAATATCCAAGTAATTTTCTGGATAGTATATATAAGAATAAAATAATTTTTAGACATAAATGTCATATTTATCTAGCATAAATTATCTAGAAGAGAGTATGCTATATAAAGAAATACACAGGCATTTAATTTGAAAGCCCTCTTAATGCTCTACCTAATTACACAGTCTGATCATATTTACCAAACGCTGATGCAATATAATGCATGAATAATTCATTACATAATTTATGCAAGCTATTATAGAGTAGAATATCTTGTATAATACTGAAAACCATTACTGTTTTACATTATTTGATTCAGCAAGGTACTTGTTTACGCTTTTACTAATTATGAACTATTTTAATTTTCTCCTGTACATCCGTGATAGATTTTAATTTATCAAAAACATTCTTTTATTTTTTTCTAGAAATAGTTGCAGTTTTTTTATGATACCTGTTTTTTTTTCAGCTAATACAATGATTTCATTCAGCTAAATGCCTGTTTATACTTTTAATTATTGTGAACTTTTATTATGCACATCTCCAAAATAGATTATAATTCACCAAATACTTTTCTTTTTTTTTCTTTTAACGGAAAAAGAAGTATTTTTGTACAATATTTGTGTTTTAATAGAGAATGTGGGTTGTAACACATTAATATAATGTTACAGGAACCTAGAAAAAAAAATGACTAGAAACAGATTATCATTTTACGTCGTTTGATAATTTTACGCATCAAATGTTTATGTAATATCTTGGGCTTTAATTAGAGATCCAATTTAACTTTATTTAAGAATTCAAAATAAAAATACTGTACCCGTTATCAATTATTACTAATTAATAATTAATAACGGAGTATTTAACTTCTAGGTTATATTAAATAACCTAGTTAATAAGGTATACTTTAGAATTAAATAAGGAAACCTATCGGGTCATAGAAAAATAACGTCATAAAGAGGTTTATCATTTTATACGGTATAATTATAGGTAGGTTTTACTGTTGAAGCAATTTAAAGACCGTCATAATTAACATTGTTTAAAATTAACTTTATTCAGGCTTCAATTCCCTGCGTATCACATACATATTAATGTATACAAAATATTTCAATAACTATGTAAGTTTGTTATTTCTGTATACGTAAGAGCTTTCATTATTATTCCATAGTACAAAATTTCTCTTTTGCATTAATGCTTTCGGTAAAACGAAATATATAGAATGAACTATTATATAAAATGTTTTCAGCGATATCGATTTTTGATACTGGGTTTCTAAATTGCTTAATGTTATTTTGAATACTAAACAACGACAAAGTACATATTAATCTTTCCATTTTTTTAAACATTTCGCATGCTTTTAAACGTGAAGTAATTTTTCCGATACATAAATTATACCTAAGAAATTATTAAGGAAAGAAATAACTGTTTACATATAAAGTTTAATTAAAGCAAACAGTAATTCAACACCCTTTTCACTTTTTATCCAAGGTATCTTCCAGCTAACATATAGAGGATAAAAATAACTTTAAAGTTTTATTATCATACTAATAAAACACAAATTATCTAAGAAATGCAATGGAGTAGAAATTACGATCTAATTTTTAATGATTATGTATGAAGGAACTTATAACTTACGCTGATGAGATAAATTCCAACATCATGAATTTGTGATAAATGTTACTAAAGTTAATTAATTAAAACAACTTCTGAACTAAAATCAAATCACGTATATGTAATACATTTTTTATAAAACTGCTGGACCAGGAGAAAGCTAAACAGCTAGCAGTAATAAAAATGCAGTCGGCAGACATTGAAGAGAACGGCACAAGTCTAATTTAAACTTCATTCCAGAGCTGCTAAAACGGGCATCTTTACTACTCAACGACAGACAAAGGAAAGACACAAAAATCCCTCTGCTCGAATAAAAGTGCACCCAAGAGCGAAAACAGAAATAATTTTCCTACTTACTCAGCGAATTTAAGTGCAAGATCAGGAAAAACGCGGAGCCATTTGCCGGTGACAGCTGGGAAACGTGTTGAACAGACAGAAAATTTACAGCTTTAGGATAGAAAGCTTTGGGAAGAATTTTAAGTCGAAGACACTCTTTTGATTAAGACATTTAGAGGCTGGGAAAATATTTTAAGAAATTAGAATGGGAGAGAGGAGGTTTTTAGAGAAATATTAAAGTTAAATAATTTTGATATATTACATATATGCATACACATACAAATATATATATATATATATATATATATATATATATATATATATATATATATATATATATATATCAGAAGAATAAAAATTAATGAAAAGTAAAAATCAAAATATGTATTAGTACATCTTGTCCTCTTTCCTAACTTTTTATTAGCTTAAGTTCACTTCATTAACACCCAAATTAGTATAAAATAAAATTTGTTCAGTTTTAACACACGATTGTTAGTGTTTTCAACAATATATTACCTTTTAAACTATGTATTAACACTAAAAATGAATTTAAAAAAGACACTATAAAAGTTGAAGGTGTGATATATATTACGCCTTGTTCTTTGTTTATTATCATTTTATTTTTTTGATTTTAACCTCATTAAACAGAAATAGTATAAAATATTTTCTGTTGACTTTTAATTGAGACTCTTGGTATTTCCAACAATACATTATCTTCTAAACTATGTTTAAAACTTCAATAAAAATTAATTGCTTTGTTCTCTTTTTACTATCCTTTAATTAGTTTCATCTTCACCTCACTAAAAACATAAATGCTATAAAATAATATTTTCTATTGTCTTTTAATAAAATATTATTGGTGTTGTCAAGGAAATATTTCTTTATAAACAACGCATTAGAATATTATTTTTCCATCATACATATTAGAGTAGATTTAGGGAAAATAGCACCTTCTAAGGACCGCCTGTCAACTGGGGCTGCCTATAGGAGTAGTAGGCGTGTCTCAATTGCTAAGTGCTAACCTGAAAAAAAGGGCAATGAGGGAAACGGTGAACACTTTTTGATGTAGTTTACTTTTAGTTTACTTTTACTTGTCTAGTAAGAAAATAACAGCTATACTAAGGGCCAGTCTTACCAAAACCGTTTAACGGCTAACCAAGATTAATCTCTGTTTAAACGGAGAACTGCGTCCCACCATTGGTTGGATCCATGGGTTAATCACGGTTAGCCGTTAAACGACTTTGGTAATTCCGGGCCTGAATCTAAAATAGAGGGGAAAATGAATCTTGTAGTAGAATCAGCTAATAAAATGTTCAAATATTTTCTATATTAATTATAAGCGGTGGGGAATTTTCGCATGAAATACAGCAGTCTATTGTGATTTAAAATTTAGATTTCGCTTTTAATTTTCTTTATTTCTATGAATTCAAACACACATACACCTATATATGTAATGGGTTTTTAAGCCATCACAAAGGTTAAAAAAAAAAAAAAAAAAAAAAAAAAAAAAAAAAAAAAAAAAAAAAGCTTAGTTTGGTTTTAGTCATTAGTAGTTACGTGGCTGAAGAGAATACACGACAATTTTGAAATAAAAATGTGATTTTATCATGGAATCTCTACAGGGCCTCTGGCTCAAAAAACACGTACGTGAAATATATAAGTGTGTGTGTATATAATCAGAGTTTTAATGATTAGTCATGTGATGATACGGAACTAATTATATAAAAATTTATATAAGAAGGGCACAGGAAAGCAGGATTTAATTTTGGTGTATGTGAATTAGCCAATATTCCAGACTGGAAAGAAAGGACAAAAGATGTTCGTAAAAGGCTGCAATTTAAGGCTAGAATAGCTCAAAATTTATTTAAGGACACTATTATAATTACGTTGGTTAGTTTAAGGTTATTATCTTGAAAACATTATGATGGTATAAATTCCCAGGGATCTGAAATTTGCAAAACTATATGCGTTTGTAAGAAACTATGACTATTAGTATTTTGAAAATTCTTAGAAACTTGCCATTGGAATTCTATAAATATTCATAACATTTATTTTTGATAAGAAGCCTAACTATAGAAATTCTATTAATATAAGTTGTGTTTAATTTTTCCTAATCGTTTACCTAGATATTTTTTGCAGTTCTAATTCGCATTGTGAAAAGAAATATTTCTGTTATTAATCCTCTGACTGCTCATCCTGAGATTTCCACGGGTAACCCAAATATTGCAAAGTATGTTCATCGTATTTTTTTTCTTCCCTTATAATGGAGCGTATCCCACCTTTTCCCTGTTTAACCAATGAAATATATTTTATATAGTGTTAGATGTTTAATTATGTAATAAATAGATTTATATGACTAGAGCTATAGTTAAAGAATTATAGACATTATGTAATAAATAGAAATTAACTGTAATTCAGATGAAATTTATTAAGGAATAAATTTTTTATGTGATAACATCTGAAATTAGTTTTTCTGACAGATTAGTTTCTCATGATAAAATTCAATATAAAAATTCTTTTTTAGAAAGACAAAATGCGTATTTCAATTCTCCAAATTATACAAATTTAAAATACGAAAAAAAAAATTACTCAAATTTTGAAGCTGTTTCGGTTTACAAATAGAGCAGTCAGAGGGTTAATTTATTACACAATTATTGCAATTAGACCACTGAAAAGTTAACATACCGTGACAGCTAATCTATAATTGATTATCTTAACAGAAATTTACATGTTAATTTAATTAAATTAGTTCAGAAAATCTGCAAAGAATACGAACTTATGTGTGTAAATTAATATAAATATGTATATGTCTATTAACCAATGTAAGTGTATTTACATTACATATAATGTTACATAAATAGATGCATTCTGAGTAATTTTCGCGAAAAAGTTAGCATTGATTGAATTCTAGAAACTTGACATTTGCAAAATGACAGGCGTGTGTAAGAAAGCATAACTATTGAAATTCTATAAATTAAACTCCATCAACGAAATTCTTAAGTATCCCCACACCTCTGGAAAGACGAATCCCGCATTCCACAGGGAGAATTGAATTCCAAATAATTGTGCAGGCTTCGAGGTCGGCCAGCAGATCCTTTCCTAATTAGCGGCTACTTAAAGCGGCCACTAAATCAATAGAACAATTATCTGTGCTCAGGTTATTCTAAGCGCACAAATCAAATGGCATTCCCAACGAGAATTCCGGTAATCTGATAGGAAGATTTCATTTGCCGTCAAATCACTTGCCATTCAAGCAATAAGAATTTATTTAAATACATTTATTCGGATTTTTGAAAATTATGTCACACAATTGAAGAATGCGGTTCATTTTATTTCGATGCGCCGAGCGAAATATGCATAACATTTAAATTTTTATAATCGTTTATCTAGATTTCCTTTACAGATTAAATAAAAAATATTAAATATTTTGAGTATAGATATGAAAAAAAAATGAACTGAAGTGTAATAAAGAGATATATTTGTTTTTCTTCTGTATTATCGAATGATTAATTTTTAGTTTAGCTGATTAAAAAAGTGAATCTCCCAATCTAAACACACCCACACACGATTATATCAATACACACACACATACACACATATATATATATATACTTATATATGTATATATATGTATATATATATACATATATATACATATATATACATGTATACATATATATATATACATATATATAGTTATAAATGTATGTATATATATATATATATATATATATATATATATATATATATATATATATATGTGTGTGTGTGTGTGTGTGTGTGTGTGTGTGTTTGTGCAGAAGCAGGAGAAGGCAATATTTTCGTTTCAATGTCAAGAAAAAATACATATTGATATCAAATTACCTTAAACACTATAGGTTTGATAACCTAAACCTAAATAATGTTTGATTATGACATGCAAAAGATGTCGATATAAAAAGTAAATTTACAAAATATATATGATACTGATATGATACTAATGATTTATTTGGGATTTCCTGTTCAGGTATGTTAATTTCTCTGTTTGGGAATTGTTATATGTCCCCATGTCTAACATCTGTATCCGCTAATATGTATATTCATATATATGTGTGTGTGTATGTATATGTATATGCATACACACATATATGTGTGTGTGTTTACGCAAGCGGGTAGAGATAAAGGTGAATTGAAGTTATTAACTAATATTTACGATATACTAGATTTTATAATATTTAACAAACTTAAAAAGATTACAACAAATAATACAATTGCAAAAGAAAAAAACGTTCATAGTAAGTTATTTTCATTGAAAATATCGAAAGACAATGAATAGTTCTTTTAAGGAATGTTTTCTTTATTTTCACTGGCATGCAAAAATGTTAATAAACAATCAACATATTAACACATTAATTTTTTTCTATTGCACGTCAAATATCTTTTATTTATTTTACTTAGATAAATGACTTAATTATAAATTGTGATTTTAATAAATTAAGGTAAAGAAAAAGTAAAATATACAACTTTTCAGTATAAATTTTGTGGTCATTTTCTTTTTCATTGATATATTTCCATACCAGTTCGGTTTACCTTCTTCAGTATAGAAACTAAAAATCTATATTTGTCATAGAACTAGAAATTTGTTTAAAATATCAAGAGTGTTTGATTAAACCATCAAATTTGACGGAAACCGCGAATATTTTGCAGTAATACAAACTAGCAATAAACCACATACCCGACATTTTTAAAAAATAATGTCATATATTATGTTGGGCGAAGTGTATATGATAGAGTCATAGAATATATTTTAAATAGTTACTCTGTTGAGTTCCGCAAAAGAAAGTAAAAGTAATCATTTTTTGCATCTGCAAATTTTACAAGGAAAATCGTAAGACTGACTGATTTTATTTGGAAAGCGTTCTTGTAATAGTTAAGCTGATAGATTAGTATGGAGGGTAGAAGCTGGTCTATTTTACGCAGTCACTCGACAGTTCCAAGTGCCACCAAACGAGGCATTCTGATTATGCTCATCAACGCCATGAAATGCAGACAAGTACATCCAAGGGTTCCGGATAACAACGTGACTCAAATGCCTGACGTCAAAAACAGATGACGGACAGAGATTCCTCTCAGGGTTCCGCTGCTGCGTCTGGAACAAGAATTTCTAAGCAAATTGAATACAAATGCTTAACAGAGATGGCCCTTAACACACGATGGTTAGTGATATTTTCCGTCCTCAATACATAGTAGTGGAGAGTCTATCTTTATTTAAAGACATCATTCTTCTTGAACATGGTAAAGTGTGAACTGTTTTAGTTTAAGTAATAAGTTCAGATTCAGTATAGAAAGCGATTCTTTTCAAGACTAATCTAGAGGAAGTAGAGAAAAGAAAAGAAAAACCCACTTTTTTTTTGTTTTAGAAAGAGGAATCTTTCAATGAGCCAACATAATTTTGAGTCATTGACTTATTAATGTGAGCACTGTAGCTGCATTGTGGTATAGGGATGAAGTATCTTAATATTAAGTGAGGTCTTAATGAAGAGCTGACTGAAGGAACTATTTTCATAGACGTTACGTTGAGTCTTCATTGAACATAACAATTTGCCGATTTTCTGGAGAGTTGGGATATTTACCATATGATATCCATCACGAAGTCTTTTGACCCAAATTTCCCAAATTTTGTTCTATAAAGATCCTTTTCACACCAGCACTCTCCCTATCTCTGCAGGTGTTAAATTGCTTTTAGAATAGATACCTTGTCTCAGTGTCTTATCTCTAACCTCATTTATACTTAAAAGCTTGTTGAGGGATTTGTAAAGTTTTTCGGGTGACCATGTTCCCTATCTGACACACCGTTTTCGAAATACAAAGTATATGATAATGCTTTATTGGGTTGAATCGTAATATCGAAACTAATTTACCTTCTGCCTATTTTGTTATGGTTCTAGCAGAAGTTTTACGGTTTGAAACTTTGTTTGCACACAATTTTTGTATGTTTATTAAAAATTATAAAGTTCTTACAAATTGAATTTACCACTGCATATTATTAGGGCAGTCATAAATAACTTAAATATGATCTCTTGGACTTCGATAAAAAAACATAAGCTTTTAGATTAATCAGAATACATAGCCACATAAATAAGAATCATTCTGCTCAATTTTTCAAAATATTACGTAGTTCTTCCTCTTGAAAAATAAAAAAATAAGGGACCTCCTATTTTATTCTGTGCTATTATCCTAGAATATGACTAACAATATTTCACATTAAGCATTTCGGTTTACTTATACTGAGAAAAAAATACTGTGATTTGAGATTCATGAAAAAATCATCAATTACACTGTTAAATATCTTTCTGTTATTCATTAAAAATATTTACTCCAGTTCAGCTTCAAGGCGGGAAGAGCTTCAGTTATTACTCTACTACTTAGAATAGTCCATCATTTATACCAGGGTCAGGTGAAGGAACGCCTCATTCTTTTATTTTCACCTAAGTAAAAGAAATGTACTTAACTCTCAGACTTATATTAAGAAAAGAAACAAAGAAAAAACATATCATCTGAAAGGTAGGGACGGTTTTTCTCGGAGATGGGGAAAGGCTGAACACGCTGAAGGGAATGATTACATTTGAATCCACAAAGGGCTGCTCTTGAGACACTTTTAAATCCCCGAAATCTCAAATCCCGTCCATCAATCATCCCTGGGGATTCGGCGGGGATTTGAAAGTGCGACGCATTAGGCGGAATATAATCGCGATCGAAGTTGCCATTCTCTTCCTTTTTGTTTTCTTGCTCTTAGCTTGATTTTTTCCCCAAGTTCTTCTGTTTAATAACGACAAGGCAGCTTTTAGGACATAGCTGTCACCGAGTCTTCTCCTTGTTAGAAGCCGAATTAATCCTTAGGAAATGAAAGGAAACTATTGAGATGAGCCTCCGTAATGATCTAGGTCTTGGAATTAAGGGGTTAAATGGGAATTCGCGCTTCTGAGTGCGAAAGGTGAAAACGTTCATGAAGACTGCCCAAAGATTTCCTTGGCAACAATTATTTGCACGAGGCGAGATTAATCTACCATTACGCTGCATCAGAATTAAGTTCTTGTTTGGGGCTAATGAAATTATCTTTTATGAGGTAACGGATAAGTTTAAGAAAAGATTATTCTGACACGTATTTGTGCAAGGAAAAAAAAAGCAAATTAAACACTTAAATAAAACTAAAACAAATTGCAGCTATTTCAATCAAGTTTCACTAATCATGTTTTTTAAGCTCAAAATACCCTTATTTAAGTCTCATTTTGAATTATAAATTTTAACTCTGAAATAAACTCTCCAATACATTCGAGTCAGATAATACCTGAACTGCTCAGTTTCAAACATTCAAAATCTATGTTTTCAAGTCCCGTGCCCAGGTTTGTAGTCCCTCTTGATCTTCATTTACAGCCCAATCAACTAATTCATAAAGAAATTTATAAACAATTTCAATTAAAATTCAGAACTCACAGAAATTGTTATTCTTGTTACCCTTTCAGACAAAAATGTATTGTATTCACCAATCGTTTTATATTGGTTTATTTATTATAGTGAATAGTAGTAGTTACTTTAAAATATCGTTTACTCTTGACTGAAAACTAAATATATTTGGAGATAATTTCTCGGACTTTCAAATAAACTTTTGAAAAGTAGGTATCAATTTCTAAATAACAAATATTTCGAAAATTCCCAGTTTGAAAATATCTGAAACAAAGTATATAGATATTTATAATATCAAAATTAAAGTGATATAAGGAAGTTAATTTTTTTAAAATTAATTACACACAATTTTGTTTACACCAAACGTAATGCCACTTCCAGTTTATATTCAGGAGATTTTTAGAAAGTTCAAAATCCTTACTTTCGTAGAAAATACACCTATCATACATTAAAAAGTTACATTTCTAAAATAAATATCGAAATGAGATATTTCAACTAAACAACTTCCCGCACTGCCTTAGTTCATCTTTGTTCACTATTGCATTGCATATATCTTCCTTACTTGTTAATTGCAAAATCTAAAAATTTTAATGTCTATTGTAACTTAGTTTTTGATATTTTTAATCCAGCATCACTTTAGCAGAGCTTTTTTTTATAATTATCTCTTCATTTTTTCTCCCTCTCGGTTATTAAAATGTAATTTAAAGAAACACATAAGTTCTTATACTGGTAAATCACCCATGCATGAGTGATTGCTTTTTACTGAGTGGGTCATATTGACCCATTTTCCCGATAATTCATTAGAGAAGGGGGCTTAAGGCTCTCTAAATGTTTTTCAACACAGCACTTCAGCTTTCACAACAACTAAACAAAAACTCAATTTGCATATTATCTCATAATGTAGTAGCTTAGACGAAGGGGAACAATAGGGTAAGGGCATGAGCCTCCCTTCTTAATCAAGGTATTGTTTTGCGGGGAGATTTACTGCGGGAGGTTTGGCAGCCCTGTGGGACTTGTTGCATGTGTCATGACGTTCATTTCCCCAGCAGTGAATGATGTTCCTGTATTTCCGGGGGACGTATTAAATTACTAGAATGTCGCACACCCCATAACGACCACCCACATTCGGATGTAATGTTTATGTAACATATGAGAGTGTCACAAAAACACAAGTTTTTAACATGTGTACCAACTGCGGATACGCGTGATGATAGAGATTGGCCGGAAAGATACCGTTCGCAGCAAAAAACCTCGTTCTCTTACATATTCAGCAAGAGGTAGCGTACAACATTTTTAGTTAGGGGCAAATTACTGAAATGAACTTGAGCTCAAGTTCCTTTAATTTACTTTTGCTTACTGTTGTCTTCAGAGGTTAAAAATGGAAAAATGGGGCAGATCCTTAAATTTAGAAACTTGAAAGATGAACAGATGTTTTATCTATCGCTCTAGATAAAACTTGCATTTGCTGGTATAGTTAAATTGTCTCCAAGTGACAAAAAAACACCGTCAAACTGTATGATATAGAACACATTAATATTCACAAGAGTTAACAAAGACATAATAAATGCGTCATCAATAAAAATTACTTGTGAATATAGGAAAATTTTTATTATATTTCTTGATGTAAATTTTAAATTTACAAAAATTTTCAACCACTAATTTACATGCTTCAAGTGCCTTGTATTTTGTCTCCGAAATGAAGCGCCTTCATTTGTGCACACATTTACAAGTAATGATTACTTTTGTAAATAAAGTGAATTATTTGTAAACGAAGATTGTAAATAAACTTTGCATATTCTGCTTCTTTTAATGTAAAGAAAACTTTTATTTATTAATACATACATATGCCAGTCTCTTTATGAGTAAATCTCTCACATCAAAACTCCTCTTTTTTTAAATTTAAACAGCAGTTTACAGATAATGGGAGAAATTTACATTTCTACAGAGCATTAAAACCCATTAACATCCAAAATAACGTATAGATATCTTTGCGTAGTCCGTAAGACTTGACGTTATTCTTTATTGTTTATTCTAATTATACTCATGTTTTATTGGAGAAATACATTAAATTTGGTGAGATTAATTAACATTTTTTAAGATTTATATTTTTTCCACAAGTAGAAAATAAATTAGGTAAGAGAGGAAAAAGTAGCCCGATTTCAAAATAAGAAAAATTCTACGCGATTCATAACGATCGTATATTTTAAATAAATTAATATCGCATACAAAATCTATTCACCCTCTTTCTCAGTAAATTATTTGGGGTTAATTTGATAATAATTTGGTGTATTAATGTTGCGAATGTAGTGTTGTAGAAAGATAGCTCCCTAACATCCTGTCACTATTATAACAGTGAAAAATATATTTTTCAAACCTCTATTTTAGTGCTTAGCTTTCAAAAACATTTTCGTTTGGTTTAGGTCAATTTTTGGTAACTTAAATCCTAATTAGATCTCAATTGACTATTTAGAACAGATTAGGAATGACAGTAAATATTTAGCAGTGGAATTTTAACTCCTGGTCATCTGTACAGAAATGCAATGCTTTACTTGTTCAGTCATCCTCTGACTCCAGAATTAAGTGGGAAAAAAAAGAAAAATATATATTGATAGATTAAATAAAGAAAAGACATATATGTGTTACATTTACACAGGATGCGTTTTAGGCAGTATGTTATCTGTGCATCTGACAACTTCTATAACAATATTAATAAGATTTCAGAGAAAAAACTTTTCGTTAATGACTAGATTATATTTGTCTCGATCAACATTAACCTAATCCAGATATTCTATCTTTAGGAACGATCACAGCATGACTAAGAATGTTAGTAAGATCTTGATTGCTAATCAAGACTTTCAGAAACTTTATGGTATAAATTTGTGCTAATAATCCATTTATAAAAGTTTTAGAAACAAGATCCTTCTAATTTTCCCATACAAAATCAAAATATCTGCTTGGACCAGAGTACAAGTATTTCATTGAAATTACGTTTTAAATTATTTTTCTGTGAAAGATTTTCTCCAAGATTTGTGGATTATTACGCTAATCTAACGATAGTAGTGGGTAGAAAAGCTGAAACACTTCCTTGGACACTTTCTACGGTAACAAATAACTAGTGTGTACTTACCTGATGAAATATCGTTTTTCTATACTCTCTGATAACGGAAAAAATTGAAGATAGAAACAACGTTACGGACAATAGAATCTATATCTTGATCTTATCTCCAGTCATGTAAATTCTCTTTCGTAATTTCTCTTTCCTTTTAAGAATGGCCAAATGATCTTTCGTAGTACATTTTCCGCACATTTTACTTTTTTAAGAGGTATTAATGGATTAAAAATATTACAAGTGCTCTTGTAAAATTTGATTAGCGATGAATTTAATCCTCCAGCATTTTTACCTCCATGTATTTTCATTTTTATGTTTTGTATGTGCAGTTTTCATTGGAAAAGTACCTTAATCGCAAAAGAATATCACCGCGAGATTTTGATAAATATCATTGTTTAAGAACTCCATAAATCAGAGAAAATATTTTTTGGAATATCTATATCTGTGCATAAAAAGAAGGATCGATAAATAAAATTTGGTTTGAAGATCTTTCGCCAAAACTGTAGATTTGTATCAATTTTTGGAATGATTTGATTTAATGAGTAATTCTAAGTTTAAAAAAAAAAAAAATCTGAACATTTTCTAAAATAGTATGCGCTATCAATTTAAAATAAAAATTATATTAAGGTTAATTTCCAAACATCGGAATTAGAGTTGGATGATGCCTGAATTTTAATATTGCGATATATCGTTTACCACATATTGATATATCAATATGCTCTAATATATATCCCCTTATCATAGAGTTGCAAATATAAAAGTGTTCTGTGTAAAATAATACAAACAGACATACATTAATGTCTGCTTTGATTTTCTAGGACACAAAAATTCAATTTCTTAATCTTGATACCTAAATTTAAATTTCAACATATTTATTTAAAAAAAATAATTGTTTCTCTACTTATGTGATCTAAAAGGCATATTATTCAAAATTTTCAGAAATTATTCCGATGAAACAATATATATATATATATATATATATTCTTGTTTAATTTCATTCATATCATATCTATTTTCTAAGACAATAGATACAGTAAGGGAAAAATGCACTTGTTTTATAAAGAACAGATTTTTTTTCCCCCGAAAATTCGAAAATAATTTTCGGGAAAAAAAATCTGTTCTTTATAATTTTCGAAACAAACCCACATAAATTTTCGGAAATATCGGGAAAATTTCGGATCAGAATCACCCCTGTGTGATTTGAATTGCTACAGTCAATTTTTTTTGCTGTAAAAGGGCTAATGAGACCGGTAACTGTGTATCAGGTTTTGGATCTAGTTTGTTAACCGGAAGAGGCATTTTAACCGTTACTGGAAAAGATCAATCCAGTTGCTTTCAAGGAATTTTTATTACCGTCATTCAAGAACATATGGCTGCAACACGGAGACATACTCATTTTTGACCACGTGTTTTAAATGGCATGCTTATGTTGGAATGTTCGAGACTCTCCTCGATTTTACCACCCGATTATGATTATTTAAGTAAGTCAACAAAAATTAGTTACAAAAACTCTTGTCATTAAATATTGATTGCTTGCCTCTAGAAAATACAAAATTGCGTTAATCTACTAAAGGGCCAGAATTCCAATATGATGTTTATTTAAAATGTATTGATTATCCTAGTTTTATTCCGTCTTTAGGAGGGCATATTAGCAACAGTTTCATTGAAAGATTTAACATAATTCATACTATAAATATATACATATAAATATATATATATATGTAAATATTTATATATTATATATAATATATATAAATAAATATATATATATTTATATATATACATATATACAGGGTATCTGCCAAAATAAAATGTTTCAAATCCATGACTTTTCATGACTTTCCCTGATTTAGCAGATCATTTTCCATGACTTTAAAAAGCTTTCGTTAAAGTATATATGAATAAAACTTCTGATGTACATACAAATAAAATATATGCTTTTAGAGAAATTACAGCAATTTTATCATAAAAAACTATAAACTTACTTTATAAGTGTTAATAAACTCACATACATAAAAATAAATTGTTGTATCTACATACCTAAGTTTAATCATATAGCAATTTTTCAATCAAAATGTTTCCAATTTGAATTCAGGGTACTTTGGTATTATCCAGGTGACCATGAATAATAGCCAAATATAACCCTACAATGTTTATATACAACATCCCTAGAGATAAACTTATATTTTGTGTAAAAATCTTAACTAATTTTTATTAAAAAATAATTATTATTATATTAATAAAATTTTAATCTACAATTTAAGAAAAACCAGAATAATATACATTTACCCACCCATTAAGCTTTCTTGCTTTGAGTTTCCTTGGTGAACAAATTTTACTTGGCAATAGGGTCAATAGGATAATACATAAATACCAAACTCGGTAACTTCAGCCAAATGACAAGTAAAAATAGAATTAAACAATTCAATGCATTTTTTTTAATCAGTAGTTTAGCGGATCCATGACTTTCCATGACTTTTACTCATTTTATTTGAAAAATCAAGACTTTCCATGACAAAATTAATCCATTGTCTAAATCCATGATTTTCCATGACTTTCCAGGTGCGCGGAAACCATGTATATATATATATATATATATATATATATATATATATATATATATATATATATATATACATATATATATATACATACATATATATATACATATATATATATATGTATACATACATATACATATACATATACATATATATATTTATATATATATATATATATATATATATATATATATATATATATATATATATATATATATATATATATATATATTATTGCCAAGAATTGAACACGAAATGAACAATTATGAAAGATACAAACAAACTTATATAAAAAAATAGACACGCTGTTTTAAAGTAAATATAATTATTTAATATAATTTGGTCAATGTTTTATAAATAAGAAGCAAACTAAATTTATAGCATTCTTACATATTAAAGTTTTATGGCAAGACTGACATTTTTGTGTATGTCTTTTTCTTTGATTTTGACTATTTAAGATAATTCTATAATAGATAATATTTAAGGTAATTTACTCATATTCGCTACAAGAATGAAAATTAAATTTGATAACTTGAGTTAAATTATCCAAATTTGAAACCCTTTAAAGTCAAACTTTGCTAACGTTTTGCGCTTTGTAAACGCATTACTTTGTAAGTCATATCAATATACGCCCCTTCACCCAAGGTAAAAGACAATTCACCTTTAAATGGTGAAAATGTTACAAATGCAGCAGCAAAAGTTTTTATTTAAACTGTATCTTAAAATGCAAATTAAAAACACAAGGTATCCTATATATTGTTAAAAATTTGAATTCATTTTTAAAATTCAAACTATTGTTCTAAACTTTTTACACATTTTGCAAAAGATGGAATCTTTATATTCAACACATCAAAAGTTATTTATGTATAAGATTTCATTTATATAAGTTTAAGAAAATGAATATTTCAAATGGCTTTTTCCTCGTGTTTTTTTTTTCCTCCTAGAATTTCCTGCATTTAAAAGCCAAAGGTTTTTTTTCCGTTCGAGATAAAAACATCAAATTTTTATAGAAGTTTCCTGTAATGTAAGGAATATAACGGTTGATGGAATTAGCAATACGTTATATAATTATATTTTTGTATCCAAATATTATACAAGAATCTGTCAAATTGCATTGGTTTTCGCTATAATTGTCAACACAAAATTATTATAAAAATATGGTAAGAAAATTCATACACAATTGAGTAGAAGGATATAACAGGCATCAAAAATAATTTTATACTATAAGTATTCAAAAGTTAAGATTTTAAAACTATTTTTTTAAATTTAAATTATAGTTAAATGAACTGTTCAAAAAGATATTTATTTTCCTGTAAATGCTTTAAATTGGAATATAAAATACAAACAAATACAATGTTTATTCTAATACAAATTGTAATGTGAAAAAAATTATTTTAAAAAATTTGAAATGGAATCTTTTCCGAACGTTCTCTTAATAGGTAAGGTACTCCTCGGTATTGAAGTTGGAAAACCTGCTGACATGGATGATCGTAGCCATTCGGAATTAACTTGAAGCATTAGATCCTGGTTTTACTACTGCTCACGTAGAAACGGAAAATAAATTAAAAAATAAAATAAAAGCCTCACTCTAAGATTCACGAATATAGAGGACAATTTACACCAAAATCTGCCATAAAGAATGTTTTGTATGAGAAACCGTTATTTAAAATGTCGGATGGTCGCAATAAACCTAAAATTTCAGAAAAATGTTAATCGAGTTTTCGGAAGTTACTATGATTATGATGCTGATATCAAAAACAATTATCGTCATCACAGTTAAGCTACAAACGAAAAAAAAAAATATCTTCCAGCCCGTCCCCCTTACCGGTTGAAACATCGTGGAATGGAAGATTCCTATTATTAACCTGATGAAGGAAGCTAATAGCTGTCCTTGAAACTTCGATAACGATTGCTGGACTAATTATAGAGAGCAGATAACTAGGAAGTTTCTCTCTCCAAAGTCACCTCACTGTCTTGAGCAACCATAAGAATTCTTTTCAGAATTGTTTTAGGGGTTATTGAAAATTCATCAGTATTGTGAAAAAAAGAAAAGATTTAAATTTTAGTGGGAAGCTTTTTAAAAGATTTACTTAACTAATATCAGCAGAAAAAAATTTTTTAACTGAGATTTTACATGAAAACTTCTGAATCAGGTTTCATGAGGAACCAACTGAAACTCGATGTATTAGTAGCAGAAAAATAAACATATAGTCATACACATTAAAGATTTTTTTCTTCTTCTGTCAAAATAATTACTTGCACCGGGTATAAAATACCCATGCCGTTTGAAGTTTATTGTTGAAAATTGATTTAAAAAATCCCGATTCTCTTATTTTATATTCATTGGAATGCCGCCCATACTGTACAGTGGATATCTTCATGAATACCCCCTGGTGAGTTTGGGTTCGATTCCCGAGTACAGTTTGGATGGATTTGTATGTCGTCCCCTCATGGGGAGCGATGTTGCCCTACTTATATGGTTCTCCTATGATAAAAATGGCATTAAATCAGCGAATTGTATGATGAAGTACTGGACCGCATTTAGCATTCGTGGTGTTGAATCGAGTGTAAAATAGAGTACGCCTGGGTTAATTGTTTATATTGAACCACTATCGGTATTTTCAAAATTTTCAGTCAGATGACATTACCAACTCAGCCTACTATGTACTGTTTTGCTTTTTTCTCTCATATCAGTGCAATTCAATGCCTTGTGTTCGTTAAACAACCAGAGAAAATTTGCAAATTTTTGTTATGCTGAATAAAATCCTAGCTTATAAATAATCGTGTTTTTATTTCTAAAAAGACCGTAACTTCAATTTGATAAATGATGTTTCTGAAGACAACTGTTTGTAGTTATTATACTGTGTGCTTATTTAAATTCTTTCTTAATTATTCCTTAGAGTCAATTAGATTAATAAGGGTTATGTGGTGTAAATTGTCCCACTAATCACATACAAGATTGCGCAAGTATCATGTTTTCTAGAGGAAATGACAGCTTACGCTTGTAGTTATTGTAATATTGAGAATGATATTAAGAAATCAATTTAAAATTTAAAATTCATCAAATTTGTATTGTTTATTATTTTTATGTATTATTCAGATCATTTTACATTTAAAAATATAATTTGAAGATTTCATTAAGGACTTGTGTATGAGAGAGATTTTCCATTTGAATATGCTTTGATTTCTCCCCCAAGAAACGAAAATAAGGTTTGATAAAGTTTTGTTCCTTTCATCAACTCTACATTATCAGAACATTGCGGATAAATCAGTTTGGCATTCGGGGCAAACTGACCCTAGTGTCTTAGTGTCAGTTTAACCTTTTAAACTCATATTTAATATAATTGAACTAATACTATGGCAACTTTTGCCTGCAGGGATACATATAGTAATAGCTTTAAAATATTAAAAATGATAAAATTAAATTTTTAAAAAATTCTTTTAAAAGTAAAAAGGGCTATTTAGCTCTGGTGTAACCTACCACGAACAAAATCTCGTATAACAAATTGGACACTGGTATTTTCAATGTGAGGTAAATAATCTATGCAGTAGAAAATGTAGTATATATTTAGAAAGGACATTTTCTTTCTTTTTATAATGAGAGTAAAGTTTTGAAAAATTTTATATTGATGTCGCAGTTCATGTGGTTGTTTCTAGGAACCCCTTCCTTTATTTTCCCTTCCTTTGTTTTTCAGCATTCTTATCACTAGAGCATAAGGATCATTATTAAAATTAATATAATCAATTTAATTAGATTAAAGTGCATAAGTGAATCAACACAACTTTGAGGCGCAAAACAAATATATAATAAAATTAAACCGCAGTCTGAAAATGGTCTCACTTCTCATTAAGAAATATAGTAGAATGCTGGGCAGGTAAATAATCTATTTAGTGAGCATACAAAATAAAATGCATATTAGTAACAATATGAGGGGGAAATTCCCATTCTTTTTAATAGGAATATAAAATACTTGAAAAGTCTATGAAAAAGGGCTGTTGGTGTCGTAGTTTATGTAGTTGTGTTGTCAAGAATTTCCTTCATTTGTTTTTCACATTTTATTCTCTAGAACATTGTGATTACAGTTGAAATTAATATAAATCTGTTTAAATACGTGTTAAATTGTGTAAGGGATTTAATAAAACTTTAATAGTATTTAAACCACAAAATTAATGTATTTTAAAATAAAATGGGACTATTAAAATATCTCACTTCAGTACATATTGGACGGGTATAAAATTTATATTAATAGTAGTCTAAAAGAAAAATTCCTCTTTAAAAAAAATGAGTCTACAATACTTGAAAAGATTTTGAAAAAAGTGTCTATTGAAATTGATCTGGCTTTGCTGACTGGGATTCCTCTGTTTGTTTGTGGCCTTCTTGTCACTAGAGAGTTGGGATTATATTAATAGGATCGTTATAGATCTAGATAATTACGGTTTAAATTAACTAAACCAAAATAAATTTAATTTCTTTAAAAGAGAAAATATATTATAAAATAAAACCGAAATTTTAAAATGGTCTAACTTCGGAAGAGTATCGGTAAGTGATTTGTTTATTAAATTTAGAAAATAAAGGTGTATCTGTAATATTTAAGAAATAAAAATCCTTTTATGTTCCTTAAATGGAGTATAAAATACTAGAAAAAGGTTTCGGAAAAGTGTTCACTGATGTTAGAGGTTGATACGGTAGGAATTCTCCTTATTTGCTCTTGGCATTCTCGTCATTAGAGCATTGGAATCATTCTTGGAACAAATACACATGACATTAATTACATTTTTAATTACACCAGTAAATCAATTTGACTTTAAAGAAAAAATTTAAAAAATGTATTATAAAATAAATCCAAAATCTTAAAATGGCCTCACTTTTCGTAAGTAAGCATACTAAAATACCGATCAGGTAAATAATCCATATACTGTATATATATATATATATATATATATATATATATATATATATATATCAGTAATAACCTGAAGAAAAAATTCTTTTATTTATTTATCTATTTATTTATTTTGATCGGAATGTAAAATAATTCAAAAGGTTTTGAATATTTAAAAAAGTATCTGTTGATGTTGCAGTTGATATATTGCTCTGTTGCGATAGGAATTCCCCTCATTTGTTTTTCTCATTCTCGTCACTAGAGCATTGGAATTCATCATTGAAACTGATGCAGATGAAATTAATTGCACTTCAAAGCGTATCAGTAAATCAGTATAATCTTAAAGCAAAAAATAAAAAAAAAATGCTTTATGAAATACAACCAAAATCTTAAAATGGTCTCATTTCTCTTTAATAAGCATAGTTAAATACTGGCCAGGTAAATAATCCATATACTGTGTGTATACCACTAATAATCTAAAAGAAATATATATTTTATTTATTTATATATTATTTTTTTATTGGAGTGTAAAATACTTGAAAAAATTTTGAATACTTGAAAAAGTATCGGTTGATGTTGCTGTTGATGTGGTGCGATGTTGCGAGATTAATTTCACTCATTTGTTTTTCGAATTCTCGTCACTAGAGCATTGGAATCATCATTGGAACTATTATAGATGAAATTAATTGCACTTTAAAGTGTATTAGCAAATCAGTATATCTGTAAAGCACCGAATAAAAAAAATTATTATAAAATAAATCCGAAATCTTAAAGTGGTCTCATTCCTCGTTAATAAGCATAGTAGAATACTCTCCAGGTAAATAATCCCTATACTGTGTGTATATCACTAATAATCTAAAAGAAAAAAAAATCTTTTATTTCTTTATTTATTATTTTTATCAGAGTGTAAAATACTTGAAAAGGTTTTGAATACTTGAAAAAGTATCGGCTGATGTTGCTATTGATGTGGTGCGGTGTTGCGTGAGGAATTCCCCTCATTTGTTTTTCGCATTCTCGTCACTAAAGCATTGGAATCATCATTGGAACTAATATAGATGAAATTAACCGCACTTTATAGTGTATCAATTAATTAGTATAACTTTAATTCACAAAATAAAAAAATGTATTATAAAATAACACTGAAATCTTAAAATAGTTTCATTCCTCGGTAATAAGCATAGTAGAAAACTCGCCAGGTAAATAAATAATATATTTATTGTGTGTATATCAGTAATAACCTAGAAAAAAATTCTTTTATTTATTTATTTATTTATTTATTTATTTTTTATAATCGAAGGGTAAAATACTTGAAAAAGTATCGGTTGATGTTGTTGTTGATGTGGTGCTGTGTTGAGATAGGAATTCCCCTCATTTGTTTTTCGCTTTCTCGTCACTAGAGTATTGGAATCATCATTGGAACTAATAGAGGAAATTAACTACATTTTATAGTGTATCAATAAGTCAGTGTAACTTTAAAGCACAAAATAAAAAAATTATTATAAAATAAAACCGAAATCTTAAAATGGTCTTATTACTCGTTAATAAGCATAGTAGAATACTAGCCAGGTAAATAATCTATTGAGTGTATATCAGTAATAATCCATCGAAAAGAATCTTTTATTTTTTTTAATCGAAGTATAAAATACTTGAAAAGGTTTTGAAAAAGTGTGTACTGATGTTGCAGTTTATGTGGTGCTGTGTTGCGAGAGGAATTCCCCTCATTTGTTTTTCTAATTCTCGTCACTAGAGCATTGGAATCATCATTCGAACTAATATAGAGGAAATTAACTATACTTTATAGTGTATCAATAAGTCAGTGTAACTCTAAAGCACAAAATAAAAAAATGTATTATAAGATAAAACTGAAATCTTAAAATGGCCTCATACCTCGTTAATAAGCATAGTAGAATACTCGCCAGGTAAATAATCTATTTATTGAGTGTATATCAGTAATAATCCAGGGGAAAAAATCTTTTATTTTTTTTAATCGAAGTATAAAAATACTTGAGAAGGTTTTGAAAAAGTGTCTATTGATGTTGCAGTTGATGTGGTGCTGTGTTGCGAGAGGAATTCCCCTCATTTGTTTTTCGCATTCTCGTCACTAAGCATTGGAATCATCATTGGAACTAATAGAGGAAATTAACTACATTTTATAGTGTATCAATAAGTCAGTGTAACTTTAAAGTATACAAAATAAAAAAATTATTATAAAATAAAACCGAAATCTTAAAATGGTCTTATTACTCATTAATAAGCATAGTAGAATACTCGCCAGGTAAATAATCTATTTATTGAGTGTATATCAGTAATAATCCAGGGGAAAAAATCTTTTATTTTTTTTAATCGAAGTATAAAATACTTGAAAAGGTTTTGAAAAAGTGTCTATTGATGTTGCAGTTGATGTGGTGCTGTGTTGCGAGAGGAATTCCCCTCATTTGTTTTTCGCATTCTCGTCACTAGAGCATTGGAATCATCATTCGAACTAATATAGATGAAATTAACTACACTTTATAGTGTATCAATAAGTCAGTGTAACTCTAAAGCACAAAATAAAAAAATGTATTATAAGATAAAACCGAAATCTTAAAATGGTCTCATTACCTCGTTAATAAGCATAGTAGAATACTCGCCAGGTAAATAATCTATTGAGTGTATATCAGTAATAATCCAGGGGAAAAAATCTTTTATTTTTTTTAATCGAAGTATAAAAATACTTGAAAAGGTTTTGAAAAAGTGTCTATTGATGTTGCAGTTGATGTGGTGCTGTGTTGCGAGAGGAATTCCCCTCATTTGTTTTTCGCATTCTCGTCACTAAAGCATTGGAATCATCATTGGAACTAATATAGATGAAATTAACCGCACTTTATAGTGTATCAATAAGTCAGTGTAACTCTAAAGCACAAAATAAAAAAATGTATTATAAGATAAAACTGAAATCTTAAAATGGCCTCATACCTCGTTAATAAGCATAGTAGAATACTCGCCAGGTAAATAATCTATTTATTGAGTGTATATCAGTAATAATCCAGGGGAAAAAATCTTTTATTTTTTTTAATCGAAGTATAAAATACTTGAAAAGGTTTTGAAAAAGTGTCTATTGATGTTGCAGTTGATGTGGTGCTGTGTTGCGAGAGGAATTCCCCTCATTTGTTTTTCGCATTCTCGTCACTAGAGCATTGGAATCATCATTCGAACTAATATAGATGAAATTAACTACACTTTATAGTGTATCAATAAGTCAGTGTAACTCTAAAGCACAAAATAAAAAAATGTATTATAAGATAAAACCGAAATCTTAAAATGGTCTCATACCTCGTTAATAAGCATAGTAGAATACTCGCCAGGTAAATAATCTATTGAGTGTATATCAGTAATAATCCAGGGGAAAAAATCTTTTATTTTTTTTAATCGAAGTATAAAATACTTGAAAAGGTTTTGAAAAAGTGTCTATTGATGTTGCAGTTGATGTGGTGCTGTGTTGCGAGAGGAATTCCCCTCATTTGTTTTTCGCATTCTCGTCACTAGAGCATTGGAATCATCATTCGAACTAATATAGATGAAATTAACTACACTTTATAGTGTATCAATAAGTCAGTGTAACTCTAAAGCACAAAATAAAAAAATGTATTATAAGATAAAACCGAAATCTTAAAATGGTCTCATACCTCGTTAATAAGCATAGTAGAATACTCGCCAGGTAAATAATCTATTGAGTGTATATCAGTAATAATCCAGGGGAAAAAATCTTTTATTTTTTTTAATCGAAGTATAAAATACTTGAAAAGGTTTTGAAAAAGTGTCTATTGATGTTGCAGTTGATGTGGTGCTGTGTTGCGAGAGGAATTCCCCTCATTTGTTTTTCGCATTCTTGTCACTAGAGCATTGGGATCATTAAGGGAGAGTGCCGCGTTAATTGTGAAACCTGAATCCCCGCTTCACCAGTGTAAACGTCCCTCGGATGAAGGCTCGGCATTCTTTTCATTAAGGGGTAACCGTCTAATCTCCCCCGTGATGAACAAAAGAACGGAGAATGCGCGCAGAAAGATTTACCGCTCTCATCTCTTGATCGAGCCTGATTAATTCCCGGTCGCTGCTATCGCTGGGTGCTCAACTCAATTAATAAAATGAATTAATACACTTTTCTTATGGTTCTTCCGTTCCGCAGCTAAGCAATTGTGTTCAGATCGCCGCCACATTAAGCACCATAGAACACATAGTCTGAGAACAATTATCTAAGGGGACTAGAACTATGGTTCCTTTCACATACATTATTTATAGATTAAAAATGAACCTTCTCAAGTATTTCGAAAGGAGTTTCAATTCGGGTATTTTACAAGTCGTGTAAACTATTTTTGCTCGATTAATTAATTTAGGCATAAATAAAGAAAGATAATTTGGTTTATTTCAACGTTAATAGCAATGTTGAAAAAGTATATGTTTTATATTTTAACTTCAACAAGTTTTCTTTGGTTCAACATGCTATCAATGGTGTTCTAACATTATTTATATTTGTACTGATACGCTTTTCTTGTGGCTCTTCCGCTCTGCAGCTAAACAGCTGTGTACAGTTCATGATTACATTAACCACCATAAAACATATAGATTCAGAATAATTGTCTTATTAGACTGTAACTAGGGCTTCCTTAACATATAGAATTTGCATATTAGAAATGAACCGAAAATCGTTTCTATTCGAGCAGTTTAAGAATTGTGTAAATTATCTTTGCTCTATAAATTAATTTAGGCAAAAATAAGGAAAAATAATTTTATTTTTTAAACATAAATATTGATGGCCAAAAATATAGGTATTATAGCTTAATCTTTTGTACAACTATGTTGCAGATCTGCAACATACCCAAATATTGATGTCATTTACAGTGATCTTCAATAGATAGTTTGGTTGATTGTTCTATAATGCAACTCTGAATTTAACGCAAATGGCTGATTGAACCTGTATCAAATGACATCACTGAATTTAACTTTTGTATGAAAGTGTAATTTATCATTTTATCATTTATGATTATTACTGAAATAAACTTTGGATCTGTTAAACTTTTAAAGTACACGGATATGACAGAAGTAGGTTTCTCCAAAAGACAGTTTCAGATTCCTTATGTAAAGATAATTTTTATTGAAAGTGATTTACAATATTATATGCGCTATTGTTGTAATATAAAATACGCATTTGTTGAAGAATTTTTCATTTAAGTGTATACTAACATATGATGAAATATATATATTTAATACGGAATTATTTAGATGAAAAGCGTTAAATGCAATAATTTTTCTTTCGTTCAGTATGTTAGCCATGATGCTCTAATATTATTTTTGTTTAAGGGCATATTTTTTTATGTGTGAGTACGGCAAAGAATCAAATGGGGATAAAATAACAAATCCTTTTTCTCTTAATTGCCATCTTCTCAAGCTCATGTGAAAATCAATGCATTCAGGATGTTTGAAATAGAGGCGTAAACTATTTTTACTGGATAAATTTAGACATAACTAATGGATGATAATTTAGTTTATTAAAACATATATCAGGGTGATGAAAATTATAAGTTTCATAGTTTAACTTCAATAAGTTTTTTTATTCAAATTTCTTATGATGATTCTCTAACATTATTGATATATGAGGGTATATTTCTTTAAGTATGAGGACGAAAAATATGGATGGGAGATAAAATAACAAATCATTTTTCTGCCATTTGTCCTCACCTGGTTTGCACTAGAAAATGCATTCGGGATATTAAAAAAAATTTTTTAGAGTAATTGGTTTATACGGAAACACGAAAAGATAATTTGAAGAGTTAAAAGGTAAATCATGATGATGAAAAGTATAGGTTTCATAGCTTAAATACAATAAGATTTCCATAATTCAACTCGCAACCAATGATGTTCTAACATTATTTTGATCTAACATTTACGAACATATTTTCTTAAACATAAGGATGACAAAAAATATAAAAAAAAAGGAAAAAGTATAAAATAACACATCTATTTTCTGTCATTTGTCACCGTCCCAAACGCGAGTGAAAGGTAATGCATTCGGGATGTTCGAAATAAAGGCGTCATTTAAATGTCAATAACTTCTGAAAGAGACTTCACTCTTGGTGCCATGTCCTTTCGATCTTCAAAATGCGATTTTTTAGGTAGGAAAGGTGCACGTGCTAACATACCACCAAATGTGTTTAACATATTTCAAAGATAAACACGGTGCTCTTCCAACAGTTTCACTTGGGACAGATTGCAGAATGGGCAATTTTCATAGATTTTTCAAGCATTCCTCCCATAGTCTATACTTGATATATCTTTCCAAGAAAGATAGTAAAGAGACCGATGTAAGAGCCTGTTTTAAGCCGTCATAATCCCCTTGAAGAAAATCTGCATAATTTATACGAAAGAAAATACATGCTATTGTAAGAATATGCATTTGCTTTTTATCACGAAAAAATAATTTATGATAAGACATGTAAAGTAAATGTTGTTTATATTTCTTATATTTTCTTAAAAATATTTACCGAATCATTATCTTAATAAGTTAATAAAATGGTCATGATGAATATACCAGAACTAAGACTTGAAAACGATTTAAATATATAAATCAGAACATTGATACCATACGGAAGAATATATTGGTAGAAAGAATTCAGAATGTTCTACATAGATTAAGAAAATGAGAATATGAAGCATTGTCGTTGATTCTGAATTTATTATTTCGAATACTTTTAATGTTAGAAATGAAATTCATTGTTCTTTATAATAGTTGAATAATTTTAAAACAGACAATATTTTATTTATTTATTTCACAAAGAAATGGTCTTACAAGCAGATAATTTCAGCCTGTTTTCATCTCTCGATGTTTTTCAAATTATTTTCTTACATACTAAAATAACAAAACAAAAAAAAAATTCTCAAATGTTATCCCCGATTTTCGCTACAGTTTTCCAGAAATCAAATTCAATTAAAAAGTTTAAAACTTTAGTTGTTACCAGCGATGGTGTCTTTTCAAATTTCTTTTCTAAATATTAAAACACTTTTTCTTACTTTCCCCTCCCAAAGTTAAATTTTAGGTTTTACATTTTGTAGCATATCTGCAAATCTTGCAGATAAATTTTATTGCTTTTTAATGTTATCCTTCAATTGTATTTTTTTTAAATCTTGGTTTAGTAGGGAAAAAACTCAATAGTACTTAAATTTTATAATGGTATATTTTTCCTCAATAGTTTTTTCTCAAATTAAAAGTAGTGAATATCTGCTTAAATTTAACAAAATGTTTGAAATCATGCAATAATCTAAAATCAAACCCTTGTTCTTTCAGAATCCCCCCATCTTTTCTACCGATATGACTACTTTAAATTCATGAAAAACTTCTTTGGAATACAGGTAATAATTTCTAGCCAATCAAAAATCATTTGGCTATTGGACGATATGAAAACTTAAACCTTCCCATTTTTACAGTTTTAGAATAATTTTTCGTATTTACCAAAATTCAGAGGTAACAAACCTAACATTTTCTTTTTTTTTAATTTATTTTAATTAAAATCGTACACATGTCGTAAGTGCTATAGGAACACAGAAAAATATATAATTAAAACTGAGCATTTCACAAAATAATTGCTTCTAGACAATATTGTTAATGTTAAAATATCGTAAAATTATATTGATGAAATACGAAATATTTAAGGCCTTTGGTCAAACATTTGAAATTTGGCCCAAAATTTGTTAAAGTGTCTGTAAACGTTCTGTAAGACGATAATTGGATTTTACGAAATTCATCCTGGAAAGCAAATATTCACAGGAATAAGTTATATCAAAACTGAAATTAAATTGCAAGTAGTTTGCTTTAAGTTTAGATACTTTGATTCTAGTTCGAGTTTTCCATACTCAGCCATTGCAGAAGATTTGTGGTACATTTGCAATTCCTCTTTCATTCAGTGGCGTAGCATAGGGAGGGGGAGGGTCTGTTAAATCCCGGGTGCTCTTTATCAAACGGTATATTCTAAATATTATCAATGTAGCGTATATGCTATAATCATAATATACTGCCATGTGTTTTTCGGGGAAGGATGCTCCCAAAAAATTATGGTGGCCCAAGTGCCAGTCATGTTTGCAAGCCTTAACAGTCCTCCCCTCCTAATAACTTAGACATTGATGCTAGTAGCCGTTTGGAATCAGCTTTAATCCTCTCATATGCCTTGGGAATATAACTTACTGCATGATCTTACAAAATACATTTGCGTGAAGCGGAAAACCCACTGAAGACCAGTTAACATCCCACACAGTATTAGCTCGTCAGCTAACAGACGGATATTCTTTAGAAAAGACAAAGGTCATCCTACTAGCTTCTGTTCCGGATGATGTGCGCTCAGCCAGTATGAAAATCATATGCCACTTGGTTTCCAACTGTAGACGACTTAGGAAATGATACAGAGGCCCATATAAAGAAGACTCGCATGTGTACAGAATGTGATGTACCTTGGGCATTGCAACATGCGCTTCATCTTTCCATTGTAAATTATAGCCATTAACTGTAATTTTCTGTAAGATTTTCTGTAAAATATTCCCACTCCTAGAATTTAAATATAAACATAAAATAAGAGAAAATAAAATTTTCCTCAAACGCTATTGTTTAATTGATAAAAGACACATAAAATTGGGATGAATTCAAAAAAGAAATAAAAAACCCATGAGAGAGTGAAGCACAAAGTCCCGGTCTCATTAGCCCCTTATTGAAAAATAGTACAAAAGGATGAACCATCTACTATGATATTGCAAATAAATGAATTTACAAACTAAGCATGAGAACTGAACTGAACTTGACGAATAGCCTCATATACCAGGGATTGAAACCAGGGATTGAGTCCAGGGATTGAAACCGCTGCACCTTACAAATGACGTTACAGATGCCCGAAGTAATCTGATTTTATTAATTTCCAGTTGTTTTAAAATAAGTAAAAATTTTAAACTTTATATTTATTATCGATTGAAATGCACAGTATAAAACACAGCTGTATTACTGATTACACTAGCTTGATTACATTTTTTTCAATAAATTGTTCAGTGAAAATATTGAGCATAAAGCCTTCTTTTCACCCATTTACAGTATTTTTCTTTGTAAAGGGAAAGAAGGGAAAAAGAGGAATGTATGCAGTCTGGGGGTTGAAACCGCTGCACCCTACTGATGACATTGCAGATACATTCCACTGAAGGATCGGATCTTCATTACTTTCCAGTTGCTTTTATAGAGGCGTAAGTTATAAGATTTGAAGTATTATGTATTTATTACTAACTGAAATACCTAATGTGAAATATAATGGTTTTAATAACTAAACTAAACTAAATACATTTCTTCGTTATTTTTGAATTAATGAAGAAGGAATTAACAATTAAACCTCGATCTATCGATCTCGTTTTATTTGTTTCCCCATGTTGATTCTTCAATTTGTTTGGACCTGAATTTATCCCCATAGAATGTACCGTATTAATCGCTCCCGGAATCTTTTTTTTTTCCGCATCTATCGCCGAAATGTTTCGGTTCCGGTGCTATGTTTTTTCCGGAAATATCGTTTTATAAGAATGCTTCAAGGTCCTGAAGACGGGCATTTTGAGATCTCTAGTGTAATGATAGTATATATATATATATATATATATTATATATATATATATATATTATATATATATATATATATATATATATATATATATACATATATATACATATATATATATACATATACATATATATACATATATACATATATATACATATATATATATACATATATATATATACATATATATATATACATATACATATATATATATATATATATATATATATATATATATATATATATATATATATATATATATATATATATATATATATATATATATATATATATATATGTAAGTATGTATGTATATATCCATTTCCATGTCCATCGTTTTCCATTTATGTCTCTTTTATCGAGATTCAACTGTATTTAGAAATTTATTTTTCAACTTAATTGCCATTAAAACAGAAGAGCATTTTTGTTTAAAAAAGTTTCTTTAAAGTTATAGCAGTTGTTACACTGAAACTTAGTAACACATTCTTTATCAACTTAATAATACTTTTTTTATGTTACCTCGTTTAAAATGGTAATGGATTATTATAATGAACTGGTCAATGGCATATTTCAATAAACTTAACGGAAATAGAATGCATGAAGAAATAAATATGTCCTAAGACTTAGACCGTATTTTGGCGTATAAATATGAAATGTCAGGGAAAATATCATCCATAACGTTAGAGATTGATTGCGACATAATCGACATTTCAGAAAGGAAATATGATGCAGCCGTGAGAAACAAGCATTTGCACCAACTACTGAAGATAGCATGGGAGAGCTGCACTTGATGAATACTCTTCACCAGGGTTGACATATGACCAGGTACTGAAGAAGTTAAATTTTCTGTTTTTACATCTAAATTCGCATATATATCAGTTTATCTAGCGTATAGGGAGGTTATTCCGGCGCTGAAAAATACCACTATTAAAAACTTCTGTTTTAATACGGTAACTAAACATTACCGGTATACACTCATCTTAGGCATTTAAATGCTTCTTACAAACCGAAATAGTATAGAGTACTAATAAAAATGTGCATATTATTTTCATTATGTAATTTTGAATCTTGCAGAAAGATGACAAATCTATTTAAGAGAAAGAATGATATGATCTTTCTAATATAACTATTTAATAAAAAAAACATTATATTACACAGTTTTTATATTCAAACATAAAATCTTTTGACCTAATGTCCTGTAAGAGGCTTTAATATTTCTCTATAGTTGGGAAGATTAAAAAAATTGTATCATGTTCAACATTATATAGGATCCAGAAAGCTAAACATTAATTCGTCTCTTGATGCATTAATTCTCAATGAAGACTTAATATAACCCCATGAACATTGACTAAAATATGTTTACCGTAGTACATATATCCTTATAATATCATAGATACATTTTTAAGTATAAAAAAACGGAAACTATCTTAAGACGCAAAAGAAAAAGTGTAGAAAGAGTAACTTTATATTTAAAAAATATTCACGTTTAATTCTCTATGATAGATTTGATTTCAGTCATAGATAAAAAGAGAATCCTATAACGAAACATATTATTAAGTCAGCCTAGATTTTTTAAAGAAGCAAAACTCTCGAACTTATATAAGTAACAGGTTATTTACGGTAGTGAAAGTCTAAACTGGAATTACAAATATATGAACGTTATTCTACTCTGGCAATAAATTTAAGGGTAGATAGAACCAATTGCTGAAATCGCATTAGGAAGAAACAAAAAGATAACTTTATTTGAGAAAATGTAGTACACCAAATATTGCATATATATATATGTGTGTGTGTGTGTGTGTGTATACATATAAATGTAATGTGTATACATATATATATATGTATATATATATATATATATATATATATATATATATATATATATATATATATATATATACATATATATATATATATATATATATATATATATATATATATATATATATATATATATATATATATATATATATATATATATATATATATATATATATATATATATATATATGTATGTATGTATGTATAATATTGTCCCAAGTTATGGTTCTAAATACCTGTACACATGCTTGAACAATTTGAAATTTGTATATTTAATTATTAAATAGTCATTACATATATAATTTATTGCACAGTTTTAATAAATTAAAACTTTAAATGTATTTTTTTCTATGTTTGTCATTCTTAGAATTCCATCTATTAAAAATGCTAAGGTATTTCTGCTATTTAAGATACAAATTATTACTTTATATACATTTTCTATAATGTATTGAATAACTGTTAACAAGTTACTTAGTTCTTTTTTAATCCAAATAGGACAAGAAACTGCAAAGTTTTTGTTTTTCACTGTAGTTGTCAGTAAATTTTTTTTATATAAAATATAAATTTAGAGATATGTAAAAATCCAGTCACAGCCTTGTGTAGAAAGTCTTAATAGATTTCAAAAAATGTTTGAAGCTAAACTATTAACTTTTAAAAAAGTTTAAATATTTAAAAAAAAAACTTTAAAATATTCTAAAGCTTAAAATTTTATCAAATAAATTTTAAACAGACTGTTTTAGCATGAGTATGCTTTAAACTGAATTTAAAAAAGCAAGGTAGTTTATATACTTAATGTAATTTATAAAAATATTGAAAATATTGAGTTTAAAAGGGTACCTTATGTCTCCTTAAAGAGAAACTTGAATATTTTCGGAATTAGGATGATTTCTCATTAAAATTAGGATATACTGAAACAAGAATACTGATAACTTCTTGAGTAAAGTAAAAAAGAAGATGTGTTTGGAAAAACTGGTGGGAACTTTAAGAAAATATTATTCCAGTTTACAAAATGGCAATAATAGACTATTTATCTAAATTTTAAGTGAGGTTGAAAAACATTTACCTAATGTAATTGTCTAAGCATTAATTACTTACAGTTTCCTTTGAAATAACCGACATTATAAATCAAATTTTAAGAACTCTTTTTCGAACTTTATCACTGGATAATGATTTCTCATTGGATAATATTTTGAGATGTCAATGACATATATTTTAGCGTTTGAGAAAGCTTGAATAAATACGTTATGAAAATCCTTTAAAGTTTGACTGCCAGGAATAACAAAATAACCCTATTGGCAGTAGCTTAAAAATCCTCGTAACAAGTAAAAACTTATTCTCATAAAGACAGGATTGCGTGAAGTGATATACTGTGATAAGAACAAATTAGGCTTTTCTTCTTTGTTAATGGTCAATACATAAAAATGTCATATTGAGAAATGTAAAATTGAAACCTATTTAAAAATATCTTAAATTATATAAGTAGAAGAATTGATCCTCAAAACGGTTTGTTTATAAATATAAATTGGTGCATAGAAATAAGATTTTAATTCCCATAAATATCTAAATTGTGTTTATTGCCATTAATTAGAAACTAATAACTGTTTCTCTATTATAATAATTCGAATACAAGAAAAACGCAGTGTTGTCAGTCGAGCAAATTAAGAATGAAATATCCTGCTTGTTTTGCTTTTGGTCGTCACGTCGTTTATTCTGAACTTGAAAAAAAATTGAAAAAACAGGACGAAAGCTGTGTTTAATACATAATTCATTATTTGGGCTTCAAAGAAGCGCGATAGAGAGCTCGCTGACAAATTGGCAAGCTTCCCAGTGCAAGAGGGACTGGTTAGGGACTTCCAGTTCGGGTTTTCTAATCGGAATGTTAGTAATTCAGTTAAACTAGGAAAGGAGTTAGACTGTGTTGATTGTTTAATACTATTAAAAAATTGGTTAAATTAAATTTGTAAAGTGGAATTTATCTGTGAGAGAATAATGCTCATTGTTTTTATCCTTTTTTTTGCGTAGTTTGAGTCATATACAATGTCTGTTGATTTATTTCTATATATTAGACGTTAAAATTTAATTAAAAAAATAGTATCTACACAAAATATTATAAAGCTTACTCTTTAGCCTTATTCTCTTTTTAGTAACCTCAATACAAATAACAGAGGATTTGCTTAGAGACTTCAGGTTCAGGTTTTCTAATCGGAATGTTTGTAATTCAGTTTCATTAGGGAGAGAATTAGACAGTGTTGATTGTTTAAAATTATGAAAAAATTAGTTAAACAAAACGTGTAAAGGGTAACATGTTTCTGAGGGGATTGAGTTCATTTTTTATACATTTTTCGTAGTTTGAGTCATATGCAACTTTCATTTATTATTTTACACAAAGCACCGTTAAATATTGTTTAAAATGTATCATTTGTAGAAAAAATGATAAAGCTTACATTTTAGTGCTGAATACACGTTTTATTTAACCAATTTTTTCATAGTTTTAACTAGTAGAGACAGTCTTATTATCTTCCTGGTTAAACTGAAGTAACTTGAAACTGAGGGTTTGATTAAGAATCTCAGATCAGATTTTCTAATTCAGATGTTTGTAATTCAATTTTACTAGGAAGTGAATTAGACTGGGTTGATTTCTTAAAGCTATTCATTGGCTAAACAAAACGTGTAAATTAGAACTTATTTTTAATTGGATGTTTTCTATTTTTCATAGTTTCTGTCATATGCAATGTTTAATGATGTTTTACACTTTGGTATGTTAAAAGATTTTTTAAAAAACTAGTAGCTGTTGAAAGCTTTTTTAATTTATTCTGTAGAGCTGTGTAAGTTACACGTTTTTAGTAACCATGAAAACATAACAAAGACTGATGCAAAAGGGGATAAGATGGGACTTCATTTCGGGTTTATCAATCGGACTAGTTGTAATTTAGTTTAACTCGGAAGAGAATTAGACTGTGTATACTGCTCAAAACCAATAAAAAGTTGGTTAAACAAAACGTATAATATAGAACTTGATTATAAAAATAGTTTTCATTCTTTTTGCCTTTTTTTCCCTTCATAGTTCGAGTCATATGAAAAGGTTATTGATCTTTTCTGCATTGGTATGCTAAAAATGGATTTCAAATGTAGTATGTGAAGAAAAAAATTTACTCTTTCACGTATTTCAATAACCCTAAAACAACTTAAAGAGGTGTTGATTATGGACTTCAGTCCAAGTTTTCATATCAGAATGTTTGAAATTCAAATTAATTTGGCAGAGGATTATACTTTGTTATTTCTTTGAAACTATTAATAATTAGCTAAACAGAGCGTGCAAATTTATTTCTGAGGCGATTGTATTCATTCTTTCATATAACTCTTTTTTATCCATAATTTGTGTCATAAGCAGTCTTTACGAATCTTTTATGCCTTAACATATTAAAAGTTATTTTCAAAAAGTAGTAATTGGAGAAAAAAATTAACAGCTTAATATTTAGTGATATGTTGTTTTTAATAATCAGATAATAAGTCAAAACGTTTGTCTAAGAAGTTTATTTTTTTTTTTAAATCATTCATCTTATTAAAGATTTTGAACCTCTGAGAAATATACTTTGTCACTAAGCATTGTAGGTAGAGTTAAAAATAACACACCTTTAAAGTTTTCATTTAAAAATTTTCTGAATTGTATAAGCAAAATACCTATCATTTCTTTTAAAGGATAAAACTTTTCGAGTCAATAAATTTACAAGCTCCTTTCAATTCATCTTAAAAAAATTTGTATATGTTTTTAAAAATTCTTAGACTTTAACTTTTTAAAAATGATTTACTTATGTAATTTTGATTAATATATATTTATAAGCAGAATAAATATTTACACAATATTTAAACAAGGAAATTTACTTAATATACGTTTTTTAAACAAAAGTAAAATCTATACTTAAATATTAATGACAAAATTCTCTTACCAGCAATATAGTTTTTGAAATACATATATTAGAAACTAAATTTTTATGTCAAATTGAAGCTAAATATCTTTACACTTTGTGAATTTCAATTACATTAATACACGTAATATATTTTATTTTACAGCATGATAAATACTGTATATTTTAACTAAAATTTTCTTTAATTTTTAAATTAAAAAAAATTAATATCTCGGATCGCTTTTATATTTTAAGTTTACAAAATAATAAATATAACTAGCTTTAACATCTAATATACATGTTTTTAAGTTATATTGTGGGTAAGCGAATTTCTTTTTTAATATTTGATTATATATTTTACTACTGTTTAAAAATATATATTATTCGAAAAAATATGTTTTTAAAGTTATAAGTTATTTTTTAAAGTTATTCTTATTTGTTCTTTATAGAACAACTTTACTTTAAAACGATTTTTACTTTAAAACGAACATAACTTTTTTATGACCAAAAACTAAGAGACTGTTATAATGAAAACAATCCGACTCAGAAAGTACAAATCCCCCTTAAGGGTGTTATTTTACTTTTTTTCCCACCTATTAATATTTCACAAAGTAAAATGATAGGGCAGTCATCTGGTTTTTATTTCCTTTTATCGCGTTGCAATTTCTCTCTGGGCAGTTCTGTTTCTTCGGACATTCTATATTCAATTATTATATACAACTTTTATTTCACTTTCTTCTGTTACATGAGGTATGTAAAATAGACATTTTCTGCATTTTTTTTCTTAAACATTAGGTTTAGTTTAAGAAATTATGCACAAAATTATTACAGTTAATTCCTTATTGTTTAGCATCCTAATTTAGAATAATTAATTATGTGTTATATACAATAAAGTGTATATAAAGTTATATACAATAAAGTGTAAATATTTATTTTGATTGAGAATACATCTTTTTTAGAGAAGTTGGAAGGCTAACCTATAAACCATCCCACATATTTTACTGTATCTGTTCCGGTGCATAATTTTGGGATTTGTATAGACATTTTAAGATTTCTGAAACCTACCCATTAATATGTTTTTTGTGTGAGTACATCGGAATGAAATATAGTGTACAATGTACAATGAGACGAACAACTACATGTATTAAAAAATTTCACTGTAGAGTGCTGTGTTTACATTCGACAGCAAATAAATTATTCCTTTCGAAAAATCCTTTGAATAAATGAAATTTTATGATGGTTAATTTACAGCCTGACTACAAAATAAGGCCTAAGAAGAAATTTAAAACTAAGATAAGAATCCCTTGAATTTCATTTTTTCACCTTTCACTCCAAAATAAGTAAGATTCAAGATATTCATCAATGTATGTATATATATATATATATATATATATATATATATATATATATATATATATATATATATACATATTTATATATTTATTTATTTATAAATGATATACATATATAATGTATATGTCTTTAAGTAAGTATATGTATGTATATATACATGAATAACTTTGTGAAAACAGATGCAATAAAACACACATGTGATTACATATTTTAATCTATTAACTGAATCATCTCCATTGAATCACCATGTACTTTATAAATAAATAAATAAATAAATGAAAACCTGATGGAGATTATATACTTTAAGTACATGATCTCCAAACTTAATGTCATGATCCCCATTTGGAGATGAACCCAATGTTTGGAATTTTAGAAAAAATAGTGGTATTATGATCTTAAATACATGATTTTCTTTTTATACAGATGTAATCTTATACCAGTGAAATAAAGACAACGTCATGCTTTGCTTCTCTAAAACACCTTTTATCCAAAACATTTTCTAAGATTTCACAAAAACATGTAATTTAAAGTTATTAAAAAATTACTCATTTAAATTAAATGAATAGTGTAAGATTTAAAAGTGTAACAGTTCATGTGTATCTAAATAACAGGATTCTCCCACACACATAATGTATTTTATCAATAGAAATTAATTTGCATTAAGAGCTGTTTATCATCTAAGAGCTTTAGTTTCAATTTACTTTTTCCCCATTTGAAATAAAATATTCATTAATTATTCTTGCATTTTAAAAACTGTTAAGCATCTTTTTCTTTGTCAACAAGATATGAAGAAATAGAGAAGAACACAATCCACACAACTAAATAAAAAATGTTTTAGATTTTAATATTTTACATATTTTAAGCATTTGTTTACGTGTAAATATTTGGTATGTCAGTTTAATGTAATATTAAGATTTTGAGTATAGATAATATTTTGAGTTTATCGATGTTAGCATCATATGTTTTAGATTCCTATGATATTTTGTATCAAATATATTACTCACTTTGTTATTCATGGAAAAGTTTTAATCAAGTTTTTTCCGTTATTTACACTTTATTATTCAATGTAAACACATGGGTCAAATTTATGGAAAATTTTAAAAAACTACTTTCATGCAAATCTAATAAGGTTCAACTTTTTGAGTAAAGGGTTTAAAAGTTTTAAAATGACTGTAAAAATATGTTTTATGTAAAAAGAAAAAAAATTATTACATGTGCATAAAATAGGAAACGTGTTTGTTTAATTTTATGAAATAATTTGCATTTTACTTTATAAATTTGAAATTTTAGTTGTACTTCAATATATAATACCAATTCGATATATAATCTTTTATCCACTGTAACAACTTTAAATTTATACTTGATACATAAAATGTAGTTTGATATGTTGTTAAGATTTGTTTTAGTAAGTGTAAATTAATCTAAATTTTCATGACAACACTCAGACAAATGAAACTAATTTTTAAGAAATAATCTGCAAATTCGTTTTAATAATTTGGGAGTTTAATTTTCTTATTTAACATACAGTCCTAAGAATCAGTTTAAGCCAATGTAATAATTTTTATTTTACACTTAATATTAGATGCCTCATCATTTTGCTAGGTTTTTTATATTAGTATATCAATTTATTTTTAATTCTATGACACACTCCAACATAGAAAAAATATATTTGTATAAAGATAACATAAATATATAATACTTATAACAGTAACGATTTATATAGCCTAAAAGAAGTGAACAAAACTTTAAAAAGTATTTGAAATTAAAAATTAATTTATCTATCAATTGAAAATAGAATAGAGAAATAAATTTAAAATTTGATATTTGTTAAAAAATTGTTTATTTAAAGACCTAAAGGATTTTTGTGGTATAAAGTGCTACCATTACAGGATTAAAAAGTTACTAAACATTGTTCATAAATATATTTATTTAAAGATTGGTACAGCAGAGTCATAAATTACAACTTTAGTGACTGATCTACCGTTTATTTCAGGTTTTGAAACTTATCATTTGATTATAGTCTAACTCCTAACTGAAATGATACTTTAGATTACATCAAATATGGTTAACTTACTTGTATATTGTGTCTATTCAACTATTCTACAAATGTCAAAGTCATTGATTATGAAAGAGGAATTTTATTTTGTATATGTGTGAGACAAAAATAAAAGCTAATAGAAGTCGAAAGTAATAGACACTGTACAAGGCAATTCTATATTTTGTCTTCTATTTTTTCATGGGGGGACATTTTCTGGAATATATTTACTTGGATTGGAAAACATGTATAAAACATGTATAAATATGTATAAAACATGCATAAATTAGCATCATATTTTAGATTCCTATTATTTTTTTTATCAAATATATCACACACTTTGTTATTCATGGAAAAGTTTTTTCGTTAGTTATACTTTATTATTTAATGTAAACTCATGGGTCAAATTTATTGAAAACTTTAAAAAACTACCTTCATGCAAATCTTATAAATTTGCATTACAAGTTAATTCTATATTTTGTCTTTTATTTTTTCATGGGGTGTCATTTTCCGGAATATATTTACTTGGATTGGAAAACATGTATAAAACATGTATAAATTAGCATCATATTTTAGATTCCTATTATTTTTTGTATCAAATATATCACACACTTTGTTATTCATGGAAAAGTTTTTTCGTTAGTTATACTTTATTATTTAATGTAAACTCATGGGTCAAATTTATTGAAAACTTTAAAAAACTACTTTCATGCAAATCATATATTTGCATTACAAGTTAATTCTATATTTTGTCTTTTATTTTTTCTTGGGGTGACATTTTCCGGAATATATTTACTTGGATTGGAAAACATGTATAAAACATGTATAAATATGTATAAAACATGCATAAATTAGCATCATATTTTAGATTCCTATTATTTTTTGCATCAAATATATCCCACAGTTTGTTATTCATGGAAAAGTTTTTTCGTTAGTTATACTTTATTATTTAATGTAAACTCATGGGTCAAATTTATTGAAAACTTTAAAAACTACCTTCATGCAAATCTTATAAATTTGCATTACAAGTCAATTCTATATTTTGTCTTTTATTTTTTCATGGGGTGACATTTTCCGGAATATATTTACTTGGATTGGGAAACATGTATAAAATGTGTGTCCTTGAGGAATATTCATTTAATAAAGTTTACATTCATTAAAGAGGACAAATCTATTGATTTCCCTATAAGATATGGAATAAATTACTTACCCTTCTGTCAAATTACGTGTAAGTTATCTATTTATCTGATATGTTGGTGAACATGTGCTATCTGGGAATGTGTACTGAGAGCGCTAAGCAATATTTCGTTCAACACCTTCCACTCTTCCCCCAGACTGTGCTGAAGGAGATTCACACGCTGTGAGAATTCTTTGGCGCTGAAAAGGAACTGTAAAGGGGAGTCGAAGGGGGCGTTATTCGGATGTTGGGGTTTTAGAATGGGTCCTTGGCCCCGCCTACATCCCCCTTCCGAAACCTCATGAACCTAACCCTAGCCTTGACCTGACCGGGAATGGGTTTTCAAAAACAAATGAATTACTCCACACAAAATTGATTTTTTTCCCTTTCCATTTTGAATTCTCGAATTGCTAAATAAAAGGGGGGGGGCATAACCACAAAATCTTCAAGTCCCATTTAATATATATAGCATAATAAAATTAAAATCATAATAATATTACTTTTCTATATCATCATAACATGGTTGGATTTTTGCCGGCAGTGAAAAAAAAAGAGAAAAAAAAACAGGCAAAAAAGCCCAAGTTTTTGGAACTAAAAAGACAAATATTATTGCTGTCCATGTATGCAGGGGACATGCAACATAATAGTAATCTAATTTTAAAACATATACTTAAACTATATCTTATAAGGTTTTTAAATAGAAAAATAATGCATACTTTTTTTTTAAAGTATAAAAACAAAATACAAATTATCAAAAAAAATTTTCCTTGAATATAAGTAAAACATCCAAAATATAAAAAAGTTGGAAGATCTAAACAAACAGCCTAAGTTTTAGAAACTAAATAAAAATAACTATTGTTAGTGTCCATGCATACAAAATGGGGACATCGATTGTAATTTATTTTTAAGCATATACTTTTGTTATATCTTAAAAGGTTTTTAAAGGTTAAAAGAACACTCCATGCATAATTTTTCACTCCGTTCGAAGGTAGAATTAGTATGAATAAATATTTATATAAAAATTAAGGTTATAAAATATAATTTTACTATTAGTTGAATATGGTGCTATGGTGTATGTTACATCAAAAGGGATTATTAGGCAAAGACTTAATGTTTGAAGCTGATGTAATCCCTGTTTTCCAGCTATTTAGTCATCATTCGACTTCGTTTAAAGACTTTATTTATTATTTGACTTTATACGTTTGGGCTCATTTTAATATCTGAATGGATTTTTGATACTTGATTCAAATGTAAAATACTCGCAAAGGTGTAATCAGAAATCATTCATATAATTTCAGGTGACACTGTTATAAAATTATTGTATGACTGGATTAAACCAGACAAAATGTCCTCTTGTAGATCCAAATTTTGTAGGAGGGAGGGGAGACTCTATCTAGACTTTATAATTATGGAAGAAAACTGTGGAAAAACCCGAAAAGTTTTTTTTCAAAGCGTCATTGTTGCAGTAGTGGTAATCATAGGCGAAGAATTTTTCCAAAGACAAAATCATTTTTTAATTTTTTTAAAGTTATTCTGAGATTCTGAGATCATTATTTGGACATTTATGTTTAATAATAATGAAATGTATTAATTGAAAATCATTCAGATAATTTTACGTGGTACAGTTATAAAATAATTGTATGACTGGATTAAACCAGACAAAATGCTTTGTAGATTCAAAATTTGCAGGAGAGAGAGGAGACTCTGTCTAGACTTTATAATGATGGACTGAAACGGTGGGAGAGTCCAGAATGATTTTTAAAAAACATCATTGTAGCAGTAGTGATAATCACAGGCAAAGAATTTCTCCAATGAAAAGTCATTTTTTAATTTTTTTTTCTAATCTTCACTTGATTCTGAGATCATTATTTGAATATTTATGTTTAATTATGAAAAATATATTAATTTTTTCAGTATATAAATAACATTATTTAGATAAATGCAAATTAAAAGCGAAAAATTTACAAATAAAAAATTGAGAATTGGGTATATTATATAGAGTTAAAGCTTTCATATTAATTATGCAGTACAATTTTCTAGTTAAGCAACTCAATTCATAAGTTTATACTTTAGAAGGGGAAATGCTTCAAACTGTAAAATATGTCTATTTGTCTTACAATTATGTGCTATTAAATTGAATAGAAAATTAAAAGCTTTAAAAAAATTAATGAACAATATTTTCTTATGTTATAGCTTTTGACTCTTCAGTAAATGGAAATATAAAATGAAACAGCCTTTATAGTTTAAACATTTTGCATCACTTATATAAGATTTTAAGTTGGTGACAGATTTTTTTTATTCGATTGACATCAATTTCATTCAATGAATTCTGATGTAACATAATTCTCATACTAATTTTTAATTCAGCAGTTCTACAACCTACAGCAAATACTTAGAAAAACAGCTGCGGAAGAATCTACCCATGCAGATGTTTTGTAATACATCTTAACTTATGTCAGATTATTCGGGAGATTAAGTAAATAACATTTATCAGTTTGTTAATAAGCTATAATTTTTTGCTCCGTTGTTTTCGAAATTAGAGAAATTTAAATACATTGATCATTATATGATGTTTGAAATTTTAAACAAGTGTTATCTCAATATTACTACAGTGAATTTTAATTTCTGAACTTCTGAAGAAGGTAAAACAGAAAGGAAAAGGTCCTTGTATTACTACAACTAATAATAGCAATAAACTAAAAGTGGTCCATGGTTCTTTCTAAAATGCCAGTTGAGAAATAAATTGTCACGTGGTTTTCGGTTTATAGGAAGTGTGTGTCGTAACCGTAATGCTTATAATAGCCTAGTTGGGGGGAAGTGTCATTGCTTGAACCTTACTTCATTTTATAAATTCACCATCCAAAATGATCTGCTTTGTTATTTACCTTAATTATGTCATCATTTCGTGTTTATTAGTGTTATGCCCCAAAAGCTTAATAATGTGATTCTTATTACTTAATCATTTTAAAAGCTAATTTTTTGAGTTGATATACAATATCAATATGCTGAACGCAATCTGATATGAAACAAATATATAACTGAGTCACAGATTAGGGCAGTTTTATGAGATTCAGGGGACTTAAAATCTCTCATAGTTTATATTAATATAAAACCCTTCTTTGCTTTGCAATTTAATAGTCCGATGAACTGATTGGAAGTACTTTATCTCTGTTAATGTCATAATTTCCATCCGTGATTAAAATTTTGTTATACATATAAAATCCAATTATTTTATCTGAGAAAAATATTTTGTAAACTTAAAAAACTTCAGCTGTTTTAATATTTCTTTAAGTTTTTATTTATTTATATATTATGTGGGATTCAAATAATTTTAAAGGAATTTTGTATCGTGACTTTCGTACCTGCAAAAATTATTGAAAATAGTGTTTAATGAAACTGATTTTATTTTCCCATGGAAAGAAATGACAACAATGAAATAACCATAAAAGCAGAATAAATTTTTAAAATAAGTTTGCCAATTTTATCAAATTTGAATGTAATTTAGAATATATGGATACATATTTATGTACTCATTCAGTTTTCCCATTGAAGTCTATCCCAAATAAAATGCTCAATGTATATATATCCATAACAAAAACAACATGAAAAAGAAGATGATTATTTTAGTCAAATAATCCAAGAATTTTTTTCAAAAATGATATTATTAATAGCTAGTAATACTAATATAAACCACTTCTACCATGTAATTATATTTACTTTTTACAAAAGAAAGAAAAAGTTTGATTGACAGTAGATAGAGTAACTGGAAGCATGTTTAGGATAACTAAGGTTAAATAACTGTGTTTATCAATAAAGATAACAGAACCATTCCTTCGCAAACGAAATTTATAAATAACATTGAACATTTGCAACTGAAGTAATTTGCATTTAAAAAATAATTCTGCATAACTAAGTCATAACTAAATCTACCCCGGACAGACTGTGCAATAGGTATCATTCCATAAAAAACACAAGAAAAAGACAATAATCCTGATTATGGATGTCTTATGCAAATAGTTGAAAAAAATGTTTTCAAAAGTGGCATTAATTATAATTAGTAAAAATAATAATACAAATATAATTCCTTTTATGTAATCAGTCGTTTATTTATTTTTTAAGGAGAAAAATATGTTTCGTTTACACTAGATAGGATAAATAGGAAGCATGTTTTAGGGTCAAGAGTAAATAACTGCTTTTATTAGGATAGATAACACATGCATTCCAACACTAACGAAATTTCCAAATCGCGTGGGACATTTATACATGAAGTAATTTACATTTTAAAAATTATTGTGCATAACTAAATCATAAAATACAACTGTTAAAAATGAATTCAAAACTGTGAAAATAGTCAGTTAGTATCTTTATTCATAGAGTGTAGTATCTTTATTAATAGTATATTTTTATCTATTTTATTCTCTATCTATCTATCTATCTAGTCTATTTAGTATCTTTATTAATAGTATGACGCTAATTGGCAGTTTCGAAAAACATTAATTAATGGTTTAAAAATTAAATTAATTTTTTGTGCACAAATATGGGAAAAATTTACATAAATAAGTTGCAATTTTTCTGTTAAAATACACTTGCACATTGTTAGATTAAAGCAGTCAAACTCTAAACATTATACATATTAAGCAAGATATTTCAGTTAATAGATTAGAAAATCCTTTAAAATTTAGAAAAAATACAAAAATAAGGGAATTCTCGAATTCTTAAATAGAAAACTTCTCTAAAAGGTTATTCTCTATAAAATGCACCTTTATAAACAAAAACAACAAATTAAATTTTGCAACTGAAGTTAATAGTTTCATAATCTGTCATTCATAACACATAACTTCAATGCAAATGTTATAACCTAATTATGGCAATTCACTTAAAAGACCCTTAACAATAATGAACCGTGTTTCACTTTTTCTAACATTCAAACACGATGTGAGTGATTTCAAAATATTTTTAAAATGCCAGTTAGTTGCAAAAGAAGTAACATATTGCATTATTTACTTCTTGATATATACTATACCCCTATAAAAATTCCTAAAATAACTCTACCTGTATCAGATATGGCTTTCAATGAAAACAAACTAAGAAAGGTGTTTAGTCCCTATTTTTATTTATGACTAATGCAAGTTTATACATCAAATATAAATAATAAATATACATCAATATATATTTTATTTAGATCAGGTATGCAACATGGTTTGGTCATGAAAGAGGGACAGTTTGAAAATTATTGAAATAAAATATTGACAACATATTAAACATTTTTATAAGCATATAGTTTATTACTTATCAGTTATTTACCTTTATAATTAGTAAATATCTTACAACCTACTAATTATTCTAGGTTTCATAATTTTTTTTATAAATTAAGTTTACTATTACTTCTGAAAAGTTTTCATTATTTTCATTTTAATATTTCACAGGAATACAATATCTTGTGCACATTCAAATGTCACTTTTTATAGTAAGAGTGAAAAAATTTCAAGAAATCATTAACATATATATTAATTTATGTGAATTTTATAAATTTGAAAATTATTGAAATGAAATATTGACTACAGATTAAACATTTTTATAAGCATATATGTTATTACTTATCAGTTATTTACCTTTATAATTAGTAAATATCTTAAAACCTACTAATTATTCAAGTTTTCATATTTTTTTTTATAAATTAAGTTTGCTATTACTTCTGAAAAGTTTTCATTATTTTCATTTTAATATTTCACAGGAATACAATATCTTGTACACATTCAAATGTCACTTTTTATAGAAAGAGTGAAAAAATTCAAGAAATCTTTAACATATATACTAATTTATGTGAATTTCATGAATTTGAAAATTATTGAAATAAATTAGTCAACACATTAAACATATTTATAAGAATATATTTTATTACTTATCAGTTATTTACCTTTGTATATAGTAAATATCTTAAGACCTACTAATTATTCTAGTTTTTCATAATTTTTTTTATAAATTAAGTGTACTATTGCATCTGAGAAATTTTCATTATTTGCATTTTAATATTTCCCATGAATGCAATTTCTTGTACACATTCAAATGTCACTTTGAAAGAGTGAAAAGATTCAAGAAATCTTTAACATACATATGTACTAATTTATGTGAATTTCATAAATTTGAAAATTATTGAAATAAATTAGTCAACACATAAAACATATTTATAAGAATATATTTTATTACTTATTAGTTATTTACCTTTATAATTAGTAAATATCTTACGACCTACTAGTTATTCAAGTTTTACATAATATTTTTTACAAATTAAGTTACTTATTGCATGTGAAAAGTTTTCATTATTTGCATTTTAATATTTCACATGATTGTAACATCTTGTACACATTCAAATGTCACTTTTTATAGAAAGAGAGATGAAAATTCAAGAAATCTTTATTCATCATATGTACTAATTTATGTGAATTTCATAAATTTGTACTGATATAGTAATTTGCAGTCCAGATAGCTATGTATAATTAATTGCATATGTGTTAAGCCCTAAAAGTATGTATAACGGATCACGCTTATCGGGTTTTATATATGGCTAAAGATTACGCACGAATATCTTATTTATCTCTACAGCTCGGTAATAGATTGTACATGCTTATGATATTCTAATAACACCCCTTGATGAGAAAAATATAAGTCCAAAAATCTTGTCATAACACGAAAACAATCTCGTCATGTGTCACCATAAGACACATATAATTCTCAGACAGAGAGAGGCAGAAAGAAGAGAAAAGAGAAAGAGGAGGGGAAAAGAATAAAAAAAAGAATAGAGACCAGTTGGAGAAAAGCGAGTGACAGATATTAATTGCGGGGTCCAAGGTAAAAGAGCGGGGGAGAAATTATAATGTGATTGCAGAGCTTGGGCATGTACTGAACGTTTCATTCGCCCAGGCACTGATCGATCTTCAAGAAAATAAGCTATTGGGGGGAAGGGGGGAGTTGGAACCTTATCCAGAGCTCACAGCGCAGAGTGCTCACTCTGAATAGAACGCCACTGCTAGACAGTACTGACTTCACCAGCTCTCCATGCCTTATCACCATCTGCGAATGGACAGTGTTAGCATAGGACTCAACTGCTTCGGTATGTACCTAGGACTTTGGTGATTTAGGATCACGAGATTCGAATCTTGGCACGTTAGGAACTCCGAGATTGAGATCTCTGTTTATTTTAGTCGGATACAGCACACCAGAGTTTCTTAGAACTTTTCGGAGATCGGAAGCCAGATAGCACCTAAGTTAAAATAAATGCTTTGATTGCGGTTCTCAAATCTAAGAGCGTGCTTTTGAATGAGATAAGACTTGGGGGAAACCCTAAAATATATCTTTGTTAATTAACTGAAATTATCAACATCGAAACAACAACATAATATTTAAAACATAAAAATAAAATTATACTTAAAGTCAACAATTATGATTAAAGGCTGATAAAGTTATAAACTGGCTATAAAAATATTTCAACGAGTTAATAAAAATTGGAGAATTTTGTATGTCAATATATCCCTAAAAAGTTTTTTTCTCCTCTGAAAAATACGTTTGAAAATATATTTATTTATTTTTCACATTATTCAATCTCTTCCATCTGCTATTTGTAAATGAATGCGAAACTGTAGCAAGCAGCGGCCTTTATTAAGTGACTAAGTTTCGGCGCGAAGTTTGGTGAAGTAAAAGTTAGCGCGTCTGCTCGGGGAAGCTGCTCGTTGGCAAGTGAGCTCTGAGCTCGGTGGGCCGAGTCGACGGATGGGAGGCGCTGTCAGTAGCTAGCAGGCTGAACGCTTAAAGAGGCCTCACTCTTAAGGCAGCTTGCGAAGAGTTGAGAGCAGCACTTACCTTGTGACCGGCGCGGGTATCGGGTGGCTCCGCAGACTCGCTCCCGAAGCCTTGTCAAAGTTAGAGGGGGTCTTCTATAAACAATTACTGCGCTATAATTCACACATTTCGTCGCAAATCGGCACGCGAGCGCGGAACACTTTTCCGTTGACTCGATCATGTACTGCGCGCCCCTTCTCATTGGCGGAGGCGCGTCACGTGGTCGCTAGGGCCGTCCATATTTGGAATAATGGGCTATTAAAAGTGTGCCGGAGGTTTCCTGGTGTGCAGTAGAGCCATAATTCATCAAAATTGCGCGGGGACATTGGCAGAATTATAGCCGCTTCACAAATCAAACGGGACTTATGAGTTCGTATCAGTTCGTCAACTCACTGACGTCGTGCTACAGCCAAGGCAGGCAGGACCCGACAGCACAGGACTATTACACGCCGCCTGTACAAGCTTACGGGACTTGTTTTAATGGTCCTGCCTCACCGGTTCAGCCCCAGCAGCAGTACGCGGGCCCTTACGCCCAGCACTTAGGGACACAGAATGGGGATCCGCATCACTACAGTAGCTGCTCACAACAACAAAGACTTGGTCACTCCATCAACAGCCAGAGCCCAAGAACTCCAACTCCATCGGTCACACCAGTTCCCAGCTGCAAGTATGCCGAATCCTCAACGGTACATGCCGCCTCCCCCCAGGACCTGTCCACCACCAGTTCGAGCTCGCAGCCCCCGGAGAGTCCGGACCCGGGACATTCCCCGACCCCGACCTCCAAGTCCTCGACCAGCCGACACCTCAGCCCCGACTCGTCACCGCAGGAGCCCAGCCCCCAGCAATCGCCGTCGCCCCAGCAGCAGAGCGGCGCCCAGCAAACTCAGAAGGGCAATGCCGCCTTCCAGGGAAACCCGCCTCAGATTTATCCATGGATGAGAAAAGTACACGTTGGACAAAGTAAGTTCCAAACAACTCCCTCTTAGCCTGCTCACCTCAATTATGTGAGAATTGTTATCCAACGTTAAAGTTAGCACTTTACCTCTATTTTGAAACGCATTTTGCATAGAAATTACTCCCAAATGAAAAACATTTCGCTAAAGGTATCTGTCAACATACTTGACACTTTTGTTTGGGCTAATATCCTTTTATTGTTTTCTTACAACTGACAACACCATGTTTTTATTTAACTTTACTGATGTATTTATGGTTTAAGCAAATTTATTTTTTATGTTTTCATATCAAATTATTTCTTTTAAACTTAAAAAAACATTATTCAAAATATTAAGAACTCTGAAAAAGCATGAATAAATAAATTTGCTTTAGAAACATATTCAGATAAAATTAATGGTAGAAAACATAATGTTTTGTCTTAAATTTACTGCAACTAAAAATTTCTTTAATTTACTGTAATGAAAATACATCTTAAAGGGAGCAAATATTTAGTTAGTAGCAGTTTCGATTTCATAGTTTCGGTTTGTTGACAATTGTAAACAAACCATTAGGTGGGGGAAAGTAGCCCTTTTTAAGCACTTTTCTTCATTTTCCTTATTGCTTGCGGATGCACTTTCATTTTGAATTTGTTATTATGTAGCAGTAAATTATTTTTAAATATAATGAATTGCTGAAAAATATATTTTACAAGGAAAAACATAAACAACTTAGCACTTAGAATAGCTGCTTACTGCAAGTGCTTCATTTTTTTTACAGAAAATCACACTTTTGAAACCTTGCAAGAATAAAAAAATGAAATAATAACAAGAAAAAAAAGCTGAATTTTTTTAAAGATATAAATTCCACTATTTTAAACCAATTAAATAAGTTAAAACTGTGAAAATACTCTCGAAAAGTAGTCACAAACACGAATTATAACAAACGAAATATTTTATAAATATTGCATTCATGTTCGAAAGTTTTTTAGCAGGTTACGTTGAATATTTATGTTGACTGCTTGTTAATGACTCAGAAACAAGTCATTTACTAGCAAAAAAGAAGAGGAAAAAAACTATGAATGCGTTATCTAAAGTGTACACCTTAAAATAAATAGAGCATCACAGATAAACAATCATGCGTTATTTCCTATCTCGTTGTAATTCATTCTAAAGCTAGAATCTGATTACAAAAAGTAACATAACATAAAGAATGTAAAACAACGAAATGGTGTAAACGATATTGAAAACATAATATTAAATGTATCTTAAAAATATTTAATTTATAAACATTTTTTTTTTCAAATAATTTCCCAGATATTACTCATAATGTCTTCTAACGTTAATCATTTTATTTCCGTCATTCCACTGATGATTCTAGATTTATTTTTGAAAGAGATCCTAGACTTATTTTTAAACCGAAATTCCATTAAAATAGAGAAATAGCAAATTTCAGTCAAAATTCAAATTTTGTGATGCTAATAACTTATATATCATATAATAATTTGCAAGTAAAATATCACTACGTTAGTAAACAAATTGAATGCGGGAATAATTTTTAATAATCATGTGAAAATATTTACATTCGGGATAAACCCGAAAATGTTTTTATTTACTGTAAACAAGAGATAATAAGTGCTATGATTCAATAACAATTCTCACATTATCTTAATAAATATATACTGTTACCTTTTAAAACCACACGTAGTATTTACAATTTAATGAGAGCAATTATACTGAAAATTCAGAAGCGTAACACGATATATAAAATACAATACCAATAATATAAATTACTAATCATGCACTTTATTACAAATGGAATTTACGGGGGCATTTAAATATTTGCGGCTGAGCTTAGTAAATAACAGTTGAAATACTAACTCAGAGATGTCAGAAAAAGTGAAGGCTACGTGAGGAATAAATTATTTATATTCAGCAATAAAAAATATAAATTTGGGAATTCAGAAATTTACATACAGCATAAATCTCAAATTAATTAAATATCTCATATTAGTTAAGTAAAAACAGGAAATTTAAACGAAGAGATATTTATTGAACTGTGGGATGAAAACTCGTAGAGTGAGGTAGATATTATATTTTCAGCATAATTCAATTAGAAATTCATATTTATAATTAAATATGCTAATTTTTAAAGCTCATTATTAGAAAACGTTGCTACTTTACTTTCCTAGAAGAAAGGTAAATTTACAAAATATAGAAAATGAATAATAAATACATGTGTATTCATTACGTTATGTAAACATTGCTTCGGCATGTTATCAATACTTTACAATAATCCTAATTACGTTTGAAAGTTCTCTGCAAATTACCAGTTAAAATTAGTGCCGAACAAAATAGATTTTAGTGAAATTATCATACACGCTGTATATAATTATTTACAGATTTTTGCATCTTTTAATAACAGATAAAATAATGCGAGAGGTATTTAAAATGTATCTAAATTTCATTTATGAGTAAAGTCTGATAAAAATAATTTCATAAACAATATATAAGTATGATTTTGGGGACCAGCAGGTTTGTTTATGTCTTCTGTTAAATAAGCAAATTAAGTGAAATCGAAGCTATGTAAACAATAAGCAATCGCTCTTCGCTCGCAACTAAATGGAGTTAAATTTTCAGTAATTAAACTTCAGTGAACATTTTAACAGTCAAAATATTAAAAATATAACTTTTAATCTAAAAATTTCAGGAAAAATTTGTTTAATTCAAAAGTGACTCAGAGGAGCTTATAAAGGAGAAATGTAAACAAATTAACGAAACATGTTTTCAACATCAGTTAAGGTCAAGATTTAAAGAATTAACATCACATTATTGCACATTGAAGCATTGAAATAAAATTATTTTCATTTAAAAATGTAAAGTTGATTCTTTTAATTTTAAAAAGCTGAAATCTCAATTTTAATGTTGAATAGATAATTGTAAAAGTGAAAAATGTTTGTTTACATGTTTGGAGCTACTCGGATTTCAAAATATTGTTTATAAACGTAATATGTATTACTGATAACACTGTAAAGTTCAATAATGAACAAACGTTAACACAAAATTGAGTTTAGATGCACATATATTTAGTAAAATAGTTATATGCAATTAAATTTAAAGGCATTGTTTATGTATGTGTAGAACATGCAAAAGATCATGCCAAAATAAAACAAAAAAGTTTCGTTTAAACATAAACATTATTTACTGTTCAAAAAATACTAAGTAAATCTGTAGATTAAACTATACTACAGTTTAATATCACACTTATATTAAAACTTTAAAATTATTACGCAAATTGAAACATTGAAATCCAATTTCAAAGTGCTATTAATAGTATAAAATCAAGTAAATTTACAAAAATCTTAAGCCCTATTACTGAATAAATAATAAAATTTAACTTGAATTTCTGTTAAAGATAGTCATTAAATCAGTATAAACATTTCAATTAAACAATAATAATTTATTTTAAAACGTCACTTTTATTTGTAAATATATATTTTAAAAATCTAGAGTATAAGAATGGTTATCAGAAAAATAAATCCCCTAAAATGAAACATTCATTTTATACTTTTGGAAACACTTTTCTTAAATTTTTAATTTCAGTTAGCATTGCTGCATTTTATAAATTAAGTTTAAGGAAATCTCTTCATATTAAAATAACTTGACTATTAGAAAGAAAAATATATACTAAATCTAACTCATTTTTTCAAATACATGATACGTTTTTGTAATTTTTACAATAAATATTTTTTTAGCTGTTATACTTTATGTTACACAAATGGTAAATTATTTAAATAGCTAACATTTCAACAGAGAATCCTTAGTAATTTAGAAACCTATATAAAAAAAAGTCAGATGCATTAATAATAATGGTAGTCATTACCATATTACATAATTGTTTACTCTTCTAAAACTATTAAACACAACACACCCATTTTAATATGCATAATGACTGCAAGTATTTTCATTTATTTAGAAAATATTTTAACTAACGTTATTTATATATATTGCATAGGATATAAAATGTATTGTTTCTTCATGACAGAAATTGAAATACATTTTTGACTGCAATGTAAATATTTATAAATATTAATGATTTTTTTCTATTCATTCATGTGATTTTTTTAAACACCATGAACTGTGTTATGAAATCGTGTTGCGAAATACTGATAAAAACTGTGTTTTTTAAATAATGTGTATTGTTATTTCCAACTCTGAATAGTTGCAGATGACATTAAAAAATTGCAATGCTACCTTTTAGTTAAACGACGTATTATGGAAATTAAAACAACTCTACTGCACTTATGCTTCGTGTCATTCACTAAATAAATTTAAAATAATAAAATACAAGTATATGCAATTCATTACCACATTCAACTAATCTACTGAGTTTACAAGCATTCCAGCAATTTTAGAAAACATGCATCTGAAAAGATCCAGAATTCCACTGTACCTGACCGGGGGATGGGAGAGTATCACTACCGCTTGCTCGTCGATAAGCTAAGCCTAACGCGTCGGTGCCAGGGATTCCGCTCGCTTGTTCTCAACTTCGCTTGTTTTTTTCACAAGAAAAACATCCATTTCCATCGAAATAAAAAAAAACAACTTGAAAACTCATTAGCACCACGGGCTATGATGAGATCTACTAAATACGGTTTCCGCCTTTCACCATAGGGATCCTTCTTCAAACGAGCATTTGGTCATTTAGACTAATGAAGACTCTCGAGTATGTGACGGCTTGGTTGATCACCTAATCACTCTCTTCGCTGTTGGAAAAGAAGACACTTTATTCACCCCGTCTACGATGTTTCGTATGGTCACAGGCCCTAACCACAGGTTGTCCGAAAAAATACGGACTCTCGATTTCAGATCTCATAAATTTTTACTGACCTGTCGGATCAAAGCATGTAAATGCAATCCAGATGTTAGCCTCTATTGTGCGAAGACGGGTCTTTCGTTTAGCGACTCTGGATCGGCCCCGAAAAACATCTGGTCCGACAAGGCGGGCGGGCGTCTGCCGACTGCGGCTGCAGCAGTTCCGGGGGAGGCTTTTCAAGCGTCCCGGAGAGTCGTAAATATCCTGTAAGTGCGTTTTACCCCTCCCTTCCCGGCGATAAAACCCGGCGAGAAGGGCCTATAAAACTTTCCTCACGGCCATAATTTTGTCCCAGCTACACACTAGTCCCAGTTCGCCTGGAGGCCATAAAACGCAGTTGGAGGCTTACAAAGGAGGCTGCAGGCTAGACATTTGCACACTATTGTCTGCCAAAAGATGCGCTATCAAAGAGGGAGGCAGAGTAGCATTATTATGAATATAAAATAAATACGCTCTATATAAAGGCGCTGCCAAAAGACTATATATATATATTTATATATTTATATATATATATTTATATTTATCAAAATGCTATATAATAAGATAGAGTATATTGATTTTATTGCTTACATGATTTTTTTTTTTTTTTTTTTATCTTCTAAAATGCATATTTTCTGCTTTCTGCATCTGTTTTTATAATACTGAAAAATACGGAGATTTTTGGGTCACGCTGAATTGCTTTATTATAAGTCTTTTAAAATGTGACAAATAGTGTCACTATTTTATTTCTTTTTATTTTACTAAGTTTTTACAAATATAAGAATGATTTCTATTGATTTATAAAATTTCTCTCCTATCTTATATGCGAATAAGGAGACTAATAAATGCTTGATAAGAATTATTTCTTTTTAAACTGCAGTAATACTAAATTATTCAAACAAATACAAATATAATCAGCATTTTTTCTTATATATTATGTATCTGCACATTATTAAGTAATATATCTGCTATAAGTTATATTGATAAATACATTTTAAAGTACAAAAGAAGTAAAGTTTTAAAATAGTTCATTATTTAAAAATAAATAAAGAAGTCTTAAAGCAATTCATTATTTAAAAATAAATAAATAAATATTTTTGAATAAGGAATGTTTAAAATATGTTTAATGAATGTTTAAATGTTTAAACTTTATGGGATATAATATGCTTAACTATTATGCTTTGGTATAAATATCCTGATGATTTTGGAGAATTTTTAGCATGTTTATATAAAACAGTTTCAAAGTAACATTGTTTTCAAGTTGATATTGCAAATAACTCTAATAACTTTATGTAGCATTACCGATATTTTAAACACACTAAATAGGATTGTATAACATGTTAAGTAATTTTTATTATTTTTAAAATATGATCTTCAATATGATGCATATGAGACATGCCAAATTACTTACTTTAAGAATGTGTGTGTGGGAGGGGGGGAGGTGACATTGAAAAACTTTCTTCCACTTCAAAAATAAAAATTGCTTTTATGTAAAACATAACAATACTATGTAAAACTCATATTTTACCCTTTTGAACTGTATAAGATATCATTAGTAACATAAAAGCACTTAAAATTCTAAATTTTAATTTTATTGAATAAATTATGAAAATTTTTGTTGCATGTCAATACCAATTAAAACTTTTCTCTACGTTGACCTGATAGTTACCTAAAAAAGCTCATTCCAGATCATTTTCTGTTAGATTATGAAAAAGATTAAATTTGCATACGAAAACTGCTTTTCAGCTATACTGATCTTTTATATAAGCAAATAAATAGTTTTCAAAAACTCTAGTGAATCTTTATCATTTGAAAAAGTACTAAGGTCGTATATTAAAATATTCTTAATTAGCGCTCACGTTTTTTATTTTTTATAACTGAGGCAATTTTCATAGTTATTTAAGTTACATTCTCATGTCAAAGTATCAAATAATGCACAATTAAATGAAAGGGATTTCTTGGTTTATTTTCATTTAAAGCTGTCGAACCCTCGTTATTTTTGTATTACATGTATTCATGCATCAAACATGCCCACGTGTGCTTTCATTGAGATATTTAAACTGTAAACATGCATAACAGCTTGTTGAAAATATATATCACCTTTACATGAATAATTTAACATATTGTTTATATTTTACTCCAGGTAGATTATTTTACTAATCTACAACCTTACATAATAATCAATATAGAAATAGACATTTTAATCTAAAAAGGTATACCCTTAATTGAGGATAGATTTGCTTATTTTAAATACATACCTAAATGCAATATATATATATATATAAAGAATGGGCTTAATAGTATTAAATTTTAAATAACTTGTTTGTACGCTAACAACATTACTTCTATTTATATATTGGAATATTCAGGGTATCAAACAACCGAAAAGTTTAATTTATGCTTCCAATAAAATAAATTTAAACCTTTTTAGCTTCAAAGTATATCGTTGCTGTTATGTTTTACCATCTGAAATTTATTTTTTATATTAGTTTAGAATTTCTCTATGTTCATGTTGAAACCTTGGTTGATGCTTTATAATTGGAGAAATAATGTTTATATAAGAAAATAAAAAAATAGTTTCACAACTTAGCATTTTGTAATCATGAAATAATTCATTGAGTGAAATAATTGTTTGAGACCAGTGGTTCTCAAACTTTTTTACCTATGGGCCCCTTCTCATTAGAGTTCATGACAATTTGCCCTGAACTCTCTAGTGAAATGACTCTATACAACTTTATAATAACTAAATTAACATTTTGACTTTGATGTTTTAATAGTAAAGTAAAAATAAAATGTAAACTGAACATTCTAATAATTTAAAATAATAAATGGTGAGGTTATTATCTTGTTTGTTGAAAAACAACAGCATTATTTTCACTTCATTGTTGTTAGGGCGTTAAGAGTTGACAATAAGTAAGCAAATCTTAATCTCGTTTTAAGTCAACACACAAAAACAATGACTACCAATTTATTTATCGCTATTTATTTTAACTTTGGTAAAAATGAAAGCGGCCCACAATTATTTTCCTTTGTATTAAAACTTTAGTGTACCCCTAAACGTTGTCCATGCGCACCCAAACTAATGTTTATGCACCATATACCCCCTCATCAGTAACACCGACCCCTGGGAGCCCCTGAGTTAAACACTACTGCAATTTTTCTTAATTTATGATATGATTTTATTTTTTAAAGAAAACATGAGAATGTATTTTCTGATTTTAAGTAATAGTACAACTACAAAATTGATATCCAATACAGTGGTTATTTTCCGAATTTAATTTAATATATAATGAATATTATTTGATCTCCATTCTAGTATATGTCTTTAATAGCATGTCTGCATAGTTGGAATGTCATGAAATCGATAGCCAGTATAATTTGCTTCCAAAGTCTCCAGTTTTATTCTTCTTTAGGAATCAATTTTTCTAGGTTTGTTCGATATTAGAGGAAAAATTGAAAGTTTTGTACGGAATTAAATTTCAATTTATTTTTTACGATTTGGGTTACGTGTATTGAAACACTGTACACAATAAGTATAATCGAATTAAAGCTGTAAAAATGAATTTTATTATATAATTCAGTAATTATTTCAGATATCTTTTTAAAAATTTAAAAAAAAAATTGATACATATTTTGATTATTAGCTGTGTATAGTATTTTTAAAAATATAATCGCATTTTCTAACGGAATACATTTTGGATAGTACATTACTATAATAATTATTTAGCATATCTTAGGAAAAACTTGTGAATAAGTATATATAATACTGTTTGACTCTCGTCTGTGTAATAATTGTATAATTAATATAATATACATTTCAGAAATGCAAGCTGAATTTTAAAATAAAATTGAAACAATTTACACCAATGAACACTGCTTGCTTAGTTTTGGTTTGGTTTGTTATGCAGTACAGTTTATTTTTCTTGCAACAGGAGGGATAATGTGATGGGGTGTACTGGTTAAAATCGATTTTTCATGGACTCGAACAGCTATGCTAACAAAGGGATTCGATCCCAAGGACTCCAGTACTGAAAGACAGTGCCCAACATATTCCTCCTGCTTTTTCAGACCAGATTAATAGTTCTCAGATAAGACAGTCTCGAAGTCATTGCAATTTCTGTCACAGCAAATGTAAATAGTTATCATATGCAGTGCATAGTATTGTTAGGAGTTTAAAACTTTTTCTTTCACTATAATTTAAAATACCAAATGGTTATTTTCCCATGCATGTTCTGGCCGCCTATAAACGGAAACAAGATTTACGGTAGCAGCCAGATGGGATGGAATGTATATATAGATCTATACATATATTATATTTATTGTACGGGACCGTACAGTAGTTCAAGGAGCCTTCTTGTCCGTAGTTTTGTTTACATATCAATCACAGCTTAACTATATAGAATTACCCAAATTTGGATAAGCTTGTCAGGGCAGCAACTCAATTCGATTCTTAATTTCCGTGCTTCCTTTCAAGTGTATAATCATGTTATTTTCAATTCTTTTTCTGATGGTTACAACAATGTTTTAGAGATAGGCTTTAAGATAATCTACCCGAGTCGGCTAGGGAACGCACGTCAGCTAAGCTGAAGGTTCGCGATAACACAAGTGAGCACAATTCAATCTTGACACTGAATCGCAACGTTGCAGCAATAAATTAGGCGCGCTGGTGTTAGAGAATGTGAGACTGATGCGTGTCATCACGTGTAAAAGCACGCACGAATGAGTGGAGTTCAGTTTCGCTTGAATTACTACCGATGACTTCCACAGCTTATACCACTAGGATAAAACAAACACAGGAATATCGAGACAACATATCTCCCATTTTGGTGGTACTTTTACTAGTCCATATTCAAAATACAGTGACACCTTTCTTTAAGGAAACAGTAAAAACTGTATTGGCTAGATCTTATCAAAAAAAGTTTAGAAAGGAACTCCACCAGTGTAACTTCCTTAATCCAAGTTTAAATAAATAGGTTGTAAATATTTAAATAGTTAGCAATCATTTAGACATCAAATCAAATAACTTTATATAACTAAAAACCTAAGTAAACATACAACATCTAAAAAACAACTGTTTAAAAAAAACACATACAGAATATACAAACTACGCGATTAAAACAGACTGACAATGCTTTATGTCAGTAGCATACTACACTTGTGCTCTTAAATACTGTATACGGTGAAAATCCTTTTGAAATTAGTATAATCATTCGCAGAGTGATATTTTATAACTCAGAATTACATCCTTTACAACTTTGGCCGAACGATGGCCGAATGATTAGTGTGCTCGCTTCGGAACCGGGGTTCGTGGGTTCGAATCCCACAATGGCATGGATGTTCGTAGCCGTTCAGATTCGGCTTTAAGCATTAGGTCCTGGTCTCATTAGCCCTCGTGTTGCAAAAAGTAGACCGTAGCGCTCCAAACCAAAGATTTACAACTTTGCTTGCTTTATTGATGTCATTATTGATGTCACCGGACCTAGTAAAAGAATTATGTTAAACATGTCACCATTATAGACTATTTGAATATGCGTTCATCCAAAGACTATGTAAGTAGTGTTCATGTAATAGGTTAGGTTGTATTTAGAGTTCTAACTTTATGTTAGTAATAATAACACGATTACAAATTAATAAACAATAATGGGCAATTTAACCTTTTGCTAATTTCATGATTTCCCAAATGAGTATTAGAAAAAGCATAAAATTTATTTACGTACTGAACAGCTCTTTTATCATGGTTAGGCACCACTTGCGTATTAAATTTAAAGAAGCCATAATTTGAATTTTTTTGCTAACAGTAATAAAAGAAAGCATAAATAGGAGTTGTAAAGATAATTTTATTTCAAAGTGAAATTACAAAGAAAATTATTAATTTTGGAATTTTATCTCACATTCTGGTCTATGGCGAATTTAAGTTTTTCCTAGTGAGAATAATAATAAAAGTAAAATGTAAATACACAATAGACAAATTTTACTTCGTTGTTTAGGCAACACTTGTATAATGCAATTATAGAAGGTAGAATTTGAAATTTTTACTATGAGTAATAAAAGAATGTTTAAAAAAGAGATGTAATGGTAGTTTTATTTCATAGTAAAAATCTAGAATATAATCTGTTAAATTTGTCTGTTTATTTCACATTATGTAATAAGGAGTGTAATTTTTTTTAAACTAAAAGTTTTTAAAAAGGTTAAATTATCATCATAAATAGGTGCATCTAAAAAGTAATTATTGCTGTAGAAAGGAGCAATATACATTACTTAAATAAGAAAATAAAATATACATTATAGTTATAAACAAATTTCACTTCAGTCTTCATATTTCAGTTATATGAGTATTCAAATGGTCGAATAAAATAAACTAGAAAAACAACTATTAAGAAAATATACACATATAACGTGATATTTATTTTTATTCTTGTGCATTATTTTAAATGCAATAGGTTTAAGCCCCAAATAACTCTTTGATATGAATTTACTGCTCTTTTATGAGGATTCACAGGGAGCGCCTGTAGAGTGCTTCTATAGTAAAACAATCGACAATATAGCATGAAATAGGCAAATGTCGGTAAGACAAGCACCTGCACACATTTAGGGGAAAATACATTCATATATTATCAACGCTAGATTTTCCCCGTTTATTTTATTTGTATTTTAGTAAAAACGCTTCCTGCATATTTTAATCAGATGTATATTCAATTTGTATGCATGACTGCATAAGTTAAGTAATTATATGATGTACTGAAACTTCAGATATTATCAGTGAATGGTTCGAAGTAAGAGTTAGGAAGTTTTATAATAAAAAGAATAATATACATATAAGTGTATGTGAGATATATTGACATGCATGCATATTCATTCTTTCATGAATCAATTCTGGCCTACGCGATAGGCACTTGTCGATTTTAGGAGCATTTCTTTCATTTCTTTAATTAACAGAAAATAGTTGTAGTTACCCTTTTTTTTATCCTTTTTCCTCATCCAGGAAAACCAAAGAAAAATTTGCAATATTTAAATTGTGATTGAATTGTAACACTTAAAATGATAGTTCATATTATACAGAAAATTAAATGGGGACCGTGATTCTATTAAGTAATATTTATAAAAAGCCTCAAAAATAGATGGGAGAGGGTTTTCAATACATGTGCATTTCTATAGGAAGTAATTGGCACTACATCAGTTTTTTTAAATTGAGATTTTTGAATATTTATGTATATTTCCTTCTTCTTTATTATGAGCTTAAAATATTACCCCATTTCCTAAAATCAAGAGTTTTAGCGAATTAGAAAAGTCACTATAAACCAATATGCTTTCAAATTAAAGAACATCATTTAGTGATAAAATTCTTATTTCTAGTTATTTTTTTCTGTTTACAAGATACGTGTATTTTTCCTTATTTGAAAATGGTAAAGAAAATGTTTCACCACAAACGGTCTGACTTAAATGAATCTGAACAAAAACTTTATGATTATCACATGTAAAATATGAAATTTCGATTATAGATCTCTTTACATCCAATTTACATATTTGGAAAAATATATATAAAAAAACCCAGTCCATTTAGATAAGTTTTATACAGATATTAAGATTTTAAATTGTCATAAATGGCGTATTCATTAAAAAATTAGTATTAGTAAAAAGATTAAAACCCAACATAATTAGTATTAGTAAGAAGACAAAAATCAAACATAATATTTTGTTTTTGTATTCAAATCTGATGCATCAATTTCCATTCTTGTGCTACTCATTGTTATCGAGAACTAAACGAAATTTGAGGCCCCATGTAGAGCCTAGATGTTTAAAAGATGTCATTGAATCTATAAGTTAGTTAAAAAATAGTTTTAACTATTTTTTCTGCTACTTAAATCAGAAGTCTCATATGAGGTTCATGGTTAGGTTTGGTTTGGAGCTTTACGGTCTACTGTTTTGCACACGAGGGTTAATGAGAGCGTGACCTACAGTTTAAAGCCGATTCTAAAGGCTACAAACGTCCATGCCGTCAGCGGGATTCGAACCCGCGAACTCCTTTTCCGAAAAGCAGCGCTCTACCATTCGGCCATCGTTCGGCTTGAGGTTTATGTGAATATATTATATGGGACATCAGTATTGTGCCTACTTATCTAATTTAATATCCTCTTTTCGTTTTTTTCTTCATTTTTATAATGTTATAAGGATAGATGTCCATATATGTTCATACAATTTCTTTCAAAATGGTCTCATAATATCACAGCAAAGCTAAATGCCCATAGTTCAAAGTTGACACTAAGTAGTTTTTAAAAGCAATCTCCCCTTTAAAAGATTGGTTTGGAGTGTTATGGTCTACTATTCTGCTACACAACGGCTAATCACGTTTAAAAGGATACTGAAATAAAAGCCTGCATTCAAGAGTACAAAATGTCAAATAAATATTTGCTAATAATTACTGTCTCGTTAATAAGTAATTATGTTTAATAATCTTTTGACTGGGGGGGGGCTGTTTTACGGTATCGCAATATTTTTCGTAATAAACTCTAACAATATATATTAATCTTGCTCATTCACACAAAATGAATGTTTACAGAAATGTATAGATAAATGGGTGTGAATAGGATAATACAAAATTGATCTAATAATATAATGTATCACAGGGAGTATCATAAAAATCTTTTATCTAAAATTACTCCCAGATTAATTAAAGCACAGACTTTTCGCAGTCAGTTATTGCCAATATTGAACTAAACACCCAGAATATCAATAGACTACGAAAAAGTTCCGCAGTATTTTAAACGCTAGCGGATTAGATCTATTGGAACACGAGCATTAGAAATCAATAAAAACAGTTGAGTTCTCTATTGAATAGAAATACGGCAACTTTGGGCATTAACTACGGATCATAAAAGCTCAAAAATCGTTAGAAAAGACCTAAGACACTGATTTTTCTAAAAGTATTATTTAATTCACAGTTTTTTTTTCGATGTATTTTAGAGCTATAATTTTCTGAAGAAGGTTTATTTATTTTGACTGCCTCAAAGCCCCTAAAGAATTTAAAACAATGAAATAAATCTAGCATCAGCTCTATATATCGAGTTACTTAATAAATACAAGATATAAAATACAAAATAAATACTGAAAATTGAAAAATTATGGTTTTAAATAACTACTATTTTACTTAATTTGGGTGTTTTTAATAATAAATAGAAGTTCTTTGTTACTAAAATACAATTTTTATATAAGGAAAAAAATATTTTTCGGCTAGAACTTTATTTGAGTGATATTTCTCAACAAAATATTTATACAATCTCAAGTAAGGGTTATGAAATTCCCTCTCCTATATTACATTGAAATTCCAACACGTTAGCGCCCTATCATTTATAAGACTGTATAAATAAATATATAATTCAGGGAACTGCTGTATATCCGATATCTTTCCCATCACTATGATGGCAGATTCTTATCTACTTGTTTAAACAAAAGAAAACAAAAACAGAAATATCGTTATAATTTTTTCCGTGTTTACTTCCATTAAATATCACTTAATTTTTTTTTACTACCGTAACATAAAGGGCTGAAATTTCTAATTATCATATCCCGAAGATCATTCCTATTCTTCCAGTACTTAAATGCCACTCGGGGGCTAGTTCGATGTAAAAAATCAGCTCTTGTCGAGGTACATTTCGTGGTAATAGTAGGTAATTTTTCCCTCCAATTCTTATTCTTTATACGAATTACGCAAGAGATTTTGAGGTTATGCAACTGTGAGCGTTATACTTGCCTCTATCATTTGTACCTATCAATCTTTTCAGCCATCTTCGTCAGCCTCTCATAACAGGCTCTAGCGATCTGAGGATAATCAAGACGGTTTCTGTGCAACATTACATCAAGTAGAGGAAAAAATCCGAAGACCTTGAATTTCTTCTGAAGTGAAAAGTTCAGACGAAGCAGAGAAAAAGGGAGGGATAAAAAAGAAAAACAAAATTCGGAGTTGTTTTATTCTTCACCAAAAGTAGACGCTACCAAAGCCATTTGCAAATGCACATTAGTTTCGCAGCGTTCCTTTGCGTTGTTCTTGTCAGAAAGTGAAAACAATTCTATAGATGTCTTTCAAGCAAAGCGACATTAAGAGACTTAATACTTATATCATTGTTTAGGATAGATATCGACATCATCATAAGATTTTTTTTTTTTTTTTTTTTTTTTTTTTGCTGAAAAACAGCAATAGAATATCTGAATTTATTTATAACTGTAGTTATGTATTTTTTCTAATGGTAACTTTTGATTGAAAAAACACTTCTACTAAAAAAAAAAACTTTTCCACTAGAAAATATCAGTATTAAAGGAAAAAAATTAAATACAAACAAAACATTTTGTTTTTATATCAACTTCGTTGACAGATCTGAGGCATCTACTTTTCATTTTTGCTCTACTAACTGTTATCGAGAACTAATTTAAACTTCGGTCTACAGTGGCGAACACATTTTTTCTGAATATAAATTGTATTTAAACTTATATTTTTTCCCAATTATATTAAACCAAATTTTCTAGTAATATAAAACTATGTTATACTCCAAAATCTTAAAAAAAAAAATTTTATTCCTTAACTTATAGTGAATTATTTCAACATTTTCAATTTATCTCTTCTAAAACAAGTTACAAGAGCATCTTGCAATGTGGCAAAAATGCTATTCAGTTGTCAAAATAAGGTAAAAATGCGTAAGCTGATGAAAAACTTTAATGTAAAGAATTAAAAATGTATAGACATTTTTTTTCGGTGTATCGGTTCATAGAAGGGGTTCATACGGGGTATGATAATATCATTTTTTTTCTAATTATGTTATAATACAAGCACGTATTGCATTATTCTGGACAAAAATATAATTCAAGTGTCAAAATATGTCGTGTACTGGTGTCAAGTACTGACCCCCCCCCTTTGATTATTTTAGGCTATATATGAGATAAAAATGAATAAAAGGATGTCACTAAAGACAAAAGCTTGTTGGACATTATTTTCAATTATTTTAAGATTTGTATTAATTAAATTAAGAGTCTCATATGTGATTCAGGTGAACGAGAAGATTGAAGTGTTTTGCTGTAATTTATGAATGTCACGTTCATGAATAAATAATTTTATACTTATATTAAAATTTTATTTTTCATAAGCGTTATTCAAAAATTAAAAAAAATGTCAGTATTAAAATGAAAAAAAAATTAACTACAAAAAAAAATTTGTTTCTCCATTCCCTTCATCAACAAATCTGACATATCTATTTTTCATTCTTGAATCACCAATTGTTATTTTGAACTAAATCAAACTTGAGCCTACAGTGACGTATACAGACTTCTTTCCTGAGGAATGGGGGGGGGTTGAAATTAAAAACTTTTATTACAATATTAGTTCGCATTATATTATTATTTGTCAAACATATAATACAAGTGTCAAAATATAATGCAAATGCGTAAGCTGAAGGGAAATCTTTTGATAAAAACTAAAACTCCTTCATCATCCAAGATTGTACCTCCTTCCTCCCTGTGTACGCCACTGGGACATTATGGGATCAAAAAGCATAAGAGGTTGTCATTAAATATGAAAATATTTAGAAAATTATTTTTAATTATTTAAAAAAAAATGCATTACTTAAATTAAGATTCAGCTGGATGTTAAAGTTTCCCAAACTGGTTCCTACATACCCTCAAGGTTCCACAGTGCCACTGAGAGGTTACCTGACATGTCCAAACTAATTTGGGGGTACGTGGGTAACGTTTGGAGGTCCACTTGGAGTTTCATATAAAGAAAATAATTGTGACCCATTTCATTTTTACTAAAGTTGAAAATAGTATGGTAGCCATTATTTGGGCTGTTCACTTTTAAAACGATATGGAGAAGTGGGGGATTTATGTTAACACTTAACGCACTAACAACACTTAATAGAAAAATAATGTTGCGATTATACAGAATACAAAGTAATATTTTCAAAGGATATTACATTAAATATCAAAATAATTCACTTGCATTTTATTTTGAAGTTACTATAAAAAACATCAAAGTTAAATTTGCAATTCTGTTATTATATAGTTGTAAAGAGTTATTTTACTTGAGGGGGGGATGTCATGTCATCGTGTTTGCTATGCGAAGGGGTCCCTGAGCTAAATAAAAGTTTGAGAATCACTGGTTTAGAGATTTAAGGTTAAGGTTTAAGGTTTAAGATTTTTAAGGGGTTTTGCTGAATTTTATGAATGTAATATTCAGATACAAATAAACACTTTTATTCAAAATTTTATAATAATAATTAATTTTATAACAATAATAATTCAATAATAATAGTAATTTAATTTTATAATAATAATAATTTAATAATAATAGTAATTTAATTTTATAATAATAGTAATATTATCATTACTAATCAGAATGTAAAAAACTAAGAATACCTTCCTTACTGTCTTTGAAATACTTATAAGCAAATTTCCTTTTATATTTATTTCCACTCTTGTGCTACTCATAGTATATATAATTTGCGGAACAAAATAACAGAAAAGAAAAAAAATCTACATTTTTTGACCCAAGTAATGACTGCACAATCTCGCATTTAATCACATTAAGCAATTTCTTTGTTCCCGAGGCGGAAAGATTGTGTTACTATAAGTGGTGATGATTGCTAGTCACAGAAGAAACAGAGCCTTCTCTATTGACTTACGGGAAGGAAAAGAAAGCTAAGAAATTCTGGGGGTGATAACACAATCTTTTATTGCAATTTATTTTTCAAAATAAGCAGCCGCAAAGTTCTTTTGGAGAATTAAAGTAAATGGATCTAAAGGTACTAATTACTCTTAATTTCATTTATATATCTGCCATGCTTGTATCACGTGCTCCAAGGTTTGGCCTAGAGAGGATTTTGAAAAACAAAATTCATTATCTCAAAAAATAATTCAAAAAATTTTATGGACCACGAAGGGTCCGTGAGATATCTGAAAGTGTCCACCTTAAGTAAAAATTAATTTAGAAGTGAGTAGATAACATCTGGAGGTTCATCTAAGTTTTGTAAGTTCAAAGTAAAACAATTTTGACCCATTTTCATTTTTATGAAAATTAAAACATATCTCTGAAATATTTAGACATCATTTGAATTTGACTGAGTTGTCAATAGCATTTTGGTAGCACAAGGTTGACAAGTTTAAAGCTTGAATTTTTTTGAAGAAGCGAATATAAAAACAGATATTGCATTTAATTTTTCTATCTTTACCACCAATAATTTTAAAAATACCTTTCATAATAATATAAGATGTCGATACTTCACATTGACGGGTGTAAGGCGTTTGTGATAACACACTGCAGAATCGCTCATTTCATCATATTCAAGAAAGATTGTTTGTGTTCTCAAGTTTATACCTCTGTCCAATCTTCCTATCTCTCAGCGAGAGACCCTTCAGACCTATATATTTAATTCGCACGTTCTCTGGGTGAACAGGAAGATGTTTAGCTCCTTTGCAAAGCTAGAACCCCGGGATACAATCCTTTCATGCTGGCCACTAGCCTGTCTCGATCCCTTTATGTAACATGTTTATATAAGTATAAAATTTACCATTTAAATTCCCTCTCCGTTTTAATTTTATTAAATATACTTTCATTTGCAGCCTCCCGAGAGCCATTCAAGCCGCTTAAAATGCTTCTTAAACTTTTTCTCGATGGGACCAAGATTTACAGTTTATTTCCCTTTATAATCTGGAGCATTATTTTATGATGACAATTCTTAAAATGATTTTTCTCTTTGACTTTCATATATTAATTGAGCGAAAGGATTAAATCAACTCTAGAGCTCTAATTATTTTTTTCTTGTTAAAGGTTTTTGCTATTGCTACATTTCCAAGGTAACTGTAAAAAATATTTTAAAGCAGGAAAAGACACGTAATACATACATTTTCCTTTAAAATAATGATTAGTTACAAATCAAAGTTATTTGTAGATTTTAACAAGTGTAAGAGCTCTTTAATAAAAAGGGGAGGATGTACGAGGTCTTCAATTTCTGTTCCCATGGCCTCGTATTCGTCTTCAAATGTCCTAAAATGACCAACAACAAGCTTTAAAGACTTCATTAAGATTGGAGTCATCTTTAAAACGATATTGAAAGAGCATTAGAACTTAATTCATTGGGCTCGCGTAGAAATAATTTACTTTCTGGAAAGTAACTTGTATGTCAAACCTTAATGCGCGTTATACGAGAGATTTTTAGTCATTTTTAAAAAAGAACATGGGCGTTATAAACGAATAAATATAGTATTTATTGTTAGTAATAGTAAATAGATTTGATCTCTGATCTCAATTAACAAGAATAGTTTTTTGGTTTTGTTTGGTTTCGAAAGCTACGTCAGTTTTTTGAAATCCGATATCTAAATTGATGAAACCTACTATTTAAAGCCGGTTCTGAATGACTACGAACATCCATGCCAGTTATGGGTTTGTAACTGACGATCTCCGGTACCGAAAAACAGTGCTCTACTTATTCGGTTATTTTTAGTACTATATTGCTTTTGGATCTTTGCGATGGTCTACCAAACTAAGTCCATTTTATTTGCATGTCTAGCCAATAAAAAGTCTTACCATTAACAAAAAGGATTACAATTCGTCTCCCCAAATCTATAAGAAAAGCTTATTTAAATATTTTTGGATATTTAAATTATTATGTGTATTTGGTTGATTGGCTGGTTGGGAGTGTTACAATCTGCTGTTTTGCTGCAAGAGGGTGAATTTCACTAGGATCAAGTGCTTAAAGATTTTTCCGAACGGTAATGAATATCCATGTCAGCAGTGAGTTTCGAACCATTGAATTCGTGTTCTGAAAAACAAAACCCTAGCCTTTCGAACATCTTTGGACCTATATCTTCTTTGGAGCGATGCGATGGTCTGCTAAACAAAATTAATTTTTATTTGCATGTTTAGTAAATAAAAAGGCTTACTATTAACAACACTCGCCTCTACAAATATAAATAATATAAGTAAGTTAATTTAAATATCTCTCTGGGTATTTGATTTATTCTTCAATAAATTCGTTTCCTCAATTTTGAATAACTAAATTTTCCCTGCTTCCAATAACGTAAGGTTCTTCCTTTACCCATTCATTCATTTAGCTTAATACTGGCAATCTTTAACGGCACTAAACGTTCCCTCGGAAACAATTACAAAGATCTTTTAATCCTGATTCCGGGGTTCTTTTAATGCAACGTTCTTGAGATTACATGAAGCATCACGTACTCTGCTAACTCAAGGGAATAACGTGGTGCAAACACTTCGACCGATCCTTATTGGGGATAGCGAACATTTAGGAACAAAGCGATGCTTGATAAAACAATACCTAATTAACTTTTTCTCCTGTAATGGAAGACCTTTTTAGAGCCCCCTTTTTCCCTGATATTTTAGACTAGAGCAATTTAAATTGGGAACCGCCTAACAGTCGCTCATTATTAGAAAGAAAAGAGCATCTTTTAATGAACACTTTAATACGTATTTACTCAATTGTTTGTTGCTTACAAGAGAAAAAATACTTTTAAAACTAGTAAAGATTGTATAATGTTTTAAAACATTAGGATTAAGCTTGACTGAAATTAAAGAAAATAATCCATGACTGCAGAATGTAAATTGTAATACTAGTAAAGATTTGGAAATATCTGCGGTGAACAAGTTTAAAGTCTAAATTATCCATAAACTCGATGTAAATTGATTCCGACTAAGTGCATTATAAGAGAATGGAAGACCTTTTTCCAACTTCATTTTTAGCTGATATTTAAGATTAGAACAAATTAAGTTTGGAATCGTCTAACCGTCTTGCTTTATTAAAAACAAAAGAATCTTTAATTAACACATTTACATGTTTTCTTGTAATTGTTCAAAATAGTCTTTACACATTAGTCCAGGTCTCATTAACCCATGCGTAGCAAAAGTGTAGACCATACCACAACAAACCCAATCCTACTTATAAGTTTGTAAGCCTGTACTTTATTTTTTCTAATAAATGATTTGTTTTCATTGATAAAACTTTTCATGTTCTTCTTTGCTATTATTCATCTTTGATACTGACAACATCACACCAACAGTTAGACAGTGACTAAATCGGAAAGGGGCAGCTTTTCGGAACCAGTGTTTAGGAGTTCGATTTCAGTTGCTGGTATGATATTCATAGCCTATAGTAATCGGCTTAAGCAGTAGATACCAGTCTAGTTATCCCTCGTATATCATTAACAATTAAAAAAATTGATTTACAGATATTTCAAAATAATTTCTACATTTCTAAAGTGCGAAAAGTTACCCTCGGATGCCCATTACTTTGGTTAGATTGTAACAAAAAGAAAAAATAGCGTTAATAAATGAATGAGTAAATATTATCTATTTTTTAATATTTTAGATAATTATTTGGCTTTTATTTTTCAAGATATATGTATATATACACACACGCTTATATATATATATATATATATATATATTTTCTTTTATAAGATAACATCTGTTTTAGTTTTAAATTTTCGAAGTTGAATATGCGCTTCTAACAATTATGGATACAGGAATTTAAAAGTTTCTCTTTTAATGAATAGAAGCAAAAATTTCTTATGTATATTGATAAAGTTTGTTAAATTTATCCGATATATATATATATATATATATATATATATATATATATATATATATATATATATATATATATATATAGTTATATATATATCGTGGTATACATACAATAAAAATAATAAATCAAACTCTAAACTTATCTTATAAGGAAGTGTAATCATTTTCCCCTACCATGAACAAAAGTTGTTATTTCTAACATGGAAAATGTATAGTTGCTTGAAAATAGAGTTTTCCAAAGATGACATCTAATATTCTCTTAACAATCCCACACCCATTTATTCTATGTGACGATCCACAGGAGGTCTTAGTTTGTTTTGAGATGTTACTTTGAATGACAAGCACACTTAAGATTTCATACCACATTCTAATAATTATTATTCCTCAACCAGTTGAAAAGTCCTTGAGAGGTAAAATATTAATTAATCATTAAATCCATTTTTAGGGTAAATTTTGTCCTATTCGCTTTGCAGCATTTAATATTTTGTGGGCGAACAGGATTTCGGAGGTATTTGAACCTTATAAACACAAAATTTCGTCACTATCAATGTAATTTAAAAAATATAATAAAGCATATTTCAACTTTGTGAACAATTTCCCTCTCCTGCTTTTCATCACGCAACAAAATCTTTCCGCTTTCTGCTTTTTACTCATTCACTGTGACCAAAGTCTCCTACAGACAAAGTGTTAAACTGGATTCTCATCAATATGCTTCAAATAGTGAATTGTTGGAGTTATAAACCTATGCCGAAACTGCTTCGGTCCCTCGTAAAATTTATCTTAAATGACGACCCACAAGAGTTTTTAGAATATTATGAGATATTACTCTTAATGACAAGTAGACTTAGGATTTCATACTACGTGCTAATAACTATTATAATTCTTCGGAGAAAATAAAAGTCTTTAAGAGACAAAAAATTAATTAATTATTAAATCCCTTTTTGGAGGAAATAGTATTATATTTGCTTTGGGGTATTTAATATAGTGTGGTCTAGTAGAATTCTGGCTGTTTTTGCATGTGTTGAATGTACATTTTCGTCACTATAATTTTAAAAATTTAATGAAATACCTTAACTTTTTAAGCAAAGTCCATACCCTCGTAAAATGCATTGCAAATAACAATCCACAAGAGTTTTTAGTATATTTTGAGATATTACTTTGAATGACAGACAGACTTAAGATTTCATACTACATGCTAATAATTATAATTCCTCCGACAATTGAAAAGTCTTTGAGAGACAAAAAATTAGTTAATTATTAAATCTCTTTTTAGAGGAAATAGTGTCATATTTGCTTTAGCGTATATAATATAGTATGGTCGAGTAGAATTCTGGCTGTTTTAGCATGTAATGAATGAACATTTCAGTCACTGTCAATGCTAATTTTAAAAATATAATAAAACATCTTAACTTCTTGAACAAAGTTCTTGCTTTTCATTCCACTACAAATTTCTTAACTTTCTGCGTTTTCTCTTTCATTGTGAATAGAATCTCCATCTCAAAAACTGTTAAGCTGCGTTTTCATCATCAGTCTTCATGTGGTGAATTATTGAATTAGGGGATAAATCCATACCACACTCCCACTGCCTCTTCATAATTTTTTTATATGACTATCTAAAGGAGTTGTTATTACTTTTTTAGATGTTTTTTATGAATGACAAATACTCTTAAAATTTCGTTATAGATCCTAATAACAATATTTATTCCGCATTTTAAAGGTCCTTGAGAAACAAAAAAAAAATTCATTTTAAGAATTAAATCCCCCTTTTTTCAATGTAAATTTTGTAATATTATCTGTGTCATTTTGAATATGTTTTGTGCAAGAGGCATTCAAATTGACTTTAATGTAAAATTGTATAAATGCAAAATTTGCCATTGTTACTGCAATTTAAAACATAATAATACATCTAAACTTCCTGAAAAAAGTTTTCCCTCTGTTTTTCATTGCGTAACTCTGTTCATTCTACTTTTTTATTTTTTTTTCCAATTTACCTTGATCAGAGTCTCCACTGGACAAAGTGGTTAATTCTACTCTAAACTGTGTGTTTTAAATAATGAATTGTTGCATTAAGTGATAGATCTATGGCAGCTCCTTCGATCTCCCTTAAATTAATTCCAAAAGAAGATCCACCTAAGTTTTTGGCATATTTTGAGATGGTCCTCTGAATGGCAAACACTTTTAAGATTTCATAACTCATCCTAATAATTACTACTACTGCCCCATCATTTGAAAAATAATTTTGAGAAGTAAAATATAAATTAATCATTAAATTCATTTCTAATTAGTGTTTTCTATATGTGCTTTGCCATATTTAGCCTTTGAGTAAGTAGCATTTTTGCTGGTTTTGCACATGATATATACAAAATTCAGCCATTGTTGCAATATTTCATGTATATATATATATATATATATATAAATATAAATATATATATATATATATATATATATATATTTTCCCTTAAATTAATTCCAAAAGAAGATCCACCTAAGTTTTTGGCATATTTTGAGATGGTCCTCTGAATGGCAAACACTTTTAAGATTTCATAACTCATCCTAATAATTACTACTACTGCCCCATCATTTGAAAAATAATTTTGAGAAGTAAAATATAAATTAATCATTAAATTCATTTCTAATTAGTGTTTTCTATATGTGCTTTGCCATATTTAGCCTTTGAGTAAGTAGCATTTTTGCTGGTTTTGCACATGATATATACAAAATTCCGCTATTATTAATGTACTTTATAACATACTCTAAACCATCTCAACTTCTTTATTAAAGAAGTTCCAGAGTTTTATCACGCAACTTAGTCTCTTCTCCTTCTACGCTTTTCTTGCGACCAGTCTCCTGCAGACAAAGTGTTAAATTGGATTCTCATTATCGTACTTCAAATGGTGAATTGTTGGATTAAGTGTTAAACCCATGACGCAACTTCTCCAGTCCTTCGTAAAATATATGTTCGTTCAAGACTACTCTTTTTGTCTCGCGGCGTCAGATTTAGATCAATATGTGAAGAATATTGATCAAGGTCTGACGCCTGTCATATGCCCTTTCATCTTTCAATAATATGAAGAAAAAAAACGAACTAAAATGTTGCACTAAGCAGTATTATCTAAAAACTGAGATAAGCAGTTATTGTTCAAGTAGGCTTTGAAATTACCCAAGCCTTTGAATCTACCGATAATAGTAAAAGCTTTAAAATTATATCAGTTTTAGGTGTTACACAGAAAACCATACACACATATGTATATGCCTACCTGAAGTAATTAAAAGATCAAAACGACATTAAAAGAGTAATTATCAAAGATATTTTTAAAAATCTTAAAATGGTTTTTTAATGTTAGTATTTTGTCATTATTATTTATTTCAAATGATCTTTGTGACTTAATTTTTTCATAGATTTATTCTAAATTTTAACTGTCACTTTAAATACTCATTAATATGCGGATATTGTGCTAGTTTAATTTAGATTACTAAATTTCAATTTCAGTTGAGAAATTTACCAATTTTTGAGGAAAATTCAACGTACAAACATAAAAACATTATCAGCTATCTTAATTAATAGGCGAAATAAAACTCAAAGATGTTGAAAAGATATTTGTAAGTAATAATAAGGTAAATTAGGAGGAAAATAGAAAATTTAAATTCAAGGATCTTATATAAAAATACCAAAACATTTCAAAAGTATAAAATGTTTAAAATACTATTATATTTAAAACATAAAGTAGTGCGAATGGTTTAAATATATTTCTATATGTATGTGTAGGCAGTTTAAAAGCTAAAAAAAAACAATTTGTACCATCTACTCTGACAGACAAATACTGTAAAATTCCCCGAAGTGTAAGTCTAAAAAAATATATTAACTACAATAAAAATGTAACTTTCAGTACATAACTGGGGTATAAATTTTAGATACTCGACATAAAGTCTATTAAATCTTCTTTACATATATTGTAGTGAATTGATAACAAATTTGAAAACCTTTTTTTCAAAATAGAAAATCTCGTAGCACTTTTATATAATTTCAAAGTTCGCTGATATTTCACAAATTTAAAAATATTATAAACAAAACATAAAGTAATACATATACCCTAATCAAATGAAGTGTCACAGGAAAATATTAAATATAAACGATGTATGAGGAATAGAATAAATGAAATATTATTTGACTTTGAATTTTGAGGAAAGTTTTGTTGTAGGAGTGGATAGAAGTTAACCGACATCCAAGAAATAGGACGAGTCAAATATTAGACGAGTTTTTCTCTCGTCGAATATTTGAATTTGCAATATCATATTTATCTTTGGAAATTTATGAGAGGAAAGTTAAGTTGACAGGGGTTTATAAAACTAAAAGGCAATTGGTAAATATGACGAGTCAAATATTAGACGAGTTTCCTCTCGATGAATATTGGAATTTGATAAGACATGATTTTATTTATGTTTAGAAAATTATTTTAATTTGTTATGGTGTATTTGTATTTATCTTTAGAAACATTTGTGGTAAAAGTTAAGGGGAGACGTGAACATTTATGAATTGTTTTATCTGGATTTTCAGAGTTGAGATAAACTTCTTTTAGTTAAGCTTCTTAATATAGTCCTTATTCATCTTGTTAAATGTAGTAATAAAATTGTATTTAACAACCCTTAAATATTAATAGAGACTAATATTGCAGCTCGAAGTCAATTTAAAGCTTTATTGTTTAGCAAAGCTCCGGGGAAAACGTTTAAACTGAATGTATAGTTATGAATTTTGGACCAATCCATTCTAATGTGATTTGCTTTCATGAACATGTGAGTTAACAATAGCTTTGATTGCATGGCATTATTCAATCCTTGATTCCTTCGCCTGTTGGAAATTCAACAATTCAAATTAGAGAAAGGTGGTGTAACTCTAGTTTAAGCCCAAGTCACCGACATATTTGCTTTTATGCAAATTGCCATGACAAAGCGTTTAAATTATTTCGTTATTATTCTGATAAATAAATTTTCAAATAAATTACAGAAAAAAATTACCGATTGCCGATTAATTACAGATTTACTGATAACTTCATTCTATTCTGAATTCTAGTTATTATACTCATAAAATTTCTGAGGGAAGCTTTCCTTTTTTTACGCTATTTTAAGTCAGTTAATATAGTTATATTAAACAGCCAAGGTTCTAAAATAAAGCTTTGAGTAATCCAAACAGTTATATGCGTGAAATTGTTTAAAAAATTAAGATCCAGTTTAACCTCTTAGTCTTAAATAAGTTTGAGTATCTGTATATATAAAAATGCAAATAATCAATAAAATTTAAATATTTGTTTGAATATATATTCAACATATATATGCACACATGCAAAAGCAGAACACATATATGTAACTTAATACTTATTTTTGGTTTGGAACATCTACTGTTTTGCACACGATATGAGACCGGGAACATTAAAGCCGATTCTACAACATATGCCAGCAGCGGGATTATTATTACCATTATAATACTTATTTAAATTAAATGCATATATAAATTATTCTAAACATATGCAGCACATTTTATTAAAATTTTAATCATATTTAATACACTATTGAATTTTTATAACTGGAACAATTTGATGAGTTTGCAAACAGATAACAGGCTATTAAAATTTTTATTTTGTTTTTACGACGAAAAAATGAAAATGGCCCAAGTTGCTTTCAAATAGAACTATGATTTAATAAACTTATTATTGTTAAGAAAGACTGTTTTCTATTCACCTTAACACTGGATCACGACGGTAAAAGTTTCTTTAAAAAAAAATTTTTTTTTTTTATATATATATATATATATATATATATATATATATCAGGATAAGGTCGTTTAACAACTAGTTATTATTTTAACAGAAATATTTTCTAGTAATCTCATATCGGCAAAAAAATTTGGTTATAATTTAGTATAATATATTACAGTCCTAATATAAAAAATCAGAAATACTAATGAGATAAAGTTGATAACAAATTGTGAAAATAATAAGTTATAAAATATGAAAGTGCTATTTTTATTAATTTTGTTTTATAGGATTAAATAATTGCTGAAAAGAAAGAAATTAATTTGTTATAAATAATTTTAAAGGTTTAACATTACAATGGGGTAATTAAAGTTTCGTCAACATATTTGTAGAAAATGTGGAGTCATCTTTATACCAAATTGTTTTACAATTTTTCATTTTTGTATCTAGTATTGTAACATATGTCGTATTCCGTGTAATTTTAATAAAAAAATATTAAAATTATAAACAACTAATGAAATTTATTTATTGAATAAGCTACTGGTAATTAAATTGCTTCTTTTACTAAGTTCTTTTAAATTTGCTTAGTTTATAAACTAAAGACTTCCTCATAAGTCAACCTCTTTGCGTTGGAAAAGTAACGAATTCAGTTTAAGATTCCTTTATCCACTGAAGAATCTACGGATTTCTCATTTGATAATGAAGACATTTTAACCGGTTAAATACTTTATCACATTTCATTCTGAATAAAAAATATCAAATGAAAAATATTCCGTTATCACATGAGATATCTATGCTTTCAACAGGAAAATAACACTTAAACTATATTTCTGAAACCATTGCTTTTTTAACTCATACATGTTAGCGTAAAATAAACCTTTTATTTTATAAACTAATCAAATTTCTTAGTCACAAGAGCAAATAAAATTACAAATATATTATTTAAAAAATAAATTTCACCGGATGTCTAGAATTTACCAATTTTTCCTAAACTGGATCCGTTGCTTTTCTCAACGCCTTCAGATTTACTTATGATAAAGCATGGAAGGCATGATTTACTAGTACTATTAAATTGTGTTTTATATAATAAATAAGTTACTGAAAAATAGGAAATTAATAAGTCATTACAGATTTAAAAATTTTTATTTTAAACTACCATATCATAAGTTTCATGAATATACATCTAGAAAATTAGGAAATTCTGCTACACAATGCATAATTATTATTACTTTCATCCATTTCTCTCACATTCAAATTATTTCACAATACTTTTTTATAATGTCTAGTACTTACTACTCTAGATATCTAGTAAATTTCCTTTCTAAAATAAGCTATTATTAATTTTATTTAATCCTTTCTCTAAGCGCTTTGAAATTCACCTGATTTAAAAATTAAAGCATTGAACACTCGATTAAATACTCCTTCAAATATAATCTGAAAACAGAAGGATATATTTTTGACTTAGCGACAAGCTGGCGAAGACATTTAAATTTCTTAAAATGAGAATAAACAGTCTACCGGGAGCATGAAATATTAACAACAAATACATTTGGTTTTCATTCATGCATTATTGTTATGTTTTTCTTGTGTTGAGTAGTGGGGTATTTTCAGGATCATTACACAGAGGCGTGTTGAGAAAACCACTTTCTAAGCGACTATCTGAAACTGGTGTTTTGCAGTAACAAACAGATATGTAGAATGAAATCAAATGGGATCGTAAAATAGTCGGAAGATAAATATTAAGCGATGTTGTTACGTGGTAAAGTAATACAAAGTTTATTAATTTATTTGTTTGGAGTAGTTAATTTTAACTGTAACATAATGAATACATTATTATTAGTTTTAAACATCCATATATATATATATATATATATATATATATATATATATATATAACGTCAAGAATTCCGCTAAACACTTAATCATAACCTTTCAAAACGCTATGTTTGTTAAGTGAGTACTATTTGCAATTAAGAACAAGCAAGTGTCCTTTTTTATCAGTTTTATTTGTACACGAAAGCCTGTATTTTAAACTACTTTTTAGTATAATTTCCATCAATGGTAGGCACTTAATTGTATTTCAGAATTAGTTTCTGAGTTTCCCACTTATAGAAGTTTGTTACCTGACTCTGGATATGCTACATATTTGGTTTTGAGACCCCCCCCCCCAGTCAATATGCTTGATTCCCTGTGTGAAACAAATTTACGGTAATTTAAATTTTGTGCCATAATTCAGAAATATTCACAACTTGAAACTTGAGAACACGCTGAAGACCGGAAATTTTGACTGATGGGTAAAAAATTCAACGTTTAGTTAATTTGTAGATTGATGTCAAAAAGAAATCCCAGTTTTTCTTTCTCGCGGCGGCTTTCAAGCTGATGTTTTGGTTTTAAGCGAACGTCATTTAAAAGTACTCGAAATGTATACCAGAAGAAAAATCTGCATTTGTATGAGATTCAAAAGGTAGCTCTACGATACGAAAAGCAGAAATCATGTGATAGAGTTAAATTACGTTTGGGTGGAAATTATATAAAAAAGTAGATTACATAAAAGTACAGGCTTTCGTGTAAAATAAAATGTAATAGATAAAACGTACGCTTGCGTGTTTTTAATTTTCGAAATTACAGTTCTTTTATTAACACTAAAACTACCGGACATTTTTTTATAAGGGAAAAATAATGAAAAATGGGATCATTTGACCCCTCTTGGTAGATTTAGTGTTAAAGAACCTACCTCGTATATATAAAACGGAGAAATAACATCAAAAATTTTTATTTAAAATTCGTAAAAATAATATATGAAAAGTTTTTTATGAGTATTATTGATTCAGACTAGGTTTTACAATTTCTTGACTGGAAGAAAAATGCTTAATGTTAAATAAATATCTTGGAGACAATGTAGATATTAAGTGCCTGAATTCTGAAAATTTAAGATAAATTAGTGATAAGAAAGGAGTAAGAATGATAATTTTCGTTCCTAATCCAATAATAATCTCGAGTAAAATCAATGATAACATTGAGCAAAATTTGAATAAGTATGGAAACTTAAAAACAAATCGATATTTAGCTTTATGAAAATAAAAATGCCCTAAGTTTTGTCTTTATATTTTACAATTATTATTATTATAAATAAATCTGTAAGAATTTAAAAAACAAATACTTCATTTTCCTAACATTTTATTTTTAATCGATTAAATTTAAATGCAGTACACAATTGAATTAGCATACCATACATTTCATTCCGCTTAGACAAAGAATAAAATATACTTTTGATAAGTACTATCTCTTTTTTTTTTACATATCGGTATCTAAAGGAAATCCAATACCATTTTGTAAAAGAAATATCATTCAATGGAACTTGCTCACGAATGGCTTACGTTAAATTTATTACCGTTACATTAGAAGTACAATGGGTTTTGAACACTTTAGACCTAAGAGTGTATGAAGTCAGAGGAAATTGACCGTAGTTACATCTTAAGTAACTACGGTCTTCCTTTTCTTTTTAATCGATTAAATTTAAATGCAGTACACAATTGGATTAGCATACCATACATTTCATTCCGGTGAGACAAAGAGTAAAGTATTCGTTTGATAATTGATGTATCAAAAAATGTAAAACATTTTAAAGATCAAAAAATAAAAACATATGTTAGAAAATACTCCATTTACTAAGAATTTTTTTAAATTAATTTAAATGTTTAAAAATTAATTATCTAGAAATACGTAAAAAATTTCATTTCCTTTGTGTATATCTCTAAACTATCTATCAGATTCTGAAATAAATTGGTGTAAATATGCTCCATATCACAGCAAAAAATACTGTCGTCTTTAAAACGTTCGAAATCCACCCCTTCCCTCTTTTTCGAGCGTTTAATGTCATTATTTCAAACCCTATTTTCTCTGGTCACAACAACAGATGATTAAATTTATCAATTTATCTCAAAACAAACAAGTAAAAATACTTTTTTCTAGCAGTATGACGTCATTCCTTTAACCATCTCATTTAATCATTTCTTATTTTAATCTGCATTATTTTCATACGTTTTATCACTGAACTTAGATATTAGTTAAATAATTTCCTTTTATATGTGGCTAAAATTATTTTAAAATTAGGTACATATGGGATAATTTTAACTTTAATCATCGATTATTTTTTTTTTTTTTTTCACGATAATTCTCAGACAAAAAAAAAACCATTTTTTTACCTGCCTCATAGGGTATTTTGCAATTTTGAAAAATTAAAAATTTTGCTGATCCCGCCATATGACGGGCTATATGCTAATGATTTAGATAATTTTAAGAAGCAACTTGTGTAAATTTGTGTAACCAAATGGACTTGGTTTACTTTACAAATTTAAAAAGCTTTGACAAAATTAACCAATGCAAAAAAAGAGGATTTAACATCAAATGGGATCATTTTTAATGGAACAATCCTATCGAATGTATTTCCGTTAATTACTTTTTCTTCTTAGAATGTTCCATTAAAAGCAGTCGGCAAATATTTCTAAGTTCTATTTAATTCAATGGACACTTAACAGCAACGAAACACTGCGTTTTGCTGACACATGAAGACGTACACGGTACGGTTCAGGCATTTCTACTGACCTTTATACGAGGGCGGGAGAGTTGTGGTCAACAACACGCTACTTAATTAACATGCAGCAGGCTCCTTAATTTGCTATCCAGACAATGCGATCGGTTGACCTCCCAAGCTACATTTCATCACTCACGGTTCTAATGGCATTCCCCAAATTCATCGTTTTTGGAAACGTTTTCGAGGTGAAATCTGCTTGCCTCTTTATTATAATAATTAAACAATTCAGCTGAGTTGATTGGAGGCAATAAATGAAATCTTCTTGTAAGCTGGATGAGGGCAAGATAAATCCGGAATTAATTGTTGAAGAGGACTTAATATACTCTATGTGGAGATAAAAATTTCTTAGAATTATTTGATTTATCTAAGTCATTTTTTAAGGCTACATTGGTCATATGAATAGAATGATACAAACTAGGAAATCTTGACAAAAAAGATGCATTCTAAGGAAAATAACTTTAGATTTTTTAATACATAAAACCTCGATATGAAACTTCAATATTACTTATAAATTTCGGAAATCTCGGTTAACAGAAATCATGTATAAAAACATTCCGTGTTTGCGAATTTAACTAACTTTTAAAGCAAAAAACAATAGAATGTTCTTTAAATGATAAAAATAAATATATATGAACTTATGTTTCACAGCTGAAAATATTTAAAAAGGATGTAATATTTCTTTGAAGGTGAGTGCTTTTGTGGGGAAGAAGTGCCTGTAACACGGACAACGAACTAAAATGTGTATAATTTTTTCCAAGCTCATTTTGGAAAGGGGAAAAAAAATTACACTTCCTTATTGACTCGGTTAACAGAAACCTCGGTTAATCGAAGCTCGGTTAATCAAGGTTCTACTGTACCTCTTTCCGTGTAATTAATATAATTATTACAACAGACAATTCAATTACTATTAACTAATTTAACAATTTAGAAATATTATTAAGTATTTGCAATATTACAAACTCTCCATGGGCATTTCTAACAGCCAGATGTCTTCAAAATTTATCTACAATTTTCTTTGTAGAACAGTGGTTTCAATACATTTTTAGATTGCGGAGCCAATAATATATCAGACATTTTCCGTGGTGTCCTAATCAAAACATTAATCAACTTAACGCAATTAATGGCTGCCTTAATGAAAAAATATAATATAATAATAAATTAATGCGGTTGGCTTTACATAAAAATATAATAATTAACTAAACGCATTTTAATTTCATAAACAATTTTCTAAATAATTATAGTATTAAAATAATTATTTGGATGAATAAACATATTTATTTACGGCTCAAATTCTATAATCTTGGATTCAAACTACATACAGGCACCTTCATTAAATTATCAATAAAATAACTATCATTTATATTGATACGGAATAGTGAATGAGTTTATCACTTTGAGTAAAATCACAGATACTCATCTCGAATATAATTCAATAGATTCTTATTCATCCTCTGGGTGAATTAACATTATGGAAGACGTCTAACGTCAAAATATTTTGGTGGCTCACAGTTTGGGAATTGCTTTTTTAGAGTAAAAAATTAAAATAAGTTAAAACTAATATATCTTCAACAGCAAAAATTTATCTACTTGAAACAAAAGAATTATTATACCGATTTTGCACGAGACAAAGGGATTTTAAAACTTCTATTTTCCTCTAACTGTATTTTATTTCAATGATTAAGGTAACAGCTAAGCTTTATTGGCCTAAGAGATATTTTATGAATCCACATAAAAGGTTTTCTCATGCTACATTTTCAACAATGCTCGTATTAAGACAAATAGTTATTAACAACTTTTTAAATTATTAGAACTTTACTTTGAAATAGTAAACACATTCAAATAAATTTATTTCGAATATCATACTAAATTTTCAAACGGATTGATAAGCTTATACCTTTAAGATGCATATAATTCGCAAAATACGGGTTATCATAATTTTCAATAATTATCCTTATCAATAATTCATTATTAATGATTTTTAATGCTGCATTAATAGACATTAAAAATATTTTTTATTTTTTCCTATAATGCTATTTGACATGTGAATTACTTTCAAATTGTAAACCCATTTATATGGGTACAATTTGAATGAACATATGACTTTTTAAATTATTAAAATTTTACCTTGAAATAGTAAACACATTCACATAAATATTTTGTTAATATCATACTAAATTTTCAAACGGATTGATAAAAAAAATAATTAATTTTGAAAGTTTTCGGTCTTCTTAAAAGTTAAATTCTGGTTATCATAATTTTCAATAATTATCATTATCAATAATTCATTACTAAATCTAATTACCCAGTTTTTTTTCCAATTTTTCTCTATAATTCTACTATTAAAAAATCTCTTGAATTCCGGGGATTTTATAATTAGAACGGGGAAAGGAAGAAAAAAATATCTTATAAATTACCAGTAATTTGAAAAATTGTAAAACAATTTATGTCACGAAAAGGAGTCTCTCTTGCCTACAGATAAAGTATAAAATACCACCTTTCAATTGTTCCTAGAGAAATTGCAAAATAACCTGTTTGGGTTTCAGGCACACATTCGAAAAAGATCTTGCACATGCGCACTATGATAGAGTCACTCGATGGGAAACATTACTACAAATGTATTTGTGATCAGAAATAAAAATTTCCTTTGGCGGGATTTTGAGCACATATTCTCTTTTGTTTGACAGGATGTAGGTAATCATAAAAGAAGTGATAAAGCTGCAACAAATGTAATCGCTTAATTGCACACGCTTTTGATCGTTCTGAAATATATGCATAGAATACATGAATTGGAAGAAGCCACTTTTACAGAAAATAGGCTTTTTCTGTCTGTTTAATCGCACAAATCTAAAAATTTATATGTAATTAATGACTGTATTTGAAATGATAAACTTCATTTTTATTCGCCCAATTTAAAGAAATATAAACTTACATCAAGTGTAATCACTGAATTACCTGCATTTACGATTGTAATGAAACACATGTTTATTAAACAGAAATTGGAAGAAGCTTCCTGTACAGAAAACGTATTATCTTATTTAATCATATATAGCATACAAGCACTTATAATGTGCACCCTTTTTTTCGACTAAAAAAAGATGAAAATTTTTATCTCACATACAGCTCTCACCATTTGGCATGTGAATTATTTTCAAATTATAAAACCATTTATGGGGACAATGTGAATGAATATATAAAGCAGTTTAGGAAAACATGTTACTATCAGTAACTTTTCATAATAATTATGACAAGAAATGATGCAAGATTACACCTTTTCTCCATTTTTTCTTGTTCCGGGAGTTTCATAAGACTCTATGTTTAATTAATACACCATGCCTATAAATACTATGTATAGCTTGAAACTTAATTAATTTTAATATGCAATTTATCCAATATTCTAATATGTATTATTTAATTTGAAACAATAACTTTTCATGGATGAGTTATAAGTATAATATAATATTTATAGCCTACATTAACTATAACTTTGCTCTTTATTAATAATAACTTACAGTTTAGAAAAACGGCTTACAGTCAGAGACTTTCAGAAGAATTATAAGAATTAACGCAAAACCAAAAATTCTCTCAACTCTTTTATTTCTTGAAAGTTAGAAACTAGTTTAATTAATACAATACGTGTTTGAATTCAACGTGCGGTTAAAACTAAATTATTTTTAATAAACAAATTTATCCAATACTACGCAATATATATTATGTAGTTTAAAACTGTAATTTTTTTGTCTTCCAATTATCTAATCCAATCTAGACAAACGTTTCAATATCAGCATCTATGATGAGATATGTTACAAGAGTAAAGTTTGTTTAATTTTTTTTTCTGGCACCGGAAATTTAACCTCAGTCTCCTTGTTTAATTAATATATATTATTGAATACCATGAGTATTTTGAATACCATCTGCGAAATTTTTAAATCTGTATTATTGATTATAATTGATTATAATGAATTTATTTAATATTTTATTAATATTATGTTCTTTAGAATTATAGCTATTTTGGTCATTGAATAATACATTATATATATATATATATATATATATATATATATATATATATATATATATATATATATATATATATATATATATATATCATTTACTAATTTTATTGTTAGGGTTAATTTTAAGGTTCAGTTTATTATTATAAAGTTTTAATCCCCCATAAGGACTGCTATAGATGTATATATGCATATGTGTGTGTGTGTAAGAATTACTGTCTGCATACAGATTTCTTAAGTTAATCAAAACGTCACTCTGTATCAATAATAACATAGTTTAGGAAAACGTTTAACTATCAGTAACTTTTCACTTCAACTATGATGAGAAACGACGCAAGATCAAAGATATCCCCATTTTTTCCTTGTCCCGGAAGTTTGACCTGAGACTCCTTGTTTAATTAATATAACTACATATTAAAAAAAAATAGCAGACATATTATGTCAATGAAGCTCAGTTATCAAATTAGCTTCAAAAGACTTTCTGACCGTGTACACTCACGCATACAAAAAAAAGGAGGGGGGATGAAATCTTGAAGCTGATTTTTCTAACATTAGTCTTCAGAACGAAAGTGCAAGTTTCTCCGGTGCTATAAAAAATATAACTATCGATGCAAAATATACATAAATAATATGTTAAAAGAAAGCAGCTTCCGATAATGAAAACAAGATGAAAATAAATTACCAGAAGTCATGTATAATGTGTACATGTTACCATTCATCACACAAATTCTTATCTGTTTATATTATTAACGCACAAGAGGGAATAAATGCCCGCTGGAAAATAATAAAAACGCAATTATCAGCAGATAAAGAACAAAGTTTTAAGAGGCACACAAAAGCGTCGGTAATTAATAACTCTTAAAAAATAAGAAAAAAAAAATAATTTTCCTATCGGTAAAGTCGTCACGAACGAACAAGGGTGATTATATTGATTGTTTATCAGCGTTAAATTTCAAGAAAACTTTTAACGCCTTTTTTTTTTTATAGCCGCCACAACTTTCGAACGCGGCATCTTTTCAGCGAATCAAAATTTTTTCCCCTAAAAATTGATATTGGCTTCTAATGTTTTGCCATTAACTTGAATAGCATCTCCCTAAGGTGTATAATTTTGGACGGACGGAGAAAAAAGGACATTTTAAGGCGGGCTCAATAGTATAGTTAATGTTTTAATCATAAAAAAATAATTCTGACTTACCTTTTAACTACTTTATGAGACTTATGTCGTTATCGCGAAAGATACGATGAGTGAAGGGGTTTAGTTTTTGGATTCAACTTCATTGTCTTAAATATTTTTTTTTTTTTAATTACGGTAGGCGCTTTCCAATTTCCCTGTCTTAAGAAATCTAACATGTATTTCTTATGTTAATGCATAAATAATACTTTTTAAATAATATAAAAGAATATTTTCACCTCTCATTTTTTTTTTATCTTATAATTTACAAGATAAAAAAATTTTTACTTACCTTTTAACTACTTTATCAGAATTTCATCGTTAAAGCAAAGGATACAGTGTGTGGAGGGATTTAATTTCCGATTCACTTCATTGTTTTAGAATATTTTTTTTAACTAAAGCAGTTTCTTCTCATTTCCGTGTTTTCAGAAATCTATCATGATTTATCAGGTTATTGCAAAAATAATACTTTTCAAATTATTTTTAAGAATTGACTGCTCTTACCTTTCTTTTATAATTTTAGACCGGTGGAGTTAAAGGACATTTTAAGGCGGAATCAATAATATTGCTAATATATTAATCATGAAAAAAATAATTCTGACATACCTTTTAACTGCTTTATGAAACTTGCATTGGTATCGCAAAAGATACGGTTATTCGAAGGGTTTAGTTTTTGAATTCAACTTCTTTATCTTAATTCTTTATTAAATTAAGAAAAGCGGTTCCAAACTTCTATGACTTCAGAAATCTAGCTTGCGTTTCTTATGCTGCTGTATAAATAATGCTTTTTAAGCTATTACAAAAACCATTTTCATTTTCTCTTTTTTACTTCTATCGCTTAATTTACAAGATTATAAAAATAATTATGATTTGCCATTTAACTACTTTATATCAAACTTCCATCGTTAAAGCAAAAGATACTTTAAGTGGAGGGGTTTGATTTTTGCTTTCAACTTCCTTGTCTAAAAAGTTCTGGTGATTCTGAAATCTCATGTCTAGAAATGTATCATAATTTATTATGTTATCTCATAAATTATACTTCTTAAATAATTTTAACGAACAGTTAATATTCTCACCTTTTTAATTTTAGACGAACGGGGAAGAAAAAAGTTTTTTCAGCTATATACTATAGTGAATGTTTTAATCATAAAATTTTTTTGACTACATTAAATTACTTTATGAGACTTGCGTCATCAAAGCAAAAAATAAAGAATGAAGGGGGTTTAGGATTGGATTCAACTTCATTATCTTAGCATTATTTTAAAACTGAGGCAGGTGCCTACCAAATCCCATATCTTAAGAAATATAACATACAATTCTTATTTTGTTTAATAAATATTGTTTTCTAATTCTTTTTTTTTATCACATTTTTTCAAGTAACTTATAAGATTAACAAAAAATAATTTTATTTATTATTCAACTACTTTATGAGACTTCATCTCTAAACCAAAAGACACGAGTGAAGGGGTATAATTTCTGGATTAAACTTTATTATCTTAGTATTTTTTTATATGAAGATAAATGATTCCCAATATTCATGTCTTCAGAAATCTGATATACGAAATTCAGATATTTGAAAAGTTCAGAAATTGCTTTAAAGATACTTTATTTTTATTTTCTCATATTTCTCTTTATAATTTTAGATGGACAAAGGAAAAAAGATATTTTTAAGAGAACTCAGTAGTACAATGAATATTTTAATCGCTAAAAAATGTGTTCTGACTAACCTTTTAACTACTCTATGATACTTGCATCGATAAACTTCATTGTCTAAGAAAATTTTCGAACTATGTCAGATCTTTCCAATTCTTCATGTCTGCAGAAATGTAATATACTTTTTTTTAATCTTAATGTCTAAATAATATTATCAGATTACTTTAATGAACATTTTTTTAAACATCTCTCTTTTTTCTGTAGTGTACAAGAATTTTCGAAAAATTATTCTTTTAACTATCATAGGAATAATGTACTCAGCATTCGTGTGTACATCTTAAATAATTTACTCTCTTTTCTAAATAAGTTATTTGATAAAAAGATGTTAGAAAAGAAAATGTTTCAAAAAATTTGAAAAGTAGTATTTATTAAACAAAATATGAATTGTATGTATCATTTGTGAAGATATAGGATTTGGCAAACACCTACCTCAGTTTTTAAAGAATTCGAAGATAATGAAGTTGAATCCAAAGCTAAACCATTCCATTAAGAGTATCTTCTCAAAGGTTGTTTTCAACTTTTACATACTGATTTATATAATGAACTTTGGTTGTTTTTAACTTTTTACATACTGATGTATATAATGAATTAAATATTTTAACTCGAATATTAAAATAATTTAGTCTTTGAAACATATTAAAATGAATCGTTAGGTTTTGAGCGCTACAGTAAATTTTTCGAAACGAGTGGACTAGTTAGAACAGGGAATGATGTTTAAATTATTTCTTTATCGCTTTTAAGGCCATTCCGGATGACATCCCTGCCCAAAGCGGAACTCGAATCCACGGACTCAATCAAAGAATGATTGACCCAAGTGGACACTATCCGTTAAGCAAATTAATTTAGTGTTACTAGTGACCAAAGAAAATAAGACTTTGAAAATATTATTCAACACCTAAAGAGTATAAATAAATCTTTTATTTTTCCTCCTTATCTTTCATTTAAGGTTGTTTTTAACTTTTTACATACTGATTTATATAATGAATTAAATATTTTAACGCGAATATTAAAATAATTTGCTCTTTGAATACATTAAAATGAAGCTTTTCGCTTTGAGCAGTATGGTAAATTTTTTGAAATGATAGGACTAGTTAGAACAGAGAATGATGTTTAAATTATTTCTTTATCGCTTTTAAGGCGTGTCCGGATGACATCCCTGCCCAAAGCGGAACTCGAATCCACGGACTCAATCAAAGAATGATTGACCCATGCGGAAACTATCCGTTAAGCAAATTAATTTAGTGTTACTAGTGACCAAAGAAAATAAGACTTTGAAAATATTATTCAACATCTAAAGAGTATAAATAAATCTTTTATTTTTCCTCCTTATCATTCATTTAAATTTGATTTTAATCTAACTGAGAAGGAACAATGAAAATGAAAAAGAAATGATTTATTATTGCTCAAACGTTATTATTACTTGCTAATCTATCTGTTTATTGACTTGCTCTTGCTTTTCACATGCTGCTAATTATTTACGCTTTTAAATAAAAATACTGTTAAAATTTAAATTAAATTATGATTAAAAACCTATGCTTTTTACGTGCTATATTAACGCCAAAAAAGAAAACATTAAAGTTGTTGCTACTAAAAGGAGTTTAATTAGATCGCCTTCAGAATTGTTAGAGGTGTTTTTCTTTATTTTAGAAGACTTAACTTTTTTAACCATTTTTATGCCATTTTTTTTTATCCATTTTCTTGAAATTGTTTTAAGTGATGTTTGGGCGAATGCCAAATCTCCCGCGACTTTGCACAACTTTCTGCATAACTTCAACTGTGACACAAATGCAGTTAGCGAATGTTTAAAGTCACTGTTTGAAGATTAGATGTCTTTCAAATCGTATATGTATATGAACATAATCCACGTTATATTCAACTCTTAATCTCATAACTATAAAAGTGAAATAGCAAACTTTGGCGGAGAATGTTATAATAAGAGAAAAAAAAATCATAAATATTTTCAGTTCTTTTCAGGCAAAATGTAAAACAAACGTCTATATCACTGGTGGTGACACTGTGAAAAGGGCTATATTTTGTTCATTTTCTTTTATAGCTAGATAATAGTTGGAGTACACAAGGAGGGTTGGTTTGATTTGGTTTGGAGTGCTACGGTCTAGTGTTTGGAACACGAGGGCTAATGAGACCGGTACCTACAGCTTAAAGACGATTCCGAATGGCTACGAACATCAATGCTACCGTGGGATTCGAACCCACGAACTACGTAACTGAAGGCCAGCACCCTACCCATTCGGCCATAGTTCGGCTACACAATGGGGGAGTTTGGTAGTTCTATTTCCTCCCCTCCATGAATCGACAGACTAGAGATATATCTATAAACTCAATTTTTAGCATAAAGTTTTCTCTGGGCTTACACACGTTAGTATTATATTGTGACACTTGTATTATATTTCTGTCAAATAATAATGTAATACACGCGTGTATTATACTATAATTTGGAACTATTCTACTATAATATACCCGGTGGAGGAATTCTAACACAGCTCTCCGCTTTCCGAATAATAGAAATATGTGTACGTCACTGCCCCTGAATCACTAAGTCAGGGGTAATGTTTGAAAAGTAAAAGGGGCAAAGGGGCAAAGTAAAATAGTTACGAACATTTTCGAAACGCTGAAATTTTTTAAAAGAAAAACTTGTCACTTTATCCTTTCGTTATGTACAGTCATTTTATTGTTTTTAATCCCACCACATTTATGTACAGTCATTTTATTGTTTTCAATCCCACCATATTTATCAAATAATTCTGTTTGATATCATTTCGACTTTGCATAATTTGTTTTGTTTTAACCTCTTACATAGAACAAGGTTACAACTGAAAATATTTATATTTGGAATAGCATAAATTTAGAAAAAATCCTTTTTAACGTAGTTGATACACATATTCCAAAGCTACCAATTAGTTTACCACTATAAACTGCTACAACCCCATTCTACCATACAATGGATATGCTCGAAAATTTTGTGAACGTCTGTCACATGAGTCTTACGCAAATTCAGGGATACAACAGAAAACCAGCTATGGTTCTTAAAAAATATTTTTACAAATTCGGCATTAGATATTTATAATTTGACATTTTTAATATTTGCTATTGTGTATTATCTTTAACATCATAAAAAAATTAGTTTAAAAACTCAGCGCATGTGTCATTATAAAGCTTTTGTTAGTCTTTCTATGATCCATGGGTCTTAGGTTCGCTATTATAGGTAAATCCCCTTTTCTTTTTAAGATAAGGATAAAAAGCAAATTATTTCCAAAATTATAATATTTATTTATAAATGCAAATTATAAACACAACCTTTACTTAATATTTTTATAGTCAATGCTAAGTAATTTATTATTATCATCTATGAAAACTCCCTAAAAATGTGTTTCTTAAACGTAGTAGTTTGGATTGGTTTGATGCACTACGGTTCTTTTTTTGCAAAAGGAGTGATAATTCGACCAAGGATTTTGATTAAAACCTAGCATTCATTCTAGCTGTGCAACTCAAACTACCGGACTCCGGTAATGAAAAACAGTGCCCCTAAAGTCCGGTTACACTATGATGGGGATAACGAGTAATTATTTAAATATAAATAATATACAAATGAACAATTTTTTTCAACTTAAGAGTTTTCACTGAATCTTTTTTAATCTGTAAAAAAATTGCAAACTGACATAAAAGAGAAAAGTATAAGGCTATTTCACTAAATAATGCAGCTTAATTCGAAACCTTTCGTTTAATATAAATTTTGTATAAATATAAATCTTGTATATAAATTCCTTCTCATTAAACAAAAAGAATAATTTAGTATTGAGACAGTGTTAATTAAATTACCCTATTTTAATATAGAACAAATAGCTACAGTTCTTCAAAGGAAATAAGGGAAATTACAGATCATATTGGTACTTAGTATGTACATTTCATTTTTAAGAATTTTATAAATTGAAATACTGCACTTTTTATAAAGCGATCAATGCAAAATGATACTTTATTCATAGGCTTACTCTCAGAATTCGGTGTAAAAAATTACATCCACAGGAGATCAGACAACTAAATAATTCGACTATCATTTAGAATCTAAGTATAAATTTTTATACGCTATATATTTTGTATTCAACTAAGTGATAATATAACGATTTTTCTTGGAGTAAGGCAAAAAAATTTCTTGAAAATATATACAGCTTGTATCATTTTAAGAAAAATTTTGGGAGCTAGATCGCTGAAATGCATTTTTAATGACTTTGGGTGAAATATATAAAATAACATGAAAGCTTAAACATCATTTACGAAAATCTCTGAAGTAGAAAAGCAAATATGAGAGTTAAAAGTATTCAGAAATTTGAAATTTTTAAATATGAGCATACCCACAATCCAAGCGTTTCGAGTAATCATACAAATATGAACTCTTCACTCTTAAATAATGATGGAAGCTACATTTCCTAGTAAAGCGGGATGAACCTTCCCCAAATCAATTGCAGAGATGATGTATTGACGCAGGAAAATCCTGTAGTTTGAAATTGATTCACTTTCAGAATTGACAAAATTGATGCATTCAATTTTAATGGTAGATGAATGTTATTTTGATGGAAACATTTTTAGCCTGAGCTTGTGGAAACATGGAAAAAAATGTTTTATGTTTCATCGAAGTTTATAAATCTATTAAGTATTTTATAATGCCAAATTTATACTTTAGATTATGTAAAGGGACAAGATTAAATCACCTCTGTACTAACCTATTTTTGATATTTTTTAAAACTTTATATTACTAGCTAAATAATAATGTTGCATAAAACAAAATTATTGAATCTAAGAATATTAAGGAACAAGAGTAATTATTTTTTTAAAGAACTGTTTAATAAGGGAAGCATTTTGTAATATAATTTTTTACTGTATAAAGCGAAAAGAATTAACTTTCGCCTAGCAGTAATCATATTTTAGATTTTGCATAACTTTTATCAGCGTGAAAGATTTCTTATACAAGAAATCAGTATTAATGATGTTTTCTGATTAAGTAATAAATTACACAAAAAATGCGGTCCCCCTTAAAAAATACTAAAAACTGCAAAACATTATTAATATTTTTTTACTTCCTAGTACAAAATAAAGGAGGTATTGTAACAAAGCAAAATTTTAGTGATAAGATTTTAACGGGAAGACCCATTTTGACCATGTCTGAATTAATTTTGATTAAATTCAACGTTACGTTTGTACATACGTAATATCTCCCAGAACTACAAAACGATTGTTGAAAATATTTTGCAGCACTGTTGTACCATATAGTTATTCACCTACTGTTTTCATTTCAACCTTTTTTCTTATTCTAGATAAAGAACTAGTTTAATATAACGGATAATAATGTTTCTGAGCTTAACTGAAAAAAAAAAAAAAAGATTACTCCAAGTTAGATATTTTTATTTAGGTCTCGTCTAAACATCTAGTTGTGAATCTCCACTTTATACTGCAATCCAATTACTATATTCACGCTATCCGTCTCTACCAAATAATAGTTCTCTAAAAAATACTACGGAATGAATTCAATACAGTCATAAGCAGTTGAAACAATCATTTTTGAACAATTGAAATAATGTCATATATAGCCCATATTTAAGAAACAAAAACAAAAAAAATTATAATATGCAGCGAATAATTTTAAATTATTACTTCCCGGTACAATATTGTGATTGCAAAAAAAATTAATTTTATAACGGTATATCAATATAGGAAAAAATCTTAGTATAACGAATACTAACGCTGTCGGTACTCGCCAGATATTTAAGTTCTACTCAGACAACACAGCTGCCTTATGAAACAAAACTAATATTGAATATTATACCTTGTGTACAAGTAGTAAATAAGAAAAATAAATTTTTATCTTTGCAGTGCTTACTAGCGTGTTTCTCACTTTCTTGCACTGGAGAAGAAAGTGCCTAAGATTGTTACTATACATTTTAGCATTTACATATAAACAAAACTGGATATCCGTTTTCCCTTGCTTTAAATACACTTTATATAAAACAATTGCTTCAAATTGCAGAGTGTTTTAGCAATTTATTATCGTTGTGTCAAGGTATTAAAACAGCTGTGTTTCCCCAAATTACTTTAGTTTTGAAAAATCAAACCTAGTTCTACAAAAAACACTTTTATAAACAATATACAAAGATTTGAAAAAGACTAGGATAAAAGTAAATGAACTAGAAGTCACTAATTCGATTTCAAAAACGGGAAACTTTAAAATATGATTTTAAGTTTTAAAATAAGAAATGAATGACGAAAATAATGTTTTAGTGAAGTAAATTAATCTTTGAAACAGGGTTTTTTATTTATTTTTTTTATTATGGAGTATAATATCAGCCTAACTTTTTTCGAAAATAGTTAAAATTTTTACACTAATTTTGTCATTCTAAAGGTTTACTGTTCTCTTAATTATATTTGAATTTTTATATTCTTAATTTCAACCATATTTGACTTTATGTAATATTTGAATACTTTTGTAAATGTATAAACTATTATTTTAGTCACGGGGTTTTGTATTTAAGAATATACTTCAAACATTCAAGTTGGAAAACTTTTGCAAAAAAAAGTTTTAAAATATGAATCGGGGACAAAAATGAGGTTTTTAGTGAAGTAAAATAATCATACAATTACGATGTTTTGTTGTAATTATAAAGCATATGGCAGCCTAGCTTTTTCGAGGGGAAAAATAGCTCATATTTTTACACGAATTTCACCTTTTAAATTCTCTTAATTATATTTAACTCTTTCCTATTCTTAGCTTCAGCCATATTTGGTTTTATATAACATATGAATACGTTTGTAGATATATAAATTGTTATTGTATTAAAGTGGATTGGAATTTAAGAATCAAGTGCAAATATTTCTTTGGAAAAACAAAAAATGGCAATATTTTATAACTAATGTAGAAGAAAGAAGTGCACTGTTTTCATAAATCTTTCTTCTACATCATTGTACCAACATATCCCTCTTGTCACCACATCACCCTTCTAATAACACCAAGAACGTCACTGTGGTTCATCCTTTCCCCCGGAATTCGTGGGGTACAACGAAGCAAAGACCTTTAGACACCCCTGTCTCCCCCCCCGCTCTATGTAAAAGCCCCTTAGTCTGGGTTCTTTTACGGTGAAGAACATATTCGTGACAAGAGGCCTCTTTCTAAGGCTTTACACCCCCTTTCTAAATGAGGCCCTGTTTTGAAAGAGCCATCGGGAGGCGCTCATAGTAACAAATATAAAATGGGCATATTGTACATATTTATCAAACGGATTACAAGGGACGTATTAGGATGTTTAATTTTGAGATTTAATCGTTGTTGGTTACATGAAAAGCGTCGGTCTATGCGAGATTTGGACAATCCGATGCAGCCGCCCAAGAGACAAGATACAACGCTTAATACCATTACGTAAGAATTCATCTCTTTTAGAAAATCGGTTTTTTTTCTATTTTATTATCTTGGCGAGATTTTTATTTTCATTAATTAAAAACTCGCCTTGTAACATATAATTTTGGAGATTTTATCATTATTGGTTACATTAAATGCATTGGACTATGCGAGTTTTAGGACAATCAAATACAACTGTACAAGTGATAATATACAACGCTTTATACCATTACATAAATAAAAGTTCATTAGCGTGATAAAAAAGAACAGAAAAATTATAGGTTAAGTATAGGAAACATCAAACGGATTTTTAGAGATGTATTAGGATGTTTAATTTTTCGAATTAATAATTGTTGGTTACATGAAATACATTGGTCTGTGCGAATTTTGTGACAGCCAAATGCAGCCACGCAAGATAAAATATATATGATTTATACCCTTACATAATTAAAAGCTCCTTAAAATTGTAAGAAAAAGAGAAGCCTTTTAAATTTAATAATAGAAATTATTTTATAAGTATAGGTGAGCATTTTTCTATTTTATGAAATTTATAAGTAAATGATATTTTATTTTTTAGGGCATAAATCTATTCAGATAACCATTTTAAATAATCTTACATATAAATAAAGTAATAGAATGAGTTTGTGCATGCATCATACAAAAACTATTAAATGCTTCCTGATGGGGATTCTTAAAAATCCTTCGGAAAAGTGCTCAGATCATTTTAGACTATTCTTATTCTCGAAATTCAAATTAGATTCTTATTATAAATTTTTATTCAATTTTTCAGGTTGGCATTCTCCATAATTTGTAAATTAAAGCTAAAATATAAGATGCCCTTTTGATATCCTCCAATTTTTATATGAATAAAATGATAAAATTTTACTGTGTGTGCATCACGCTTAAACCACTGGATATATTTATATAATTTTTTTTAAAATTCGTCTTAATATTTTGATCAACTGATGACTTTTCTCCTTTGAAATTTGATTCAAAATTATTATTTATACGATATATCACATATTGTTAACACAATATATCCACTGGTAATAATGGAGGTATTGAACAATCTGGATATTCGGGTTATTTTATAGTAAATAAAATTTTATTTCAGATCTTTCAATATTTTTTTCTCGAAAATTTGTAAAGCTAACTAACAAATATTTAAACTTTCTAAATTTAGGTATTTTTGGATTTGCAAAATGAAAACATATTTTCACATTTAATGGCAAACAATCAATATGTCGGTCTTAATTTAATACTTTATAATTTATCTCAAAGTTCGAAATACATATCAGACAAAGTTTAAAACAACATATGCTGTCTTTGTATACCCAGTCCGAAAGCTAGGTGTGTAGTCTCTAGTATTACATAATATTCAGGTTTTTTATTATGTTACATAATATATTCAATGTTTTAAATATATAATTATGCTTAAGACTAAAATATTATTTAAATATTAATTGTTTTATGACTTTTATTCTTTTAAATTTAGCAACATAAGGAATATGTGATCGCTTTGTTTTGATTAACTTATTTATCTTATAAAAAAAATGTACTAAGCATTTTTGTGTGCAATGACTGGGAAATGCCTGCTTACAGTTTAGCAGCTAGAAATACAGTACGAGTTTTAAAATTAGAAAGAAATTTCTCTTAACTTACAATCACCACTTTGGTGTATAACTAAGACGTTTGATTTTACAAGAAACTTTAAACTGTGTTGGTAAAGGAATTAAAACTTTCATTCAAATCTACATCTAACCACAGCTGAAAGGTTTTAGTTTTTGACCATATTACCAAAATATATAAAGAAAAATTGTCCAAGGAATTAAAAGATTATATTTAATTACAAACTTTTATGTATATTAAAGGTTTTAAGAGTATTAACTGAGATCAATAATTAAATACAAATTTATGCTTATAAATATATACTAAAATAACTAACTTTTGGTATCAGATATATAATCAAGATTTTTGTATTTCTGTGAAACATTTGTTTTGGAAGCAGAAAATATGAATTATAAATAATAAAATATAATATAATATAAAGCAATATATAGTATAATATAAAGCAGAAAATATAAATATTACTTCCTTAAAGTAATATATAGTATAATTTTCGGTCATTGATATTTCAAGTAAGTTAAGTTACCATTGGGAGGATCAGCTTGTATGATTTGAAATACTACTTATTATATCAGGTATGGAAAGTTAGTAAATAAGAGTAATCATAGGAATGTTTTCATTAGTCAAATATTACACACTTTCTTATTAGTGTACTCGAAATTAAATATGCGCACCTGGATACAACTTTAAAGTGAATAAAGTTATCTTTTTGCTGTTCATTTAGTTAAATATATTTATGACTAAAAAACATTACGTTTATGTTTAAATTTGTTATGTTAGAAGAAAGATAAACTATTTCAAGATTTTAATTGTTTCGTCTATATTTCTTATTTTCTACAAAAAAAATCTATAAGAAAGTAATCACAATAAGAAGAATTTATATCCGTTAGAAGCAAGTAAAAATGTCACTTTCATCATCGCTGATGATCTTTGAAAAAAAAAAAAAAAAAAAAAAAAAAAAAAAAAAAAAAAAAAAAAAAACCTAAAAAACGGATAACAAAATTACCCTAATTTACATTGTTCTTTTTTAAAAACTATGAATTATTTCGCTATTCAAAGATTATATTTGTCGAAAAAGAACAATAAAAAGGAATATCCAAAGATTTAATCAATTCCAATGTATTATTACTATTTAACTAAAATGAAAACAGTAGATTATAATTGTTTTCGAAAGTAAAAATAATGTCATATTATTATCAATTCTTGCGTAAATTTTCAGTTTTTCATCATTTTATAGATGGTATAGTTATTAAGATTGCGTTTTATTCTTTCGCATTTTTTTTTGGCCTTATACTTTTTGGCCTATACTTTGGCCTTAATATTAAACTGCTTTTCATTAAAATTCAAAAGATTTTGAAATTTTTTAAAGCTTTGTTATACGATGCAAGGACGAGTAAACAAAATGACCCTTATCTTCAACTTTATTTATGTGTTTCTGTATCGTCTTTTCAAAATTTGATCCCGAAATCATAAACTAGACCTAAATTTCGAAACATTTGAGATCCCTCTTATAGGAAGATGTTCCAGAAAGCTATTTTCTTTCTTGGGGAAACGTCTCTCAAGAAAAATCGTTGGGGCCACCCAATATTTCCAGTGAACTAGCTTTCATCAGATTCGCAGAAACCCCCCAAAACAGAAATTATTCGCCAGACTAAGCATCCCAGAAAGATGACCCCCATTTTTATATTGAAGATTCCGTTCACGTGCCGACTTTCTCAGGACGGGGATTGAGATATCAAATGAAGGTGACTCCCTCTCTGTCTTTATTTCTAGTTAAATATCTGCTCTTAACGACACATTTCCACGCCTTTATAAGTCTCCTTTATCAGCTAAAATTGCCCTTAAACATCATTATTTATTTATTCACTGATTTAGTAATTGGTAGGAAACGCAACACGCTGCTGTTTATCAGGTGCGATATTCATCTGCAGACGCTTTTTGAGCTAAACTAAGTAACTAATTCCTTCCTGTGCTTCTGTTCACCCTCCCCGCTATTAGTAGCGGCTTGCTTTTTAAAAAGGACTAAGTATCCCGAGTTCCTGTCATAATCGAGATATCATGTATCATTTCGATTTCCCTAGATTAAATACGACAGGTGGACATGTTAATAACAGATCTCGCTTTTACTTTAAGATGAATTTATGAAGTCTTTGTCAGGGATTTGTTAAAACAGATGCCATCAGTTATAATTCCTAGAAAGCTGACAAATTGGTCAACGAAGTGATAATTACTTGGACAAGGCGTGATAAAAATATACTGAGATTAATCTGACAAAATGAATCATTAAAATTTAGAATATCTAAACACATTCCAAGAATGCTGGACAGCATTTCGTCTCAGTGCATACCATTTTTGAAAGATTAGGTAAGGGATAATTACGAGTCATGTTAAATGCATTCATAAAAGCACAACTTAGGCTTTGAGTTGAAAGAGAAATCACCAAACAAACGAAAACATCATTTACTTGTATAATGATTAATCGGAAAAGAATGGGAGAATCTGATATGAAATAAAAGGCGGTTATATTTTCTATTTCAATCGAACATCACACGAAAATGCCGTATACCATTGGAATCTGTTTTAAACATTGCATTAAATACCTTTAACGAAAACTTAATATAAAATTATATGTATGGCTTATTCTACTTTCGCTATTATACTTAATATGAATGTATAATTCAGTGAAAATAATAGGGAGATAGTTCAAAATTTTTTAATAATTCAGTTATTCATTGTCCTTAGATAGGACCGTTTTACTACAAAGCATATTGAGTATTTTATTTTTCCAAAAGGGAAATTTTAAGATATAAGGTTTCTCTACTCTCGGTGGAATAAATTTGATGAATATGGAAACCAAATCTCGAGGACTGAATAAGATTATTTAAAGTAAGTTAATAACATTCCCTAGACTAATTAATATGGGTATATATATTTGTACATAAATCTTTATTAGCGATAGTTCGTAAAGAATTTAAATTTAGTTAAATATAATTAAGTTATATTAATTAAATATTGCATTTTACTAACTGGCATTTAGTTGGTTAAAATTAGATTGTTAATTGTTAATTACCGTTTGTTATAATTTATATTAACTACATTCATGCTTTTTAATTTTTTTAAAAACATTTGGAAAAGTAAATTATCCTGCAACAGTTCTACGAGTATTAATTACTTACTTGTTATAAGAATTATCATGGTAAACGTCTCAATTAATTAAAAAAAAAACAAAGAAAAAAATGTTAAAAAATCATAAGCTTCGTTACTAAAAAACTCAAATTTGGATCCTAGATAACCTTTCTGGAAACTATTGCTAAGAAACATATGTTAGTCCCCAAACATTGTTCAAAGATTTTATGTGCAATTTTGTTTTATAATATTTAATGTATTAATTTTGAAAATACAACACCTTTTATTTTAAAATAAAATAAATATTAATAATACTGTAGAAAATGGTAAAAAGATAATTTTTAATTAAAGACTTGAATTTTAGTATGATTTATTTCATTTTTCAGTACGTTCCGATTGTTTTAAACACAGATAACAATATCGTATATCACCATAAACATTTTATTACAACATAAACACCTTCAGCTTTTATTTCTACTACTATTTTTTTCGAAATCACCCTACTTTAAATTGTTCTTTTTTAAAAACTATGAATTATTTCGATATTCAAAGATTATACTTGTCGAAAAACAACAATAAAAATGCATATCCAAAGATTTAATCGCTTCCAATATCCCAATATATTATGACTATTTAAAAATTATATTTGTTTATAATTATTTTCGAAAGTAAAAATAATTTCATATCATTATCAATTCTTACCTAAATTTTCAGTTTTTCATCATTTTATAGATGGTAAGATTGTGTTTTATTCTTTCGATTTTTTTTTTTTTTTGGCTTAAATAAATATCTAGCTAAATTATCATAATTTTATAAACTAAAAAAGCATGATTAAATATAGATTAATCAGAATTAATTTCAGATGCGAATTTATTTTTAAAGTTTTAAAGTATTTTAAGGTATTAAAATTTTAATGTTTACTTATTTAATTTATGTACGTACAGAGTTTCATAACTCCAAGACAATATTTTGTAGAAAAACGTTCTAACGTTCACCATCCCCGTAACAGAAAAGGTGTTTAGAAAACATATAGAAAAAACAGAATAGGTATATTTCCGTACAACCTACAGAATGAGTGTTAATCAGAGAGGCGGGGAACGAGAATAACAAAGGTTAATAGAGGAGCTTGAACTTCAGGGAGAGCGATTGGAAACGGTAGGGGAAGTTGCTTTCTCGAAATTAATCCTGTTCAACCTTATTTTAAACTACTAAGTTCCAGACTTAGCCCAAAGTGCCAAGCTAAAAATTTTTGTGGCGTTTTTTATGCAGATTTATTTTATGACAATGTTTGTACTCGAAATTAATCTGGTTCAACCTTATTTTAAACTACTAAGTTCCAGACTTAGCCCAAAGTGCCAAGCTAAAAATTTTTGTGGCGTTTTTTATGCAGATTTATTTTATGACAATGTTTGTACTCGAAATTAATCTGGTTCAACCTTATTTTAAACTAATAAGTTGCAGACTTAGCCCAAAATGCCAAGCTAAAATTTTGTGCGGTGTTTTTTATGAAGATTTATTTTATGACAATGCTTGTACAAATTAATCATTACTATGCTTAGACCCAATTCTGAATTAATAATTTTAATACCAAATTAACCCGCATTCATTGTCTTACCCCAGAAAAATCACGTTTAATCTTCACTCTCATCAGATAAGAGACTTCTAATTTAAGAAATGAAAATATTTTTAAATAATTGTTCAACAAACTTTTACCTTCAGTGACACATCTTATACATGTCGGCTTCATTTATGGTTTCAAATTGGAATTATCTGTTAATAACAATTGGTAGCACAAAATTGAAAAGTTGATGTCTCAAGTTTGGTAAAGAAGTGAATGCAAAAATAAAACATTTTATTTAAGTTTGAGTTTTATATCTTTAATATAAATAATTTTTGAAATATTATTTATGACAATGTAAAATTTTAATCCAAGTATAAAATTTATCATCTACATGCATTTTCTGTTTTCCTTAACTTTTCTAAAAAAAAAAGGAAGCTATTTATTACCATGGCATAAAATTTAACAATATAATTATATCAAGGTATAAAAAGTCACATTAAACAATGCTTTAAATTTATTTAAATTTATATGAGGAATAACTTAAATAAATTTAAAAGTCTTTTATGTATCTTCTTATATCTCTATATAATTCTAGACCTTATTTATGGCTTTGAAACTGGAATTTGTTCTTGATAACAATAGGTAGCACACAATTGAAGAATTAATACTTCAGATTTATTAAAGAAGTGAATTAAGATGCAAAACATTTGGTTTGAGTTTGATTTTAATATCTTTACCATAAATAATTTAAGAAAAAATATTATTTATCATAAAGCTTTAATATAAGGTTTATCATCTAAATTAACTGTCTGTTTAAGTTATTTTTTTCTAAATAAACTGCGAGCTATTTTATTGTATGAAGAAATAGCTAACAATGCATTTGTATCGAGGTAAATATGTTTAACAATTATTTTAATTTTCCCATTAATAATTAGAAATGACGTGCAAAATTATTTTACTGCTTAAAATACTGTGAGAGAAAGTTAGTATAGATTAAAAAAAAATTACGTTTACCTAGATTTTTTTCATTTTGTAAAAATAGTATTTTGCACTGTCATATACTTATTATGCAGATGAAATGCAACATTTAACATTAATAAATAAGAAAACTTTTAAAGCTAGGAAATCAAATGGCTATATTGAGTAACAAACAGAAATCAACATCTAATAAAAATTTGTGATGCAATTTTAATTTTTCTTCTTAAAAATCTTTCTTCTTAAATGAGCATTCGAAATACATGTTAATTTTGATTTCATATTTTATAATATCAGTACATACGCAAAAGCAAGTTCAGATGAGGAATTTAATGAAAGATAAAGCTTTAAAACACTCACATTTCTTGTCTGATGTTAAGATGAAATTATGAAATAAATTATGATAATATTAAGGCAATAATTTATTTTCTAGAACAAACGCAGTGCGACTGCTCAAAACACAGAATTTATTTCGTTTCTAGAGTTTTATATAACAAAACTAGAGCATAAGATTCGTTGTACTTAAAATCAGAAATACTTTTTAATAAATCAGAAATTATAAGTTTTACACAGAATATCACTTTAAAGCAAAATAGTGTGCAGTAAAAAACATTGTAACATTTCCTTACATATTATTATTATAAACCCATTCACGTATAAGTGTTTTATGTAATGAATTTTCATATTGACTTTTACTATGGGAACAAACACAATAAATAATATTTATATCCATTGTAAGATAGAAAAAGTAAATAGCTAAGGCATAATAATAATCATAATATTATTGCAAGGAATAACATGCTTAAGTAAGCTTTCAAGATAAGTGCAGTGTGTTTGATTTTAAGTTAAACGATATAATAATAATTATTTCGAAACCAATACAAAGTTATGAAATTTTTGAAGAAAAGTAACTAATTTATTATTGTTAGATATTCATAATCTATTTTGATTTTCCGAAAAAAAATTATTTAAGTAAAATATTTTTAAGATTTTAAAACACAATGAAATGTAAATAACAAAAAGTATGGAATTTATCACATTATATTTGATTCATTTACTCTATTAAATCTTTAAATTAATTTTCATATCTTAATTCTTCGCAATTTATGGTGGAAATTACTTAAGTGTAGTCGCTGATTTGTTTTTAGTAGTAAACATTATTATCTTAATGCTTCTCACCTGCAAAATTAAATAGTTAACTTATAAATATACACGTAGGTATTAAAAAGGAAGTGCGGTAGCCGGTGGTAAAGGAGAGACAGAAAACCAGTTTTTCATTGGTTCGCAAGCTGGTTGTCATATTATGTCGTTTTCCAATTGGACCACAGCATAAATGTATATTTATTTAGATTGGGTGTTGTATACATTAGATAAAATATGAAAACTTTTATCTGAAAAATATTTTTAAAATTTTATTTGGAAGATATCCCGATATATTTCAAAATAATATTTTTTTTCTTTTAAATAACGGAAAAAAGCTGAAATAAAACATACATTTACATGTTTTTTTCTTGACCTATTAAATCCTAAAAAGATTTCAGAGTAAAAAAAAAATAGTCATAGACGGGGAACATAAAAGGTTAGAACATGTAATTCTGTTCTCAAATTTATATTTTTGTTTAGTTTTGGAGTAGAAAGATTTTTTGAAAAAAAAAATACGAAAGAATAAAGAATTTTTTATTCCTAAATATGACGAAAAAAGATTTTAAACAGAAAAATGCAATCTTTCTGAGCATAAAATAAAGGAATATATATAAAATAAACCTGAAACAATTGTGATGATGTAGAAAAGTAAAGATATCAGTATAAATATGGAAAAATAAGTAAGGCAAAGTTGTTTTAATTGCTTAGTTAATACATTGTATTTTATTTACGAAAGTGTAATATTTTAAGGCATTTAATAGATATACGTTACATTGATTTATTTTGTATTGAAAACAATTAAATTTTCCTCATTCGTTTCTGGTTTTCTATTGGTCTGAAGGATTCATTAATTTATTTCAAAGTTACCTGTATTTCTAGAATTAAAATCAGCTGTATTGCACATAAGACTATTCCTCCCAACATGTATTTGTATTTCCTGTAAGAAAATATTCTATTCTATGACATTTTGTTTTTCAAAGTAACAGTTATTGTATGGTTTAGCTAAGCGTAATACAAAAAGTATTTAGTATGTATTCTATCATTGTTGATGCCATTAATGACATATGTTGTTAAATTTGCTAAAACAAATCTTTTAATGTTATTTTCTTACAGGAACTATGTTGGTTTTAAAGTAATGTAACTCGCTATAAAAATTTATTGAAAGATTTAAAAATGAATCAATTAAATGATCCAGTTTAGTACGATAATAATTAATAATAAAAATAAAAAGCTCTGGGTTTTTAAAACATATTCAGAGTTTAGTAATGCACTCTCTATTTATATCGCTAATAAAGAAGTTATAGACAAATTTTGTACAAATAAATAATACACTGTATTCCTTTGCCATTTCCTCAGTAACTAATTTTAAAAGATGGAATAAGTTATCTTCTTAGTAAATGATTATTTTATAATGATTTTGATTGGTGCCGTAAATTATGCATTTTTATATTAAATCTTTGTAAAAGAAAAACATAAGGTAAAGATTTTTCTTTGCTAATTGAAGTGTATTCATAGGTTACACATTTTAATATGGTGAGCTCATGGTTACTATACCAATTTTTCCCATTTAAAAATTTCAGATTACTTAATATAAGATACACTGTATCATAGAATACAATATCTTAACATTTTTCAAAAGTGAAATTAAAAAAATAACTCGTTTATGTTTAAATAAGATAATATAGTTCAGGTATAGCAAATAAGATCAACACACAAATTGTACATGTAAAAAAGAAGAGAAAATCTTCCAGCTGTTTCAAAGCTGAAAACAGCCTACCCTTCAATGCATGAATGAAAAATAGGAAGTTCTTTGTCAGAAAACTTCAAGAATAGGCCTTTTTTCATTTGAACAATTTTTACGTTAGTATCACACATTTACTCTTTTCTGTGTATACATAATTATCAAGTCATAAACATATCCCAGGGAAACACAGCTCACAAAATGCAACATAGATAAACTTTTAAGGAAATGTGAATTCGCCCTAAAAGTAAAAAATAAGTCAATAAATAAATAAAGGAAAAGGACCTCCCGAAGATAAGATCTCCGGTTTGTGCACCGACAAACTTCTAAATAGAAGATCTTGGGCTGGCTTCAAGCGACATAATGAATCTCAGGGAATGCAGATACCTAACACCATTTATCAATTTCACCAAACTCTGGAGAGGATAGACAGGTGCGTTTTTTCTTCTCCCCCAATCGTCTTTCCTTTTATCAGACATAAACTTCAAGAGCATCAGATTCGGTCATAAACACCTTTGGAATCGGCGGCTCAGCGTCGTGTTGAATGCCCGGGGGCCACCTTCAGGGTCACACCCCCGCTGCACCATGAAGAGTAAATGAAGTTGTGCCAAAATTCTTTCAGGGATACACATTAAATGCCTTCATTTCAGGCCTTCACAAACACGTTCATTTATCCTCGATTTTTTACAACTTTGACGTTGGCAGAATTGAGTGACAATGAAGGGAATGGCAAATGAATAATGTGAGATCCTTCATAAATATATTAGAATAGACAGTTATTGAGTTGTATAACTTGCCTTTGCTGAAAAGGAGGTAAAACTGCAGTTTCTATTCGGACTAATTGAACAATAATATTCTTCTTTCTTAACTGAAAACCACATTTAAGGTAACAGTTTCTTTTAACTTCAAAATTTTATTATCTCTTAAACACCTGTGCAATCATTGATTCAGAGTTATGTTTTACGCTCGAGGGTCAGCATTGAGGTCACACCCCCGCTGTACTATGAAAAGTTAATGAAGTTGTAGCAAAATTCTTTCAAGGATACTCATTAAATGTCTTCAATTTAGATTTTCACCAAAAGTTCATTTCACTTACCCTCTATTTTTTACAATTCAGACGTTGGTAGAATTGAGACAAAATGAAGGAGATGGCAAAATGGAGAATGAGAGATCTTTCATAAATTGGGAAAGACAGTTATTGAGTTATATAACTAACTTGTTTTTCCTTTATTAAGGTAAAATTGTAAATTTATTTGAACACTATTTAACAATGTACACTTCTCCCATAACTGACAGTTCCGTTTAATGTAATGAGTTTTTAATTGCAAAATTTTGGCTTCTTTTAAAATAAAACTTTGTAATAAATTAATGATGCTATTAAAATTGTTTTTCATTTTCACCATTTCCATCTGAAGGTCACTAGAGTTAAGCATTGACAAATTAGACAATTAGCAGTTTTTAAAAAAAGCAATGGAATTTTTATATAAAAATATTTAAAAATAAGAAACGCTTAATATTAGCTACTGATGGTAATAAAATTTCTACCTTAGGAATAGCCTTTCAAACAGCTAGAGTTTGTAGTATTCTATAACTGAAATGACAGTCAGTTTGAGAGGTACGAGTCAAGGGAAAAATATGGTTTAATATATTATTATTCCACCTGAAGACATAAAGATTTTGAAGTTTGAAGTTTGAAGATTTTGAAGTTGAAAATAAGCTATGAACCTCAAAGAACAAGCTTAAAAATGAATTTATGTTAGCATTTAAAATATGTGTGTCAAATATCTGTAACAAGAAATGCTAACATTGAATCTTTTCAATTTTATTCAGAAACTGGTATTAAAGTTTTTTTTTTGGGGGGGGGGGGTCTTGAATAAACTTCAATCCCTCTAGAATTAGCAAAATTTAAAGAAAAAATCAAGGCATCCAATTAAAGATGATGTTTCTCTGTACAAATTTGTTTTCTTAAGATGCAATATGAGATTAAGCCACATTATTACATTTAATACTGTAATGTTTTAGTTTTCTGAATATAAATTGTATTTAAATTCATTGTCCATGTCATTTATTAACTAAATAAATTAAGGTATATTTTTAAATGCTAAACATGAAATACAAGTTTTGCTGCTACTTTCTCCAACAAACCAGCATATTTAAGCAATACACAAGGAAATTATATAGCATGATCAAACATTATTAAAACACTTATAGAATTAAAATTAAGTCTGATAAATAATGCCCATAAAAGCAACTAAAATAAATAATTTCCATTTTCATAATATAAAAAAAATGAAAATTATCTTCGATCATAATATACTGAAAGTTTTTCGTAGATATATAGTGCCTCGAGTAAGATGCATCGAAATAATTTATAGTTTTATATCTTTAATCATTATAGGAAAAGTACATTTTAAAGAAATTAATTGCTTTATAAAGATTTTCTGATGAATGAGAAGTTTAAAATCTAATCTATTTTGAATAATTAATCTTCATACAGAAAGGTTTTTGTTTTGTTTTCAAAAACATTTTCCCATCCATTGTTCTGAATGGTTGATTTAAAAATAAGAAATGTACCCTTCCACCAGTAGAATACTTGTCAAACCTCATATCGATGGAAAATAGCGAAACATTCGAATACAGGATAGTGTGTCAATATCTCGATATTAACATGTGCTTACGTCAACTTTTGCATGCGAATGCATTGGTGTGTAAAACGCAATGATGCACATAGAGATAGTCTGTACTTCTCAAATGATCTATAGCTTGGCTCTGGCAACTTAAAAGAAGACTACGTTTTAAGCCGTATCCTTCTTAGAAATTTAAATAGAACTGAAATGGCGTCTTATGTCGAAGAGATCAGAGTGAAGCGTTCGGAGAATTAATTGGCATGTGATTAATTAGAGGAATTCGAGACAATTAAAAAATGAACACTTTCTAGATTGATTAATTGACCTTTAGACTCTCTTTTACTATAATTCTGATGGCATTTTGATGATGTTTCTAATGAATTCTCAGAAACATGCAGTTAGTTAAATTGCATCTTCTTTTATACGTTTTGTTATTTCGATAATATATTGCATGTATAGTTAATTTCAGAATCATTTCATGTTCTTTTTAATAGCTTTCAATTTACTTATTGTGAATAAAAAGATATTTTTAAAATACATTATTATTTCACTTCTTTGTGAAACGAATTCTAGCTTTTTTATCCGTGTTACAAATTCAAATATTTATATAGCAGAAAAGTATTTTATTCACATAAACATTAATGTATTATTCTTAAAATTATTTTTTTTTAAATATTTAATCAATGTGAAAGTATTTTTAATAGATAAAACTGGTTCTAGATAATAGCTAATCCTGCTTAAGCTATGTAATTTAAAACAATTTCCAGCTGTAATATATTTAGAATAATTTTTAGAAAATTTCATTGTGATTTCATATTACTTTTGCTACTTTTATCAATGATATAGAAGCATTGTCTTTCCATGTTTATTTCAGAAAATGTATTTTATTTCAGAATACTACTTTTTTAAAAAATAAAACTCTTTTTTTTTCCAAATTAAATAGAGTTTAGCTATGTAAAATAATAGTATAACAGATGGATTGTTAAAAATATCTGCATAAAAGTTTCCCAATAATGTATAACTTTATTTTTTTTTATTTGTATAAAATTAGTAAACAGATAATTTAGAATCTTACCTTTTTATCTCAAAAAATAATTCAAAAAATTTTTTCCCAACGTAAATACTTATGGCACTTTAGATTCAGAAATTAAGCTGAACATTCTTGAAATTAAGTTTGTTTAATGAGTAACGCATAAAGAACGAGTTTACGTTTCAGTGAATAACGAAAAAAAATCAGAAACCTTAGAAAATAGCTTTAGAAAGATTTATATTATTTAAGCAATATCTGGATTATCGAGAAAGATTAAGGGAAAATCTTATCTGTACTCGAAAATTAAAAACATAGAATAGCACACACTGAGTCAATCAATACTTCAGTCTCAAAAGATTCATTTATTTTAACTCCAACAGCTGGAGTTTCAGCGGGACACAATGAACGGATCCGTTTTCGAAACTTTATTCAAAGTCAAAATTGTTCCTCAAAATCATCGATTTTATTTTATTATAAAAACTAAATTCTGATAGAAATTTTTAGCTGTCTAGAATGATTCATGGGATTGCTTGAGCCTTTTGACTCCTTGAAGAATTATTTTCAGCTTGTTTAAAAGTCGAAGAATATTGATCAAATAAAAATTTCTTGAAAATTTATCTATTCGTTTGATATTGTGTTAGTCTGTAACAAAGAAATACATATTAAAATATAAAAGGATATTTTTCCATAGTCTGGTTTAAATTAGTAAAATTAGTTGTTATACAATACAAATCCATATAATAGAGAAAAGAGTAAATTACCTTTAAGTGGAATAAAGATAACATATTTTATTCTTAAGGTCTCATATTCTGGTTCTTAGAAATTCTATAATGTACAAACTATTTAAAGTATTTTCTCCTAAAAACTTTTCATTTTATATCCTGATTAAAGTATATACTATTATTTCAGTGCCTGATTGCCTAAATTTTCAAACTTTGATACTTTAGGGAATTCAAATTTCTAATCAGATACACAAGTCATTCAATAACTATCTGAAATTTTACAAATGATGACACTCTAGTAAAATCTTACCTTATACTATTCAAAAATAGAAATATTTTTCTAATAAGTTAAGGAATAATAACATGGTAAAATGAGTGTTTATATGTAATCCATATTCACAGTTTGCGTGTCAAAATGTACTTTTATGCCACATACAAATATTTCTTAGGATATACACTTAACCTCTTAGCTACCGCTGGTGTACACTTTGTATTGTCTATGATGTAATTTGGGCATATATAATCTTCCTGCAGTACGATTTTTATTAATTTCCTCCCTGTCCTTAAGTGAACTGATATAATAGTTGATGTATACGAGGTATACGTTTACGGATTAGGAGGACAAATCGACAGATCAAAGCTTATACATACGCCTGTGGCAGTCGTATGGTTAAGCTTGTAAGCATTTTTCATTTCCATTGCTTTCTCCTTTTAACTCTATTTATGGGTTTTTTTCATGTTTTTTTTTTTTTTGTAAAGTTTTATGATTGTTATCTTTTAATATCTGCATATATATCTTTTGATCTTATGAGAAATAACAGGAAAAAAAATCATGAAATATTGGATACTTTGGTATAAATTACTAAGTAGTCATGCATCCTACTTAATTGTTATTTTGATCATTTGGACTATTTTAGGTAGATGCAGTGCAATGTGATTGACTTCTAAGGTCTAAAATTTATGAAAGACTGCTTATACTAAGTTTAAATCCACCTTAATGTTTTAAGCAATAAATTTTTAGAAACTACTAGATCATATCTAATCATCCTTCTTCAAAGCAATCCATCATTATTTGTTATTTTTATTTCAAAGTAAACGACTCGATGGGAATTAGATGAAGGATTCCCTGAATCCAACACAAAATTTTTGGAATATCTATCGCTGGCAATGGCATTAAGTTTTATTTCGCAGCTGCGATGTTGAGTGACATCCCTTTTGAAAAGGACTTATATGTGTAAATATGTCGCATAGAAATGCAGAGGAGATTAATAAAAGAAAACACGGGAAGAAATGAAAAGAACGTCTAAAGTAAAATATCTCTGCCTTTTTCTCTATATTTTTTCAATAAGCTGCGTGCACCAATAAATCATTCCGCTCTCGAAATTAAGCTAGATTTCTTGAAAGGGTTACATGGTAAACCTCTAATGTATTTCGACTTTTTAAAAAGTGTTTGGAGAGCTTCCAAAGCAGATGCGATCATCAAAATAGAGAAAAATAAAATTCTGTTTTCAAAAGAAAAGGAATTCATAAGATCTTGCTCCCCGAGTTTGCGGACGGGAATTGGTAGAAAACCGAACAAACAAAAATGCAGGAAACCAGTTCTGTAGAGAGAACGGAAGAGTAGTCAAAGATAACTTTTCCGTTGGAAGGTTTTCGTTTTTTGAGCGAATTATCTTAGCCTACAGATCAATTCTACAGATGAAGGTTGTTCATCATCATCAACAGCTGTCAAAAGTGTCACCAACTTGGAACGCTGAAGCCACAAGGACAATATTTTTTCATCTTTCTTCCTTCAGGTTTCCTTTGACTAACATTGAAACGTTGAAGTCTTAATTTTCTTAAAATACATTTTGTTTAGCTCTTGCTTTTAGATGATAGATTCGATCAGTTAATTTATTGAGTACGATATTATTTCACTGAACGTCGATGACACGATATCGTACAATAGAGCTGTGAGAATGCCTAATAAGGGATGGTTTTACTAGAGGTTCCGTATAAGGAAGCATAAATAATAGTTACATCAAAATATACGAATTTTAAATGTCTTAATGAGTCTCCTTTATTGATGTAATTTATTTTTAAATGTTTGTTATAAGTCATGGGTTCAAACTCCTTTTTATAGTATACATTATTCTACGAATAACAGTATTAATTGTTATATACCCATAAAAAGTAATAGTTGGCAGCCTTTATATAAAATTATCTGTAAAAAAGGTTATAAAATGCCTTCTCTTGCACATTACGGAAAATACATTTTTATTTAAACCCAGAAACTAAATTTATTTTTATGACATGTTTATTTTTTAGTCAGATGAATCAATGAGTTATTATAAAAATTTAATTTTTGGCATCAGAAGTATTACAGAAGAAATATAAAATCGAATTCACAGACAAATTTTTTTTAAAATTTGTTATAACAATATGTATTTAATTTTTCAAGCTTCAGTTATAATGACTAAAACGAGTGAAACCCCAGACATATTTCAGTCTATGTAAATCCTTCATAGATATACCAACACAATGTGTGGCTGTATACCTTAAAACTCATGGTAGCGTTAATTAATAATCTTCAAAATCTTATCTATTTATAACAAGGAAAACGTAACTTGTGGCAAACCTTAATATCTAACACAGAGTATCCTGTCATTACAAATTTCTGTTTTAATTGCCACATGTATTATAAAATATAGAAGCTTCAAAAGCATACTCAACTAGATAATTATTGATCGAGGAATAGATTTATGATTTCTATAGCAGGAGAGTAATTCTAAAAATACAAAACATACTTATTTTGAATTGAGTGGCTTCGTATCTTAGCATCTAAGATGTTATAAGAGATCCTAATCGCTTTTTGATTAGGTAGCTTAAAATGTTACTCACTGCTTTTTGAATGCTCTGTAAGAGTTCCAAAATTAGATCACAGCTGGAGAGTTGTCAATTTTAAATCCGAACAGTAATAATTAAGGAGAACGCTGAATGCCTCGCAGACTCTATATTCTATATTTGCCAGGAAACCGAAGAAAAGGTTATGATTAAGTTTTGAATGTTCTCGAGTGTTATGGGTCAAGAAATGAGGTAATTTTTACCTGAAAGATAAGAGTTCATTGCTACACTGATATAGATAGAAGATATCAACAATTTGTTTAAAATAATTTAAAGCATTTTATTTAATAGCATGACAAAAATAATTTGAATACATAAAATTATGTTGGATACTTACTAACGCAATTTCAACCTGGCCTATTTTAATTAAAAATGAAAAATTACTTTTATTACATTTCAATTACTTTAAAGCATTTATTTATGAGAATTTTGCTATAAATACGAATCTTCTCCTATTATTAATAAAAAATTGTGATAAAAATTTTCTATGCCAAGAGATAATTATTAAAGCACCAATAATTTAATCAAAGTGATATCGTTACAAGCACAGAAATATTAAGTTACTAAAGAACCATAGATGATATGTTAAACTAATAAATGGTATTAAAAAACTATGGTAAAAATATGACAGTTTTTATTTTAAGTATGAAGAAATAATTATTAAATCATCAATAATTTTGTTCCTTGAAGTTAATATAAATCCGCGAATTTGTAAAGTTTGTTTCATGTAGAAGCTGAAGAAAGTATGAAAGCGTAGTTTTGTCACCTTAATTTCATTTTAAGGCATTCTTTTATTTTAAGCTGTACTCGTGACGCTTAATGCTGTATTATACAGCTTTGTCTAAATGACGAGAATGTTACCTTTAAAATTGTTATTATCATCCATTAATAATGTGAACTCAGTAGTCATCACTAAAGAAAATAATTTCGCTTTTTTATATATTTTATTAACTAATACAGCGTTTTTAAAAAGTAAATGTTATCTATTTTTTATTATTCTAGATAATTATTTGGCTTTTATTTTTCAAGATATATGTATATACACACACACACGCTTATATATATATATATATATATATATATATATATATATATATATTTTTGGAATTCGATAAAATAGTGAAATACATGTAGTGTTACAAAGTGATATCCTTACAACCACTGAAGTATGAAGTTTAAAACAAAGAACCATAGATGATATATTGAAGTAATAAGTGTCATTAAAAATTGCGGTATATGTACGAACAAAAGAATGAGAAAATTAGATAAAATAGCAATCTCAAATAAATGTTCCCGACAACAGTTCTCTGCCCAAAAGAACACAAATATAACCAGTATGTAATCATCTAAGACATTTATTGCACTTTACACAATGGATTATACAGCCGTGTTTTTCTATATTTTCTTAATTAACCATAGCATTTGTAGGAAACCTAATCAGCTGAATCTGTTTTACTCGTTTGATTAACTGCATGACAATTGTATAACTTCCAGCAAATCTATTTTGTTTGCCGAGATAAATAGCATGTAACAATTCTTACTGTTTCTTAGCCCCTGAAAAATAAATGAAAGGCTCTCAGTTGCCCCTGAAATCTTAATTTTTCGAATGAATCGTTTCTTAGGGAAAGCAAACTAAAGCCAAGTGCTACGACCCATTGTGAGAAAAAGGTGAACCATGGTGATAAATATTAGAGGCAGCGAACAGGAAACTAATAACATCACCAATATTCGCACAGTCTTTTATCTTCGCGGAATAAGTAGTAAAGTAAATCCATTTTCTTTATTTCCGTTTGCGAAAGCGGTTCTCCCTCCTGAAGAACCTGAAAAGGCTGAGCTCCGAAGAAAAACCGTACCGATTCTGAATCTGAAGGCAATTAATGAGCTCCCATTGATTAATGAGGCCGTGGCGAAGTTTTCGCGACGAATTCGAAACTTCAAAATGCCAGCCGGCTGCTTGCCTTTGCTTCACAAGTGAAAGATAAATTATTCCATTTTAGGGAAAAGAAAACTTGGAACAACTAACTCAACAATAATATGTATAGAAAAGGGGTCTGGGAGTTAGCTTCGCAGCGTTGATGTTGATCAAGCTTTCTTCTGGTCTATTCAGACTCGATGCGGTGTTTATCATCATCATCATGGTGCGATTCGTAACAAAAATAAGGCTACGCAAATTTTCCTGTAGATGGGATTGGGACAAAACATTCTTTAAAAAGAAAGAGTTCTCTGGTAATACAAGAGGATAATATTCAACACATTTAAACGAGTCATTCAGATGTTAAACTATCAATATCCAGTCAGTCAAATATTATGATTCGCAATAAAATCTATTTGAATGGAAGAAAGAAAATAAGAAATAAATAGAGTTTGTTAAATAGACACCGAGTTCAAAATCTACTCATTAGCTGCTTTTTAGGGACGAAGATGTATTAATCCTGTATAATGAATTTAATTAGCTTTCCAAAAAATAAATCATTTGTAGTGTTGATATGAGTTTAACACGCAAATGATCCCCCCCCCTCCCTTTCAACACCACTTTTTTACTCTGAATATTAGGATGGAAGTAGTATTAAAAAAGGAATTATCAGTCAAGAAAAAAATGAATATTCCACTTTTATAATCTTTAGTAATCTTTAGTGCTTTTAACTTTAAACTGCAAGCAAACTGCATTGTTTCGTTTTCACAGGCCAAAGCCAATATTCCCTTAATTTTGAAATGTCGGGTAAAACAGTCATTAAATACTGCCTTTTTGTAAATAAAATGGTAGGGGAAAGTTTTTTTTTTCTTTGATAGTCCATAAATTAAAAGTTCTAGCCTTGGTTTCAATTTTAGGCTTAATGCTTGAATTTATTGACAATCGAGTATGGTTAAAATTTATAAATACAAAAACTTATACATTGACACTTTAAAGCCTTAAAAACATTGGTTATCTATCAGAAGTTAACCCCAGTTATAACATTTACAAGAAAGTAACAGCTAAAGAACAAAATTGAGAAAACAAAGCTTACAAATTTATGCTGTGTTACATTGAATTTTAAAAAATTATAGTTTTAGGACATTTTTTAACAAAGATAGTTATTGACCAGACGTGAATTCAATAAAGTTTTGCATTAAAAGACATTACTTACATTATTATTTGTTTTTATTATCTATATGTTGTAGCATTTATAAAGAACTGTAATTTTGTATGAACAGTAAAAATATAATCGTTTTTTTCCCTTTGTATAACCTCTCCCTTCGTTTAGAAAGTCCATGTGAAAGTCCACAAGGACTAACTAATTATAATTAACTTTAATAACTATAATCAACTTTAAGTATAATTAAGAATAACTATAATTAACTTTAAGATCTTTTTCATAGACGGCTAAAGTTGTATAGTAAAAAATTATTTAATGTTAAGATCCATTGAGTATTTAGTAGTGTATATATCCGCCAAAAAGGAATAAGAGATAGATATAAGATCGTTGTTTCTGAAATTCCCCTCAAAATGTCACCATTTTCAAGATTTTTATCACCGAAAGTTACAACAATTCAGATCTACGGATTTGTGGAAACGAATATAAACTAAGATGCGAACTTTTGATAACCACGAAAGTAGTTATTTATATTTCTTAATTACGTTGTAGAAACATTTGCATATGTATTTTTTCATCTCTCTAGTCTTCATCACTTAGAGCAATTGTATAGTTATTTATCACTTCGAGCATTTATTCTAATATTTTAGAAGCTCTGCTTCTAATGAAAACAAACGAGTAGGTTGATGCATAATTCAAACGCTCAGTAAGTGTTTTATAGTTGGTGGAAAATAAAATTCTTTGCAAATTCTTTTCTACCTAAAACTGTGAAACTTATCTTTAAAAAATCACTATGAGCAAGCTATTTTCATTCAGATTCTTAAAAATCTTAAGTTTATTTGGGAAAAATAGCAGTTTTTCCAGTAGAAAATAAACTTTCGATAATTTTATATGAAAGTAGCTTGTTTAAAATGAATGGCAAAAGCAACTATTTTTATCAATCATTTGAAATCTTTAGGATATATGAAATTGAAATAACCGTTCTTTAAAATCAATTATTGCTAACAAGACAGAGTATCTGTGAAATGTTTGCTGCATGCTTCACTAACTGATAGTAATGCATTCATTTTCAACGGTTGGGGATCCCTGTAACGACTGAACTCACCCGTTCAAAGACGGGTGATGAATCCATCTTGTCTTTGACGTCAGCAAGAAACTCATCCTTTACTCACAACATTACGTAAGTATTTACAGATGGGAGGATTCAGGTGACTAGTTTAGAGAGGAAGATTAGTTTGCTTTTTCTTACATTACGCATGTTCAAGTTTTTCCTATTGTTCAAACTCATAGATACTCATAGATATGATTTGCATACCATTATGTATATAATCGCAACATTACGTCACTATTACAGAACGTTGAATGATTCAGATGACTAGCTTAGAAAAGAAGATTAAACAATTTGCTTTTTCTTACATTACTTATGTTAAAACTCATAGATACCTGAATCTCTTCCCCTACTGGAAATACATTATGTAAGTATTTTTTAGAAGACGAATGGATTCAGATGTCTAGTTTGAACAGGAAAACTAAATTTATTTGCTTTTACTTGCATTATACATGTTTTAATTTTTATTGGACATCTTCATCGAAGTGTAATCTAAATTAAAATTATGAATCTTAGCAAATGAATTTAATACGGAATAATAATAAAATATAGAAATTTATGAACAGAAAAACTTTATTGACTTGTAACTAAGCTAGATTATACCGAATTACTAAAGAGAATTCATAATTCTTACTCAATGTATAATGCAAAATTTACTGCAATTTTGCATTATACATTTAATTGATACTTTTTACAATATTTTTGTTATCTTATAAATTTTAAGAAAAGTTTTTATAATTTAATTTAATTTAAATTTCGCTTAGTGTTTGGATTTAATTCCTATGAAATTTATTTTGAACCTTGTTTTTAAGTTGAATTCATTTAATAAAACATCAACAGAAATATTTATTACGGAAATAAAATTAATTTTCTGACTTAATATATACTGCGGAGGATTTTCAGTAATAAAATCTTAATTTTAGTGATTGATAGTCAAACTAGATCACGTATTACGAAAGTACTAGATAGTATTACCAAAATTAATTCAGGTTTCATATTATATAAAGCAAAGTTTACTGTAATTTATACATCAGATTGACATTTACAAATTTTTATTAATTACAAAATATTCAGACGAGTTTTTATAATTTAATTTTAACTCCATTTAGTACTTACATTTAATTTCTTTAAAATTAATTTTAAATTGTGGTCATTGAACAAAACACCATAAAGATTTATTCAAAATACAAAATAGCTTTTCAGACTTGAAATAGACTGCGAAATGTTTACATTGCATAAAAATAATTGGTAAAATGATTGAAGTAAATGTATCGTAATATATAATAACATTATACTGCAGACACTAGGGATAGCAATTTAGAGGGTCTAATCACATTTCCCTAATCGAATTTATGCTATTAACAGAAGATTCTAAAATCTCTCAGATTAACCGCTGACAAATGGAAATCCGTGACGAAAACTAAAGCCAGAAGTCTAAAAATAAACATAAAACCTGTGTAACTTGCTTCTCTGGAACACGAGTGTTGAATATTCTGCAAACGTTACAATGATTAATTGGTATAACTTGATTTAATTATCTCTTAACAAAAGAATCTCAGACTAGTTTTGTGAAAAATCTGAATGCGTTACGAATTTACAATTGTATTATTTACGTTCTCTTGTTTAAAAATGTTGAAGAGTTTTATATAAAATGAAGTTTTCTTAACTTTTTTAGAAAATAAATTTTTTAGAAAAAAAGAATAGGCATTGTGACGTAATAAAGTAAAACAAACTCAAGAGTGCAAAGTATCTGCTTCATGGTAGATCCAAAAATTTAATTTGTTTCATCAAAATATTGATTTTGCTATTGTTTGATTTATTATCCTTTTATATAATATAATTAAAAAGAGTTAATTTATTTACATATATCTATACATTCTTAAAAATTATTAAAAAACCATAATGATTTTTATCTCTAGTTTAAGTAATATATTTTCATAGCAGTACAATATTAATGTTATCAAAATAGAATTTTTCTGTGTCCTAAAATTTTTATGATTAGAAAATATTTTAAATTTATCTATAAACGAAGCAAATAAGCATGCAATCCATGCAATACACGCATGCATATATATTTAGGATAGAATTGTGCTTAGAAAATAAACAAATCGTAAATGCGGGTTTTTGAATCACTAGAAAGTTCCAGACACAATTGACTCTTCTACTTGGCCCCATTTGAGTAGGAAAAAAAATGTATATATGCGAGTCGTAAGGAAGTCATGATATACGAGGAGTCAGAGAAACGGCTAAATCGCGGCTAATTATTTCTCAAAACTACAGATAATTGTATTATGCAACCGTCTTTTTCCAAACCAGTGCAGTTTTTCATGTCTTAGAGAACGAAGATCGCAATTTGTTTTTCCTCTCCGGAAACATAAAATCTTATAATGCGCAGCGATATTTTTTCGCGGCAGATTACTTTTCATAGGGGGTGCAAAGATGCGGCTTCTATTTTGTGTAAGCGGATGAACATTCAGGGCCAGAATGCATGCCGTCTCTGAACAATGCATCTTTTCAGCGCGCGACAAGACAACATTTAGCACTTTAGAGTTAATTTTTCATTTTGCAGCGAGATGATATAAATAGAACGAGCGAAAAATGAATGTTTTCGCTGATGAGGGTAGTATGTTGGCACGAGTTGGGAAAAAAAAATCTAAGCGCTAATATCTGAGGTACGTAAGCTAGGTAAATATATCACGCTAAACTCTAATAAATACTTGTTCCAAACAAACATTAATGTTTTCATTTTTCGGCTTGTTTGATATGTAATGGCTTTGCTAATGAAGCGTATTGATCCGCAAGAGAATGCGTCGGGAGGGGTTGTTACCATCTAATCTATAAGTAAAATGCTAGGAGGTAAGCAGAGACGAAACAGCTTGTAGATTCCGAGGATGCCATATGCAAATTAAAAACTGTACCCAATACTACATTGAGTAATGATGGTTTCATTCTGATAAAGTCTATCCGGATGGAAACGCATTCTTACACACACATGAAAAGCTATTGAGATTTCCTGCTTCGTAGAAGTCAACGCATAGATCTCAAAATTACAATAGCTTTTGGTAATTAATGACGAACAATGCATTAGAAATTCTTTGTAGTCATGCATGAATTACCAGAATGGTTACAATTCGCTTAATGCTTTTCACTTTTTAAAACCGATTTAACATAACAAATAAACATAAAACATTCAAAAAGAGAAAGTAAAGGACACTGTTTTATCAAATAAAATTAACTTAGTTCCACTTCAGGGCTGTAGTTAGGATTTTTTTCTGGGGAGTGGTGGGCTCAACTAAAATAATTAAATGTTTCACTATATTTTAACTTAGAAACTTTTTATCTGATTTTTGGCAAAAATAAGTATAAATTAAATTTTAATATTTAATATTAATAATAGCCATAATATATATATATATATATATATATATATATATATATATATATATATACATATATATATCTGCAATATTAAAATTCCTTATTTACACATTTTAATATTAATTTAATAACTTCTGTCTATAATTTACTTTGTTGTTTGCGCGGTAATTCTGATTTTCAATCCAGACACGCTATAGAGTTAATTCAAACTCTGTCTGTACTTCTTTAGCCAATAGTAAACGCGTTCTGTTTAAACATGAATACATGGATATATTTTTATCACGTGATCGATTATGCTTAGGGATCATTCGTAGTCCTTTTACCTGAGAAATCCCTACTTAAAACGGTGTGTGGGCATGATGTTCATAAAGTTCTGGCCTGTTCTATGGATTTCATGTATCTCAAGAGAAATAAAATGTGTTTTGGATGAATCTCGCCCATATTTCATATATATATATATATATATATATATATATATATATATATATATATATATATATATATATATATATATATATATATATATATATATATATATATATATATATATATATATAAGTCATACACAATTTTGTGTAAGTTCTTCTTTTAGTAAATGAATAAAAAAATTTAGCGTGAAAATACTAAGATTAAGAAAGCAGATAAAAATTCAAAATTTTGAATCCTTGATTTTAACATTAAATTCTTATTAAGAACACAGTTTTAAATAATTTTATATTTGAAAATGTACTGTTTTCTAATGCTAAAATATAATAAAATAATCTCTTGAATTTCGGGGAGGGGTTCGAGCCCGTCCATTACCTCCCCGGTCTAACAGTGGACCTGTTCTTGTTATATAAGTATCTACATGACGTACGTAAATATACCTAACATATAATCATTGCTTTATACACAATTCTTTTAGTAACGCAATCTCTAAAATCAGGTTTGTTTATGATATTTTCTTTTAGAGAATCAATAAATGAAAAAAAAAAAAACTTTGACCATTTCACTGAAAACAGAATTCATTTTCAGTGAAATGGGTAGATCACCATAATGTCGAAAAAACAATCGATCTTAAGTGCCGGTTACTGTATTGTGCAGATGGAAGAGTCATTACCGTTTAGTGTAAATTAAAGTCGATGGTCTTAGAAACTTATAAAACTATGATTTTGTAAGTGTAAAATTTCTTTAAGTTTGGATTAGGCAGTAACAGTTTTCATAATATAAAAGTTTAGTCAGAAATTTTGAAATGTAAATGAGAAGCTCCACTTTTTTTTTTTCCATTGGCGGATAAAGTTGAAGTCTGGTTTAATTCTTAGCCTTAAGTACAATATTTTTAATTAACAGATAAGTAATAATGCTGTAATAGCAATTGGAGTTATTATCAAGAATTCTTTTGTGTGTAAACATAAATAAAAAGAGGTTTGCGTTTCCTGAGTGACAAAATAAAAAACGGAATTGATTTTACTACATTTCAAAAAAATTTAAATCCATTTTCATTTTACGAGGTAAAAGTTTTTATAACAATTTATACAATGATTACAAATATTACCAAACGCATTTTGTTGATAGTATTTTTTCGTTTATCTTGTTAATTCTCAGAGAAAATAATAGTAAATCTATTAGATATGATATCTTTTTTATTAAGAACAATTTTCGATTTGGTTTATTTGAAACAGAGGTCAATTTTTTATCCACGCGGGTTAAATAGACTAAAATACACCCCCTTAACGCAAGATTTGAATGGTGATTCTTAATGCAAGATCAAAACTATGTCAAAAATGGTAGTTATACCCTCATAATAAGGCTCCTAATCTTACTGTTCAAACTTTTGTACTCTTGTCCGTCATGAAAATTTCCATGCATACTTCACCAAACTATTTTTCAACTTGGCTAAATGAATTTAGGGATCATGAGTTGGGAATCCAGATATTTAATAATTTTTTTAAAATTATATAAAATCTCTAGTTCAGATTTATATTTGAAATAAAAGTAAAGTATTTTGGGCTATGTTAATATTCTCGATTGATAGCTGAAATAACACACTGTAGTACCACTTCTTTCTGAAAAGTGAAATTTGGACATTATTCCTCCATCTGATATATTTCTGGAAGAATATTTCCACATCTTTACGATATAAATAAATTTTGTGTACGCAATTTTTGATATTCAGTATGAAATGGCAAATAAGGTAGAAATAATAATTACTTGCGAATAAGGCATGAGTACATACTTCTGTAAAATTCTTATTTCGGGAGTCGGACGATGGTTGAATTGGCAGGGTACTGATTTTCAGTATTGCAGTTTACGAATTTGAATCCAGCTTTTGTCATGTCTGTTTTTTTCTTTCATAAGCATCAACCCAATCCCATCGGATGATGAGCTGTGCTTGGATGAAGTTACTGTGCTATTTAAATTGTATGATCAGAGAGCAGTTGCGAGTTGAGCTATATAAATGCTTGGAGTTCAATTTCTAGCTAATAGATGAAGCATAAATATAATCTAAATTGAAGAACAGTCCATGAGGTTTGAAATATCTTTTTTGAACATCATTCAAATTCATTTCTAAATATGACGGGTTTGGGTTATGCAGAAGGTATTGGTCCTATTAAGCCTCATGTAGGAAAAAATAAACTGTTGCATTCCAAACCCAAACTAAATTGCTATTTCAATTTAATTAAAGGATTGAGATGCATTTGAATATTGAGAAGTGGAAAATTTGGACTCTAGTTTTAAATTCTGTCTTTTTCAAGGATTCACGTGTTTTGTTATGAAGTAATTTTGAACTATTAACAAAAACATAAAGAAACATATTATGCAAAATATATACTTTTCTGGTGTGATAGAGTTCTGAATATGTATATTCTCTTATACAGAGTAATTTTAATTGGGTTTTCATTTGATTTTAGTACATTTATCTAAGTCAGCAAATAAATATTTACGCTTAAATTTTGCATGGTATTAAAAACAGCATTTTGCTACATTTCTCCATAATCACAAAATTAGCAATCAAAATACTCATTTAAATACTGCATTATCAAAATACTGCATTTCAAAAATTTCTTTGTATTCATGTATATTAAAAATGATTCAGTATATGCAAGGATATAAGTTTATTTCTCTACGAAACTTCAGGAAAACAATGTTAAGAGGTAATGCACAAAGTGGATTACACCTTAAAAAATGCAAATAATCAATAAAATTTAAATATTTGTTTGAATTTTCAAACTGATAATAAATTCTGTCAATACGCTATATTGTAAATCGATAATATACATTTGTGATCAACAAAATCTGTTCTATTTTTAACCCTTAATTTGACAAGATGTTTTTTCAAATATTTTTTAATTTCTGTTATTTTTCCATGCCTGTATAGACATTAGGATCTCTGTAAAACAAAAGAAAAATATATATATATCATTTTCCATTTTTGAGATAATTAATATCCGCTGTGGCGAACACTGACAATTATTTTATATAATAGTTATAAATATACATGTCCGGTGTAGTAGCTAGACTTAGCCAAATTAAGGGTTAAGCTTCAAACTTATGAAAAAAAATCAAAATTATGAAATTTTATTCCAGTTCCACTACACTAAATGTAGTATGCGTTTGTATAATGATTTGACAAATATTGAGGTACTATTAATTAATACCAGAAATTTTATTCCATTAATACCAATTATAAACATAAAATGGGGTAAAATTAAATATAAATGAAATAATTTACAGAAAGTAACAAATAGAATTATTTCTTTTGATAGAAAATGTTAATAAATACATAAGTATGGAAGTTATAAAAGAGAAAACCTAACACAGCATTCTAATTAAATGATCTTTGAAATTCCTTTGTATTAAGTTAATTCAGAGATTATTTGAGTAATAACCTAGTAAATGTTGAGGGAGTATGAATTTATACCAGAAAAAGTTCTCCAATCATCGATTTGAACATAAAAAAAAGATAAAAATTTAACTGAGTAAAATAATTTACAGAAAGTAACAACTAAAATTATCCCTTTTGGTAGAAAATATTAATAAATAATACTCCTTCAGTTTTACAAAAAAAGAAAATTTTGAAAAACATAGTACACTAATTAAAGAAGCTTTGAAATTCCTTTGTTTGAATTTAGTTAGCGCAGTGATCATTTCGATAATGACCTAATAAATGTTGAGGTAGTATTGATTTATACCAGAAAAAGTTCTCCATTCATATCAGTTTTAAACATAAAAAGAAGCGGAATAAAAAATAGTCTAGCTCTAGTCAAGATTAATGATAAATTAATCAATGGTGAATAATGATGTTGAAAGGTAGATTAAAAATTAAACACTTTAGCGATTCCGCACACAGGAAAAGATTTGACTGAAATGAAAGGTAGGATGATAAAGCAAACACGATGTTGATTGCAACTTGAAGAGAAACTATGATGGAGGAGGCGTAATGCTTTTGTAAAAGCGAAAAGTTTTTTTTAACTTCCAGGGACGTCGGAGAAGAGATAACTCACTTGGTTGTAAGAACATGATGCTGCTATATTTAAAATGTAGAAGTCCCGAGTGACAGAGCGTTTAAACAACTATGCACTGTATTTAATTCTCACATTCCTGAGTCCTTTTTTATTTGTTCACACATTCTCAACCCTTTACGATATAAACATTGTTATCTAAATGTTTCTAATCACATTATCTAGCTTTTATTTGAAATTCTATATATCATAGAACTCTGTATCACTCTATGATCAACAGCTGGAGGTGATATTTTCCATTACTGATGAAAAAAATTTAACAAATCTAAGAAATCTTTTTTGCTTCTATGCCAGTTTTGTTGAATCCATAAACTCTGTAATTTGTAATACAGAAATAAGTAAATAAATTAATTAGATAATTCAAATATAGATTTGAATTAATACTTTTAGTACCATATTCAACGTTTTTGTTGAATTTTTACTTAAATAATGTAATTATCAAAATTATGTGATTGAAAACATTATCTGAAAACTGATAATGGTTCTTTGAATTATTACAAGTGCAGAAATCTCCAGATACCTGGATATATTCAACATATATATGCACACATGCAAAAGCAGAACACATATATGTAACTTAATACTTACTTAAAATAAAATGCGTATATAAATTATTCTAAACATATGCAGCACATTTTATTAAAATTTTAATCATATTTAATACACTATTGAATTTTTATAACAGGAACTTCCACATGAGAAGCTATTAAAAATTTTATTTTGTTTTTAACTTGCCTTGTATCATTTTTAAATTAAATATTTAAAACTGAAGAAATTTTATTAATGATGATCAACAATATTTTAGAATTGTAGGTAGTAAAATTATTTTTTTTCATAAACCTTAATATTGTTTGTTAAATTTTCAAAAACGAAGTAACTTTAAGTTCATTTTTATGCTTTCTTGAAACAGATTGAGACTTATAATCGTAGAAGATTTTGTATAAAAATAAAGATTTGCACGGCACTTAAAATTTTCAGTTTTTTTTATTGATGACATATCTTAACACTGATTTAGAATAATGAACATTTTTTAGTTACATGTCACAAGTTATTTAACTAATTCAATTTCACTTCATTAAATTACTTCAATAAATTCAAAGAAATACTGTACTAATTTGTAAAAAATAGTATTAAAAGTATGCATAAATAAATTACAATGTGTTTAAAGTCAATTTAAGATAATTTTTATAATTATGACTAAACAGGTCAGTTGAGAGTATTGCAGCATATTTACTTTCAATTATTTAAATATTTATGTTTGTTTCCTAGTTGAGTTTCAAAAGAATAGATTTATAAGTTAAAATAATTTTATGTTAAAGTAAATCAAAATTATACAATAGATTTGAAACATTCTACATTCTTATGAGAGAAGTGACAGCAAAATAGAAGTTTATGTTAGTGGCATTGCCCTTTAAATGAAACTAAATGTTTATTAGCAAAATCCGCTTGGTCTAACTTACATAAACTGGCATCACCCTATTCTTACCGGTGATACTAGTCATTGCTCTTCCATATAATTATTGTTAATAATTTTTGGTTATTTGATTTCTTTGTTCTGTAAATAACAACGAAGCTACAACACTTACAAAAGTTTAGTGTCATAACACGTTACGTGTATGTAATTTCAAACACAATTCGCTAAAAGAAGCATATCTCTTTTTCATCTAGAAACTCTTTCTTTCATGCTCAACATTCTTTTTTTATTATTTAAACTTTTTTTTGGTACATTAACAGTGTTACGTCATTAAGAATGACGTTTGCAGCTCATCAAAAATTAATTTTCACAGCAACTCTTTCTGTCGGCGTTAGGTTTTTGATGTGCTTCGTGGAGTTCATGGACAATGGAGGAAATCATCCACAAGCGAGAATACAAGTTGTCGTTCTAAACACATCTAAGCGCAGTCACGCGTTCGAAACTACAGTCACACTTCAGTTCAAAAAGAATAAACAACAATAGCGCACAGAAAATCTTCATGTCGGATATTTCTAACGCCGAATGCGAATTATTATTTCCACGGTCCGCTTTCCTGTTTTCGCCGATTTATTCATTTATTCGACGCAAAACATCATTTTTCACCGTTTAGACAACGGATGTTACTTTATGTTCCTACGGTATATCAGGGAAATATGAAATACGAGACATCGGTTTCTATTCTTTCCCTCATTTTATTTTTCGGCTCAATAACTGGTGGCAAGTTAATTAAAACTTGGTGTGAGGTGGGGAGGGCTTTCTCATAAATGGACTAAAGACAGGCAAAAAAATTCCTTTTGGATGTCTTAGGTGAGAGATTGACTAGATGAAACATCGTAGAGAAGAACATTTATCGAAAACATACCCGTTTTCAGTAAATATCTTTAAATGTGGGGATAAACAATTGAGTATTTAAAAGAAGTTTTAGAAATAGGATTAAAAATTATTGTTAAAGATATGTATTTTTGGAAATGTTAAGGCATAAAAAATATGAAAAAGACGATATTTAATATTATTCACACACAGCATCTTTCTGATGTTATTTTGTTTACTGTAGCTATAATCAATTTCTATACTCAGTTATTCAAAATGTCATAAGAAACTTAGATTTACATTAGTGGCTACATATTCTCCTCCCAAATTAAATGTAAACAGAATTTTTAAATTAGATGTTTGCAATTTGCCTTGAACATCTCTAAATTACCTTATGCTCTATCGCTTATGTACTATCAAGTACATTATAGCAGCATATATTTTGTATAAAACACCATAAACTCACATTTTTATTATGTATAAATTACTATATATTATTTTCAATTTCGAAACTTAAATAGCTCTCATAGTAGAGAATATACCTTTGAATATCAAATTACTTTTTATGAACATAGTGCATTTTGTATTATTTTTTAAGTTCTGTTCAGTAAATAACGCATGACATTTATAAGAAACTAAGTTTCAGCCAGTTATTATCAATTGGTAAATTAACCTTTGCAGGGTAACAGAAGATATGTCTCACACTCATAACCAGCTATCCAGTAATCAGAATGGGAGAATGTGGGAGAAATGCGACGAGTAGTTGAGAGAATTACAAGACCATTGGGATGTAGAATTTCAGAAGGTATGACACTAAAAGTCGCAAGCTGGAAAGTAGCATAGAATGTAAAAGTTAGGTATGGGTTCTTCCTGCTTCCCAGCTTCGCTACTTTTTTTAAATTTGGTCCTAAAATTCTTAAAGATCTAATCGCTTAGCCGCTGCCCCCCATTTCAACTCCCACAGTTTAATAAATATCTAAAGAGCTTTGAAATCTATTAAAACAAAACAAAACAAAATTAGGCTTTAAATGTTAAAATTTGGCCCTCTTAGAGATAAATGGGAAGCACAAATAGGCTAAACATAAATAAGGTAAGCTTTCAATTCCACTTTTTTTTTCTTCTTAAAGAATCGATAACGAAAAACTGATGACTCATGAATAAAGTAAGTACTCACACTGTTGTTGCACCATAGTGGGATGTATCAAACACTCATATCTTTTTAACATAGTATTTCAATTGTTTTAAGTATATTATTAGTTTCAGGAAAATTCATCTAAGGTATTATTTATGGCTAAATATACTTATTAACCTGCAAATATTTAATATGAGTTACATAGTACTCAGACTGCATTGAGTGCTTTGTGAATATATATCATAACTATATATATCCCACTATTTTGCAGAACATCAATCTCTTTCTTATTCTTTTTTTAAATTATTTCGAACGCAAGTAAAGATTTACTTTTCAAGGTAAGTAGGAAATTAATATATTTTCTTGATGTGATATAACTACTTACCATGCTTGTTTTAGATAGAGTATGGTTGCGATCAAGTGTCTGGTTCTTAGAGAATAAATTTATATTAATTATATCTGAACTTTATTTAATTATTCTGCATTTTATAGTATCTAAAATATTAACAGTAATATTAGTACATAATAGTTTGATTTGACTTACATTCTTGTTTATAAAATTGTAATAATTTTATCATAAAAAAAGCGGGCAAACGCTTTTTTCAATTCATATAAAATTAAAGCATTTTCAATCTGTATTCTTAGTTAATACTTATATATAAACGATGTATTGTATACATGCATTTTTGCAACGCGAGTTTAAAGTTGTATTAAAATCTAAACCCAAAAGTTTTTTCCTTCATCATGCGTTGAAATTTAATACATTTAAATCACGTTTTCATTTTTTTATGCATTTCTATTTTCACTCCCCTCTGATAATCACTCCCCTGAGGAGCATAAAAGTACTATCCCCTTCATACAATTCATCACCTTTCCAGCATGAATAACTCCGTAGCAGGCGACCTAATCGCTTTTTATTAAAATTACAAGTAGGTGCTACACACAATTACTTCGAAACCTCTGAATAGAATGAAACGTCAATATGAAAAAATATATAATTATCCATTAAAGTAATGTATATAATTTTAACTCAAAAATTTTAAGTTACCAGTGATAAGATATAATAATTCAACTCATTCTTAATTTTAAACAAGAATTAATTTTTGGAGATTTCGATCAATTTAACATAGCATGAAAGATAGCGTGTTCAATGACGTTCATTTTAATGAATCAGTTTTAACATTCGCTGTTAAATTCAATGAAAAAGTAATAGCTTTGATTTAAGATTTTTAAACTAAAGGGATATTATATTACTTAAAATAAAATTTAAATAATGAAATTTTTTATCTAACAATTAATTTCAATATTTTGTATCATTTTCTTACGAATTTTTAGAAATGCTAAATCCATTGTGTTCACAAACAGAAATGATTATTAAATGAATTTCTAAATTCTAGCTAAATAGTTTTATTAAAAATGCACATTTGAAAGCTAAACATTACTATATCAGATCGTTCTATTTCTTTATTTAAAACAATCCTAACTAAACTCTGCATGACTAAAAGGCATTTTTCCAAGTGCTTTAATTTTGGATTATCATTGACGTTTGAATTTACACTAAGGTAAATGAAATTGAAGGAAAAGGTATAAACAATCGTGAAATGCTATATTTTACTATTTGGTAATTGAATTTAGCAAATTTTGCATGACTTTACCATGTTCTTTGACAACACGACCTTATATATTGCATGTGTAACTTTTTAGATTGTGTTTGTGATTTAAAATTATCAAGAGTAATAAAAAGTTAATGTGATCATATTTATCCCTTGAAATCAATAGAATTTCTATTTTTTATTTATAAAAAGAAAGTCTTATGATAACTAAATATGATTATTGATTTGTAACACAAATTTAAACTTATTACACATGTTTTTTTCCCTTTAATGATTTTAATACAATATGAACCTGAAGATTTTTTAATGAAATTAAAATTTTTAGATATACATAAAAACTAAAAGTCACGATTACAGCTAAAACCATAAGTATAATTAGTTGTAACCCCACATAATTAATTCGGATAGATAATATTTTAGTACTCATAATTTATAACTTAATTTTGATTTATTTATAACTTATAACTAACTATTGATTTATAACTCTTTCAATAGTTATAAGGTAAGAAATTTTTAAATATTTTATATAAAAAATATGTAATAATAACGAAACTCACAATGATTTTTAAAAATTTCTCTTCTCTATAAAGGTAGATAAGAAAAAAAAAACGAATTTACTAAATTCGTATACTTTTGTTACGGTGATAAGGCAAATTCAGAATTATAAAAGTGTTTTATAAATGCTTAATATATGTAACTGTGTCTACATATTGTGACCACATATTTAAACTCTGTACATCATAAAACGTCGCTCGATCACATTTCAGAGTTTCATTAATATAACTTGAGCAATCTTGTCTATCAGTAGTAATTTGCTTATTTAACATTATAAATCAAATCCAGGGTTATGATCTCAAATTAAATAAATGAATTCACCTCGTCATTGAAGATTCAAAAAGGCGATGCTTACGTGAATGTGAAGTGCATCCCTGAAAGCTCGAATGTGGATAACTAAGTACTTCGCGTTCGCAAGCCGTGGAAAGGAGAGTGTTCCTTTAGTAATGAAGTGTGTATGAGTGGGGCATTCGTCGCTCTCAGCTCATCGATCAATCCAGGCTCCAGGAACATTACTGTAAGCTATTCAGCTGCCATGGTTGCCGACCTAATGTGTTAATTTCAACGCTTTCTGAAAGGGGTGCAGAGGAAAAAAATGCTCTCAGGTTTTACCACTGGAATGTGATTGAAATGTTTGTCGTTAAAGGAATTTTTTTACGGTATACATTTTTGGGCGAGTTTGTCTTCTCAATTTAGGGTTTCATTTTGAGCGGAAACTATGTTGAGGATAATGTGATTTTATGGGTGTTATGATATTTTAAAGAAACTAATGCTGATTCTTTTTTATCGTACCTTTGCCCTTTTGTATTAGAACTGAACTTTGATGCTGCATAATTCCTAATCTAGAAAATTCACATAATTTAGACAAAGTAAAACCATGAAAGAAAAATTGTTTATAAGCAATAAACTAAAAAAAAATCGGTAATATAAATAATAAGTTCATAGCTGAAAATTTTAATTTCTCTTAATAAAAATTTTATTTCAACTCAAAATTCGGTAAAAGTTTCTCAAAAAAAATTTTTTTTAAGAGTACAGTTTTATAACCTTTTCATCAGAAAATTATTAGCTTTCTTAAAAGTGCTTAACAGTTCAGATTTATTTAAAAATATTTTTTATGCAGTAGCATTGTATTTTACTGAGACGTTATTATATTTAGTATGTGAAATAAAAGGCTGTAAGTTCTAGTAGAATAAACTATATAAGTTGTATATATTTACACGGGTTAAATGAGAAGTTAATGCTGCATAATGGTTTAATTAAATATAAGCCAATACTTTTAAAGTATCATCTCAACAAGCATAACTTTTCAGATGTCATTGCAATCCTTTGAGAGAAAAATATGGTTTTAACAATATTATTCCCTAAACTGACAATTATTTTTTATAACATCTAAAATAAAAAAAAAAATTCAGTATCTGTTGATTCAAATTTAAACTAAATTAGACTAATTAGACTAAATTTAAAATTAGTACATATCTTAAAAACATACTATTTGTTAATATGTATAAGTTAATACTTATTTAAAGTAAATAAGCATTTTTGTAATTTGTCTTATTTGAAAAAAAAACTGCTCTCAAATTTTTACCAATAGAATATGATTAAAATGTTTGTCGATAAATTTTTTTTTTCAAATATTTCTAGACGAGGATTTACTTTAGACTTCATATTTTATAAAAATGTCTCATTTTGTTATTGGGATAAACTATTTTGTTTAAATGTAAAACCATTGTAAAATATACCTTATTTTTTTAATACTTCCATCTTATATTTCTGAATAAATCGGAATATTTCTAAATAATTTTTTTAGTGATAACATAGATTTTCTTGTTTGCATAGAAATAATGCATACCAATTACAAGACAAAATAATCAAATTTTCACATTAAAAATAATTAAAATGCAAGTATTAAAATACTGAATATGACTGCTTTATTAGCAATGTCTAAATTTTTATGCGTAAATTCAATGGTAGCTACATGACATGATTCAATTTGTGATAGTAAAATGTTGGGTGTGGGTCTTCACAGGATAAGGTCGTTTAACAACTAGTTATTATTTTAACAGAAATATTTTCTAGTAATCTCATATCGGCAAAATACTTGGTTATAATTTAGTATAAGGAAATAATGATTTTATTAAATGTTGAACAATTATCTAATTTTTTTAACTAACACTCTAAATTTATAACAAAATTCTAAATTTCTAAATTCTAAATTCTAAATTCTAAATTTTTAACAATAACTAAATTTTTATGCTTAAATTCAATGGTAGCTAGGGGACATGAATCAACTGTGATAGTAAAATGTTGTATATGGGTTTTCGCAGGATAAGGGCTTTAAACTACTAGTTATTATTATAAAAGGAATATTTTCTAGTGCGCTGATATCGGCAAAATATTTAGTTATAGTTTAGTATAAGAAATAATGGTTTGGTTACATGAAGAAAATACAATTTTTTTAACTAACACTCTAAATTTATAACAAAATTCTAAATTTCTAAATTCTAAATTCTAAACCTTTTTTGACAAGTTATAAATTATGCTTAAATTCAATGTAGCTAGAGGACATGAATCAACTGTGATAGTAAAATGTTGTATATGGGTTTTCGCAGGATAAGGTCGTTTAAATATAGTTATTATTTAAAAATATTTTCTAGTATATAAAAATATTGTTATATATTAAGAAATAATATTTATTAAATGTTGAACAATTATCTAATTTTTTAACTAAAAAATTTATAACAAAATTCTAAATTTCTAAATTCTAAATTCTAAATTCTAAATTTTTAACAATAACTAAATTTTTATGCTTAAATTCAATGGTAGCTAGGGGACATGAATCAACTGTGATAGTAAAATGTTGTATATGGGTTTTCGCATAAGTTTTAACTACTAGTTATTAATAAAAGAATATTTTCTAGTACCATATCGGCAAAATTATTTAGTTATAGTTTAGTATAAGAAATAATGGTTTGGTTACATGAAGAAAAATATTTAACAATATGTCAACGAAAAAAATGAAACTCGTAAAAATTAATCATAACCTTTCATAAACCTTTGTATTGACAGTTAAAAAAAATTATGTACTTTAGTAAAAGTACCCCAATTTTCAAGTTGTTGCTAATACCACCATTTAAAAATAATGTATTAAAAATAATCTGCGACTAAAAAAAAATATTTACAATATATTATTGGTATATAAATGTATTTTAAATTTTTACTTTAAAAAAGGTTTGATAATGAAGTTATGTTACATCAAAAAGATCAAAGTTACATTGAAATTAGTTATAAAGTTAATAAATCTTTGTTTTGGCAATTATAACTTTTAGATTGATAAAAAGTTTTTCATTTAACTAAGTTATCACTAAAAGATAAAAGAAGCCCCATTATATCGATCTCCGGAAATTCTGCTACACAATGCATAATTATTATTACTTTCATCCATTTCTCTCACCTGGAGATAACACACATTAAAAGCGGATGAAATTCGAAAGAATTCAAACAAACGTCAAGAATTCCGCTAAACACTTAATCATAACCTTTCAAAACGCTACATTTGTAGATTGATGTCAAAAAGAAATCCCAGTTTTTCTTTCTCGCGGCGGCTTTCAAGCTGATGTTTTGGTTTTAAGCGAACGTCATTTAAAAGTACTCGAAATGTATACCAGAAGAAAAATCTGCCGACTAAAAACAAATTCAAGCAAGTCATACAATTCCAATGACGTCTCCAAACTTCGGTAGCTAAAACGAAATTCAATACCATTTTGTAAAGGAAAGTGTTGTTCAATGGAACAAGCTTACGAATGGCTGGCGTTATAAAAATATCTGAAAAAAGAAAGGCGAGTGATGTATCGAAAAATTTTTAAAGCATTCAAATAAAGAAAAAGAAAATTTAATAAGGCAAGAAATACATAGACATTTTTATTTTCATCGTGTATACGTGACGATGCAAACTAGAAATGCTTTCACAAAATGAATAGGCAAATTAAAAAAATATATTTATAGTGATATTTGAATTAAAATTATTTGATTACATAATAATACTTTAAAACTACCAAAAAGTTATGTATTTTAATGTTAACATATTCCAATGTCGTCTCTAGACTTCGGTATCTAAAGGAAATCCAATACCATTTTGTAAAAGAAATATCATTCAATGGAACTTGCTCACGAATGGCTTACGTTAAAAAAAAGTAATGTATCAAAAAATGTAAAACATTTTAAAGATAAAAAATAAAATTTACTAAAGCTAGAAATACGTAAAAAATTTCATTTCTTTTGTGTATATCCGATGATACAAATTTAAAAAGCTTTGACAAAATTAACCAATGCATCGCAATAAAAATAATGTCATTGGTATTTAATATTATTTGATTAAGAAATAATAATATAACAATGTTGAAAAGTTAATGTTTAATGCTAATATTGGATGGTGAATCCAAACTTTGGTAGATGAAACGAAATGCAAAAATGTAATGGAAAGTGTTTTCAATGGAAAAAACAATTTCTTTTACGATTCGCTTGCGTTTTAAAAAATAGCTGAAAATAGAAAGGTGAAGGAAATAGGGAAGAAATTTTAAAGCATTCTTAAAGGAAAATAAAATTTAATAGTCTATAAATACATAGATATTTTTATTTTGTGTGTACGTGGTGATACAAACTAGGAAATCTTGACAAAAAAGATGCATTCTAAGGAAAATAACTTTATATATATTCAGTTTATCTGTTACGAAATGAAACTTCAATATTACTTATAAATTATATATTTTATTCCTAATACAGTTCATAGGGTATAACAGCTAAAGATTTGACTGTATGCATCACATTTAATTATTCAGGTAACATCCAAAAATTCAATTTTTAAATATCGCGAGAATCAACTAAGCTTATTATTCTTTTGCTTATAATTTTGAACATATACAAGATAAAATTTTTCAGTTCGTTGAGAAAAGTGAATGAGTTTATCACTTTGAGTAAAATCACAGATTTCTGTGCCCTAAGTACGTTAATAAATTTTAATGATGATTTTGTTTGTATTGTATGAGTAATTATCTAACTATAATGACTGCGTCAAATAAACAGAGAGCTTGTTTTACGTTTTCACAAATCAGTTGATTCATAAAAATATTTTTGTATTTTTCAAAATGATTTAACATAACTTTGAAATGTTTACATTATTATGATGTAAGCTTATACCTTTAAGATGCATATAATTTTCATAATACATAAGAGAGAAATTTATAATTGGTCTTCCTATTAAAAAGAACGCGTTACTTAGTAACACCCCAGACTGCTGTGCTCCAAGTTTCTAGGTAAACTTTAATGGTGGCTTCATTTTTATTCTTTGAGTAATTATCTATTAAAATCAGACGTGAAAAACTAACAGATATTTATTCCATAATTTATATCAAAGTACATTTATTTTTAGATAACTTTTTCTAACAGCCTGAAAAAGTAAGCAAAGAAATAAAACTAGCTACAAGAAAACTAAATCTAATTACCCAGTTTTTTTTCCACCCGGGCATAATAGAAGGTGAATGTATACCTTAGTTATATCTTTGTTATGCATTTGCTTAAAGTTTTCTATTTAAATAATGAATACCTGCGTGTATTACGCGATTAATAACCGAAATATTAAAAGCTCGTTACTTATAATGTATGTTAACGACTTAGTCTGCAATATCAGCATTTTCTAATATTTCCTCTCTTTTTTTTTTAAGAAAAAAAGAGGGCAGAGGGTAAAGTAATTTTTTATTTCTTCAGCCCAAATGCTGCCACCACTTTCCCTCTAAGTTAGATCGATGGAATATTGATTAAATCATTAAATGTTTTTCACAGAGTTCAGGAATTAAAAGAGGGAGGTGAGACAGGGGGGGATTTGATTTTTAAAAGGTGTCAGCTTTACTGACAGGAGGTAGGCGCACATAAGAGCAAAAATTCTTATTTTCAGGCAAATAAATACGCTCACAGTTTTGAAAGTGTCTAATCAATACCAAGGTAAAACCAAAAAAAAAAAAGTGTAGCTGCTTTATGTTTTTTTTTTTCTGCTGTAACATGTTTTGGTTTTTGATCTTCCGTTATTTTCCTTGTTTCAATCTTAATATAACCTGCTCTAAATCATTATGGCCATAACAGGTTTTAACCTTTTCACCTTGCATCAATTATTACACAGCATGGGATTATTTTTTTAACTCGCTTTTCTGGAAGAAGTTGACAACATTCTGGCATTATGCTTTTTAAGGCAGTGTAAAATTCTCAGCTACTGAAGAAATATATTTGAAATATAAACAAAAATCTACTGACTCAGGCATACATTAAAAAAGTATACTTTTTACTAATTTAAGGAATTTGTAAAATTTATATAGGGAATGTGTTTACATTTTAAGCCATTTAAAAATATTTTATGAATTATTTTTATGGTCTGATATTTGTAGTCAACTACTTTTATATTTCACCATTTATAATATAAGATAACTATGATAATTTTGATTTCCAAGAAAATTTTAATGAAATAATTTACTGTCATATCAAATTCCTCGTTTATAAAATAGTTGAGAAAAAAAATATTTTTTATTACTACTCTTGTTCAAGAAAAGTATTCCATAATACATACTTATATAATTATTTAAATAAAAATATTGAAAAAACTGAAAGATAAACCTAAACTGCGATTATCCCAAAATGACATTTACTAATTTTATTGTTAGGGTTAATTTTAAGGTTCAGTTTATTATTATAAAGATTAAATGTTATTTTATTGGTGTTAAAACATAAAGTGGAGCTTTGAAAAATCATAATTTTTAATTTTTGCTCTTAGATATTTATTTTGAATTTCTTGATAAAAAATATAAGAGATATTTCATCAATTGCGCTTATTATACAGCAGCATATATTAAAACTACTTCTGTCAATGTAACTAAATTTCCTTTAATTGTTATATTTAAACTTTGTTATAACAACAATTTTAAGCAATTTTTTGTGCTTTTTAAATATTTTATACTGGTTTTCGTAAATAACATTTAAAAAAATTTTCTAATGGGGTAACATTTTTGCATTAACACATATTATATACATTTTTGCTTGAATACAATCTTGTATAAAATGCATCCTTATTCTTTATTAGAGCATGAAACTTGAGAAGTTTCTAACAGCACAGTTAAAATATATAACTTATGTAATTTTTCTAATGGAATCAAAGTTTTCCTATGTGACCATAAAAACTGAGCTATCGGAAAATACTTAGTATGTGAAATTAAGGATAATAATAAAATTCAAAAATTAATTTAATACATCTAATTGAGCTCAATTCATAAAAAGATTAGTTTTTTTTCCAACTTCGGGTTCATCTGGAATGGATTAAGCTGGAACATACTGAAAATTATACTAACAGGGAATTATAGGTTAATATTGATGGAAGAATGTAAATATCTACTAACGTCATTCTGACTAGTATGTACTAGCAAAAGGCTTTGTTGTAACTAAGATTATACCAGAAATACAAATCTTTATAAATAAATTAAACAGTTCTTCAAAAATAAATTAACGTCTTTTATCAGATACAGTTCTCAGAGATATATGATAAATATTTTAACACAGGATACTTTTGAAATTTATAATATCTACTGCTAGTAAAGAAAACATATTTTTCAAAACTTAAATTTTCAAATTTAGAAAACTAAATAGATAGAAAACTGATAATTTTAACTTTGAAAGAGATAGAATTACAAACCAGGATGTAATTTCCTGATGAGTTCTCGGTGTAGCTTATAATTTAGGTAGGTATGCTATCATTATTCAAAGAATTAATGTTTTCAGATCTCAAAGAGGTAACAAAATTGAGGTAATTTAATATTTTTATATTCAGTTAATTTATATAATATGTTGTAAGTAAGTATAAACTTTTATTACATGATTTTTCATTTAAAATTCTCCTATTTAAACAGATAAATTTTATTTTTATTTAAGAGAGCATTTTTTGTTAAAGTTTATTTAGTATGTGACGTAATAAAAAATCCAATTTATTTCTCAAAAATATTCTTTTATTTTAATTTATAACCTGTTAATTTTATCTTAATTATTAATTCTTGTAATTTAACGTCTTCAGCTTTATTAAAGATATTATAAATTTAATTATAAATTTTCCGTTATTTTTTTGAGATTATATCAATTTAAATGTTATAACAATATTAATTTTAGTTATGCTTTTTATATGAAAATTGTGATTATGTGTTGTAGTATGTTATAGTATGTCATTTTTATAGAAGATTCTTTATGCTTTATTTTATTAATATTAAAAAAAAAAAAAACGTTTCATCGTAGGATATTTTCATTTCCTCAGATTAAAATTTCAGATTTCAAGAACAGTAATTTTCATAGTAAAATTTTGAAGAATGCTGTGGTCTTTTATAAAATATTTGCATCAAACTTAATAAAAAAATTAATCTTTGGGGTAATATGCTGATATAATTGGAATTTTCTATTAAAAATACTAAAATCTTCAGTGTTTTTAATCTAAATTTTAACATAGTACTACAGAATAATGCAGTTAATATTTTTCATGTTGCTATATTCAATACGAGAACTCTGTACTGATATTAATTTCTGCATTGTAATAATTAAGGAAGTGATATAATAAAAGCCTGATTACATTTGTAATTATGTATATTGTGTATGAATGCAATGTTAAATAGGATGTTCTTTAATTGACGGTTTTGTTTACTTGACTTTCAGATGGTGTAAATTCAATGGGTGAGACCAAACGCCAAAGAACCTCGTATACTCGATACCAGACCTTGGAGTTGGAGAAAGAATTCCATTTCAACCGGTACCTCACCCGACGAAGACGAATTGAAATTGCGCACGCCCTCTGCCTCAGCGAAAGACAGATCAAAATCTGGTTCCAGAACCGGCGAATGAAGTGGAAAAAGGAGCACAAGATGGCTTCACCCATACCCTCTCAAATACCTCAGGTCATACCGGATCACCTTCCTCACCACATGCATGGCGAGACTAAGGCATAAACCAATTCGCACTTTCGTACAGAGAGGGACGATAATATGCATATAAAAAGAATAAAAACTTAAAAGTCACTGAAGGCCATGTATATCACCCACAGCTTTAGATCTCGTTTGCACGGACCTATGGACGAGACAACTCGTTTTCTCTATTTATCATAGACTAGGATGTGACATCTAGACACGACGGTATTTATCAATTCTTTCAGTTTAATTGGTCATCAAAAACATCTGAAACACGTTTTGTATTTAGCATATTCGATGAAAGAGAGGTAGTATTTAAATGAAATAACGATGTGATAAAACTGTTTTCTTAGAATAAGCACTCCAATTCTGCTGTTACAGTGACATAAAATAAGCCTGTTTTCTTGATACAAAATGTCTTCGAAACTTCTAAATGGTATAGATCTTATTTCTTGAAGTTGGCCATACTTCAAAATTATTTGAAGACATTAAAAAGCCATAATAGCACGGGTATGTAGGCCACAATTAAAAGTTTTTTCCGAAGATAACTTCGATGTGAATTAATATATAATTCGCCCAATAATTTCAAGCAAACTGATAGATTTATTGCTGAAGTTGGAGGTATAGGAAATAAAGGCACCATCTAGCACCAAAAAATAAGAAAAAAAAAAGAACACCAACGACTGCCTCCGGATGGAACTTTTTTTCTCTAGCTTTGGTCTCCATGACAACATACAATGTACAAAAAGAGAATAAATATAAAAACGAAGTAAGAAAAAGAAGCGGGAAAGAATATCGACACGAAGTCATTACTCAATGTCGATCAAAAACTGTCGCCTCCTGCGCTAAGCTATGCTGGCGTCGACTCCTTTACAGCTATGGCTGCCTACTAAGTTGGAGAATCTCTATGGACACCTGACTTGAAGATAAAGTGACATGAATACAGTATCAAATGCACGAAGTAGCAATTCTTACATCAGATGCGAAAAATCCTTTTAAATGGGCAGGTTAGAATAGAAGGAGGCTAGAAGTTTCAAGAAAAAAAATCTACCTATAAGCTAATCTCATTAATGAAAAAAAAATTACATTCTAAAGAAACCATTCTCTCTTTTAAATAAGATATTCATAATCCTTATACTTTTCTGCTGGATGAACATTCAATTCATTAGTAAAAAAGAGTGATGCACATGTCTATCCTTTAATTATTCTCTTTGTAAGGTATTACAATGTTAATTTTGCAAAAACTATGCTTTATCTCATTACGAATTTGCATTAATTTTTCAAAAAAATAATTCAAAATTACATTATCAGTGACTTCCGGAATATTGATACGAATTTCATCCCAATGTATTTTTCTTTAAACTAACAAAACTATATCAGTAAAAAAAAAAATAGTTCAACCCCAAAATTTTTTAAAACTCTGAATAAACTTCAATTTATCTTACCTCTCTTTCACTCCGAATTAAGAACTCGTTAGATTAAAAACATTATGTGACACACTTAAAAAATTAAATACAAGCATTTCATTCCATTTTAATCTTGATTTGTGAAGCACTTTTAAGCATTTAATTCCAAATTTCCTCCTGTGTTTAGATACTAAATAATTGTATAATACTGTGTTATTTAATTTATTTTTATAGGCTAGCATTTTTTATTACATGACATGTTATATAATTTCGAATAACCAAAGGGTTATGTCAATGTAAAGACATTTGTAAGTTAGAGAAACAAAGAGAACTACACAAGCTATAAAGGTTTTTAATTATAAAGGGATATATATATATATATATATATATATATATATATATATATATATATATATATATATATATATATATATATAGAGAGAGAGAGAGAGAGAGAGAGAGAGAGAGAGAGAGAGAGAGAGCTAAATTTTTTGATTTCTGTTAAAAGATGATCTAAATTTAAAAGGTTCTATTTTAAAAAATTCTCTTAAGGTTATGTAAGCTTTTTCATTATTTATTATTTCATTTTAGCAGCAATTCAGTTTTAAGTTCAATTTGATTTTATCACTTTTCTGGACGTCATTTTTATGTTAAAACAGTTTTTTATGTAAAAAAATACACATGCATCTTTTCCGTCTCCCTATTCTCATATAAACTTAGAATTTACTAGAATAAATGCTAAAATATTTAAAATATCCAAATTTCCGAGTCGTTACATGTTTTATAATCCTCAATACAGGGTTTTAAAAAATCTACTACAAGAAATATGCGAAAGAAAGAAAATGCAGATAGAATTTTTCTTTTTCTCTTTGCGCGAAGTAAGGAAAACTCTCTTCACATCCTTTCACTCTTTTTTTCTGCATCTTGAGTGAGGGATGAACTCACTCAGAGAATTTCGAAGACTTCTGCTTGGCTTCCCGCTTCATATTCGTGCTGAACTGGCATTTCGGGCCTGGCTGAGTCTCGACACATTTCCTTCTTTGCAGACTCAAAATTATCTCTTTTTTTTTCTCCTCCCGTTTTCTTTGCAATCCCTTTTACTTCTCGTGATTCCTTTGACCTTTTTATGGGCAGTCAATAATTTGAATTCAATTTTCATTCTTATTTTTTATTTTCTTTAGAGTAAGATAAAAAATCACTCTAAAAGTATTTGATCATGCTACCCTCTACACAGGCCTGTAATATATATAATATAATATATGCTTAATGTGTCAATGATATATAATTTATGAATAATATTGCCTAAAGAGCTGTTTCAAATTATAAAATAATAATCTTTCATGCAAAATATTTTATGTTGTAAAATATTAAATTCAGTCTTCATTTCTTGTTTTCTTTAGAAAAGGATAAAATAATCACTTTGAAATATTTGATCTTGCTTCTTTTTGAATGGACGTATAATATAAAATACATATATGAGCAATGTGCCAATAATAGGTACCTTTGATCTCTTAAAATATTTTTTAATTGTGTTGCAGAAAAAGCTATTTAAAATTATAAAAAGGTTGCTTTTTAATTCAAAATATTTACACAGTAAAACATTAATTTTATTTCGTAATCTCTTATATTACTGATAAATGTATAATTTTCTATTAATACCACAATTTAGCATCTCTTTGACATGAATATATAAGGATACTTCATGCATGTTTTCGTAAAGCCACCAAGTGTAAGGTTTAAGCATTTAAGATATTTTACTTTGCAGACTCAGAATTATTTTTCTTTATATTTCTTTTGCGTTGCAATTCGTTTTACTACCCATAATTAATTTGACCTTTTTTATGAGCAGTCAATAATTTGAATTCAATTTTCATTCTTAATCTTTATTTTCTTTAGAGTAAGATAAAAAATCCCACTAAAAGTATTTGATCATGCTCTCTACCTCTACACAGACCTATAATATATAATATATTTTATGATTAATGTGTCAATGATAGACACCCCTTGGTTTATTTGAATAATTTATGAATAATGTTGCCTAAAGAGCTATTTAAAATTATAAAATAATAATCTTTCATACAAAATATTTTATGTTGTAAAATATTAAATTCAGTCTTCATTTCTTGTTTTCTTTAGAAAAGGATAAAATAATCACTTTGAAATATTTGATCTTGCTTCTTTTTGAATGGACGTATAACATAAAATACATATATGAGCAATGTGCCAATAATAGGTACCTTTGATCTCTTAAAATATTTTTTAATTGTGTTGCAGAAAAAGCTATTTAAAGTTATAAAAAGGTTGCTTTTTAATTCAAAATATTTACACAGTAAAACACTAATTTTATTTCGTAATCTCTTATTACTGATAAATGTATAATTTTCTATTAATACCACAATTTAGCATCTCTTTGACATGAATATATAAGGATACTTCATGCATGTTTTCGTAAAGCCACCAAGTGTAAGGTTTAAGCATTTAAGATATTTTACTTTGCAGACTCAGAATTATTTTTCTTTATATTTCTTTTGCCTTGCAATTCGTTTTACTACCCATAATTAATTTGACCTTTTTTATGAGTAGTCAATAATTTCAATTCAGTTTTCATTCTTATTCTTTATTTTCTTTAGAGTAAGATAAAAAATCCCTCTAAAAGTATTTGATCATGCTACCCTCTACACAGACCTATAATATATAATACAATATATGATTAATGAGTCAATGATAGATACCCCTTGGTTTATTTGAATAATTTATGAATAATGTTGCCTAAAGAGCAATTTAAAATTATAAAATAATAATCTTTCATGCAAAATATTTTATATTGTAAAATATTAAATTCAGTCTTCATTTCTTGTTTTCTTTAGAAAAGGATAAAATAATCCCTTTTAAATATTTAATCTTGCTTCCTTTTGAGTGGACGTATAATATAAAATACATATATAAGTAATGTGCCAATAATAGATACCTTTGATTGCTTAAAATATTTTTTAATTGTGTTGCAGAAAAAGCTATTTTAAAGTTATAAAAAAGTTTCTTTTTAATTCAAAATATTTACATAGTAAACCACTAATTTTATTCCGTAATCTTTTATATTATGAGAAATGTATAATTTACTATTAATACCACAATTTAGCATCTCTTTGACGTGAATATATAAGGATACTTTATGCATGTTTTCGTAAAGCCAGAAAGTGAAAGGTTTAAACATTGAAGATATTTTACTCTGCAAACTCACAATCATTTTTATTTTTCTTAAGTTTTACCTTGAAATTCATTTTACTACCCATAATTCATTTGACCTTTTTTTATGAGCAGTCAATAATTTCAATTCAATTTTCTTTCTGATTTGCTATTTTTTTTAAAGCTGAGACAAAATATCACTCGGAAAGTATTTAAAGATGCTCTCTTTGAGGAGTAAAAAATTTTATACATATACGAAAAATAAGAGAATAGGAATGACTCGTGATTCTATAAATTGTTTTTTTATTTTATCGTCCAAGAACCTTTTTAAAATGTGTAATATTAATACCGTTTGGTGCAAAATATTTTATACCTTAAAATAGTTGTTTTGCCCCGTAAAATTTTATATTTAGGATAGTTGTAAAATATTTTAAAATTACATGATTTGGGTATATTTTTGTAATGAAGGTACTCCTAAAGGGTACTCTCTATATTTTTTCGCTCGACTATCAATAAAATTGTTTAATCATCTAAAATACTTTAATCTGACACTTAAAGTTGAAATTAATAAAATCGATACATTTAAAAATTCCCTTTCCGTTTAAAAGTCCGGTGCAGACCTGAGAGAGTGAGTTTCTTTTTGAAAAGCTTGAACCGTTTTTTAATATTTTTCTCCATTTGGTCTATTTGAGAATCGTATTTCTCAGAATTACTGCTGTCATCACTTGGCAGAAGTTCAAAATAACGAATTCCTCTCCAATTCATCACATGCTTAACATGACCTTGGGGGGGTGTAAACCAGACTAGGCAGGGGTTAATGAAACTGATCTTGTCGTATTCCGCCTAGTTTTTCAGTTTATTTTATTCTTAAGCAGTTTCTTTTTCCTCGTCTGAAATAATCTGCTGCAAGAGTTTAATCAGCGAATAGGAAGCCGAAATTATTCCGTTTGTTTAATTTAAACGAAATGTAGTAAATACTCTTGCATATAAACAACATTCCAAGTTTAGTCGATGGTTTCTCAAAACAGGATTTTGATTAACAAAATATGCTGTATGATTATTATTGCATGTTAGTGTACATATATATATATATATATATATATATATATATATATATATATATATATATATATATATATATATATATATATATATATATATATATATATATATATATATATATATATATATATATATATATATATATATATATATATATATATATATATATATATATATATATTATATTATATTATATATATATATATATATATATATATATATATATATATATTTTGATATATAATATATATATATATATATAAAATATATATATATATATACAGTGTTTAATGTTCTAATGTTTTAAAAGCAGTTATAAATTGTTAGATTTAATTTTACATCACAAATTATCTTTCGGCATGTATACACATGTGAGCATAAATAGGATACTTTAAAATATTCTCAGGTGAAATTCATATACACACACTCATATAACATTTAATTAATTTATGATAACAATTCGCAAAGATTTTGTCAATATTTGAAATGATTTTGAAGATAAAATTATATTAAAAAAAAACTTTATATAATCCAGTACAGGCAGCCGCATTACAAGCTTTAGAATTTCTAATCTTAATTATCTGACATTCTCAGGATAAAGAAATAATATTCTGTCAATCATAATTCGAAAGGAGAAAAAAGTATTATTTTCTTTGAAAGTATCTCATGAGAAACAAAATGATTGAAAACTATTATATGCTGAAATTTTAGTATGAATTGTTTTAATAGAAATATAATATCTAACATAAAACTTGATTGCAAAGGAGTTATTTCTTTAATAAGTATGATTTTCTTATTTTTAATAAATTATGCTTAATAAATTATTATACTTAATAAATTATGTACATAAATAAGAATATATAGTTAAAGGGTTACATCGTGAGTAATAAGCTCGTTTAATCATTTAAGATAGGTAATTTTTGTCGATTAATTATTATCTCGAAATAAGAACTTGAGTTGCATATTTGAGAGGAAAGCTTTGAAAGATGCTGAACAATAAAAAAGGCTTCTAAAAGGATCTGATACACGTTCATTTGAGCTCCATTAAAAGCTAATGCTTATGACCACTTAAATCCACAGAAAAAATTATTGTTCCACAATCATCAGTTGCAGTCGATGATTTCATAAATAAGCGGTTACTAGCTGTACTGACCTTCAAATTACATATTTTGTCGCGCATCAGTAACTTATCGAACCAAAATACTACTTGCATTAAGCACTACAAAGGCAAGACATTCCTTGAAAGTGATTTGGCTCTCCTTCCATACAGACACACGCCTTAATTTTTTTTTCATCAAAAAATCTTGAATATGTATGATTTTACAGTACATGAAGTTCGTTCTTAATATGTGTTTTTTTTATCAGAGAAAGAAAAAGTTTATCAAATGATGGCAAGCACGTATCAAAATAAACAGCGCTTAAGGATATAAAATTTTAAAATAATTTTAAGATTATAAAATGATTCTTAATTATAGTTTTCAATCATTCATTCGAGAAAGAGAGTAGAATTTAAATGAGGTTTCTTGGCATTCATAAAGGACTATTAGGCAGTGACAACCCATCATTATGGAACATAAGCATTCCATTTTTTTATTTTGCACACATGTGTTTTCTTTTTTCGGAAATCCTTGAACTGGTAATAATCAGTATACTTTTTATTGTCTACAAATTTAAAGTATAAATTAATGTTTAAGGAATTCATAATGGGTGATCGAACTTCTTAGACGACGCTGAAATTGATTTCCTTCAAAGCAGACGCAAGGCTAAAATATTTTTTTTTAATTCTGTAATGTCACCTGAAATATTCAATCTTAAATTTTAATTATGTTCAATCAAGTCACTTAATAAGGTTTCATTTCAAGTGGTGACATTATACCTGTCTTTTTGTTGATCGATTCATATACGATTCTTAAAAATCTATTTTTTTAATTATAAAGGCAAACATAAACACCTTAAAGTTGTAAAGACCTTTTTTCCTTTCTATGCAAATGAAAAGTATAACAGAACAATAATCTATTGCTCAATCTGTGGAATTAATCTTTTTTTCCCTTGTACTTGCATTAAAATATGTTATGACTAACCATAATTTGTAGTACTTTGGGAATATATTCTGTGAATAAAGGCTTTTACATTTTTAGATATTCGACTTTAAAATCATGTATTATTTTCCTTTTTATTTGCTTTCGAATGAATAGCTAAATACATTTATAAAAAATATTTCAAGTGTTTTGTTTAAGGATTTTTGAAAGAAAATTATTTAATAACTGTGTCACAATGAATTTGCCATTTCATCAATTCTTGAAACCGTAGAAAGCTATGTCTGAATTCAAGTCTTAAATAGATTCATCATTTTATGTGTTAACAGTTTATAAAGAGGATAAAGTTTCTTGCTTTAAATTTTAAACAAAATTTTAAATTGTCACTTTATCAAAATTTGAACAGCGAGTGATGGGTGTCCAATGAAATAATTTAAATAATATAATAATAAAAATGCCATATGCATGTTTTGGAATCTAGAATATTTAGCTTGTTATTAAAATCAATATAAAATACTCTATTATTAAAAAAAGTATAATAATGGAAACTGTATTATGAAGTCAAGGATCAAACCATGCATATTTCTCTTTACAAAATTTTATTGTATAACTCTACGTAACTAAAATTAACAATTTGATGCATAAATTCCTTAAAACACAGTATATTCTTTTTGGTATATATGCTGATTTATTATATATTTATTATATATGGGTGTCCCGTGAAAATATTTAAACAATATAATGATAAAAATGTCATATGCATGTTTTGGAATCTAGAATATTTAGCTTGTTATTAAAATAAATATAAAATACTCAGTTATAATTAAAAGGAAGCATAATAATAGAAACTGTATTATCAAGTCAAGGATTAAACCATGCATATTTCACTTGACAAAATTTTATTGTATAACTCTACATAACTAAAATTAACAATCTGATGCATAAATTCCTTAAAACACAATTTATTCTGTTTATTATATATGCTGAAATATTAACTTGATCAAACTAAATAAAAGCTAATTAAAATATTTATATAAATATATACTATGTAAAGGTTTTTATGCATATTTTTTTTAATCTCAAATTCAAAATTCTCTCAATATTCAAAAAATCCTAATTTGATCTTTCAGTTTAAAATTTATCTCATTCTGTTTAAAATTCCAAAAGACTAAAAATCTCTTGCCATTAAATAAAACAACTGGCAAAGTTTATTGTGAAATTTATTTATCTTGTACTTGTATTTTACATAAATTGTACGCTATGTTTATAAGCATTTATATAAAAGAATGAAATCCAAAAAAAAAAAGGATGATTTTTTCCCACCTCGGAAATCATCGATTGCTTTTGAAAGAGAAATAAAAACATCACGTCTGAGATCTATATATATAGGAAATAAAGGAATTCTTCGTGCTAAACGGAAAGGAAAGAAATACGGAAAACAAACATTAAATACATCACATCTGTTGTGAGCAGAACTTTCATTAGTAAAGCTAACCAATAAGACAATGAGATGGTTTTTCCTCAAAGGATACTTTGTGAATACTTAAGACTTATGAAGATAATCCTTTCAATGTCATTTTTTTTACATTTTTACCTAGCGAGTTCCCCACCAATTTTTGAGAAATTATGTAGTATCATTTACTTTTTTTTAAACTGTAATTCTCATTATTTGTTAAATCAATCTGTCATTTAAATATATTTAAATCTATCTTTCCCATAGTATACCAAATGTAATGATAAAAATATAAAAAAAAACTACTTTATGTACTACATATAATTTAGATAATTCTAAACCCTATTCAAACATTAAGTATAAAATTTTAAACATAAGCTCTTATTGAATTGATATTTTAAAACATTATGCAACTTATTTTGTGCATGCTTATAATGAAACAGCGCTAGTTCTATTATGAATTCATATCTTTTTAAACACTTTAACATTCTTTTTTAATGTTTTGGAAAGTTCTATTTCTCAAATTTTTTTATAATTAAAACTTTAGAATAATTCGAACGTTCTCTTATAACATTACTTTTGTTTAAATTAGTGTCTTACTATTTTTGGAAAATAATAATAAAAAAGTGGATAAAAGATAGGCAGCGTAATAGTCTAGATTTACGATCCTCTAGTTGCAGTTCATTATAAAACGTATGTTTTTAAAAGCTCCCGAAAGAAATTGTTTTACTTAACATCAAGGTTATGCATCATTTGTGTATTTAAAAAATCTGAAATTGTTAGATATAATTTATAAATGCTATGACCGGAAAAAGAAAAGAATTAAAATGCAGGCTTCAAATTTAATTTTCCAAATATCTGTTTACATTTTTGATTTAAAAAGGATGAAATTCATAGGAAATTTTCAATGATTCATGGTAAATTAGTAAAAATATGTTACAATACCAAAATTATTTTGCTTGAATTTTGTATAACAATCCAAAACAATATTATTGTCCAAATCACAAATTGTGAATTCTTAAATGAATAATTTCCTATTCTTAAATCAGTTTATATTCAAAAGGTTACATTTATTAACATAACAACTCTATTAACAATTTCATATGATCTTTAAATTATATAATATATTTTATGTTTTAAAAACAAAATTATACTTCCAATGCTTATTACAGTATTTTTATTACACGATCTTTTTGTAAACTTTTCATTCCAAAACTATGAAATCAAATTGTAGTTTTATATTGCACATACTTTTTTAAGAAGTTATTCTTTAGGATGCTTAAATACTTTTTGTTACACCTATACGAATTTCATTATTTAAAATTGAGAATAAAAAAATATACATTTAAAAGCTAAGAATTTGGAAAACGTGAGGTAAAATGACCAAAAATTTCATTAGTAAATCAATTAAAATTCTTTAATTCCCTTTTCCCCAAAAAATTCCTAATTCCAAAAATATATTTGAATTATACTGCAGACTTCAGTAATATGTAGACCTAAACAAACGTTGGTCTTATGTAAGTTTATAAACCTTCTAATTATATAATTCGTGATGTCACGTGGTAGCCTTTAACGCATTATTAGCTTAGAGTAAATTTAGAATGGGGAATAATTATAGCTTTGTACTTATAGGACGTACATTTATACAGCTCGAACAAACTCACACAGAACGGACATTTATCTTGAAAGAGTAACTAAAGAAATAAGAGGATATAAATGAAATAAAAGTATCAAAGATTTTTTTTCTTTCTAAAGATTTGGAGAGCCAAGAAGAGAACAAAAAAAAAAATCTAAGAAAATGGCAGAAAAGGCGAAGAAGAAAACCCTATGAAAAGAAAACGGTTAGAACAATTAAGAACTAGTGGTCAAAGACGATGAAGAAAGAGCAAATAAAATGGAGGAGAGCTTAAGGTTGCCATCGGAATAAAAAAATAGTTTTTTTGTGTTTCGCATGGGCAGAATTTGATGCGTAAATGTGGGAGAGCTTGACTTATAGCGTTAAGTATCTTCTTAAAGGGAAAAAAAATAAGATAAGACCTTTTTATGTAAGCATTTTTTCACAATGATATCTCGAAAACAATTTGATTACGCTACAAAACTTACATTAGACGGTTAAATCATCCAGGTTTTAATTGATTATCCATGTATTTTATTCTTTTTTAGCTTATAAAAAATGTGTGAAATTAAGATTTATATTTAAACGTGCTGCTATAATCCTTAATTTAACAAGTTAATACACAAAATTGATACTTCGAGTTCATTCGGATAGAAATAGCTAGGTTTTGATAGCAATGAAATCCCAATAATGTAGTTAACAGCGATTCATTAATCACAACTCTATGTTTTCTGATCGTATAAGAAATGGTTATTATATTTTTATAATGTAATTAAAATTATAGACCCGCACATAAAAATTTTTAAATTCAGAACTAAGTTGAGGTTTTTATAGAATTTATTGCCCTATCAATCTTCTCACATTTACGTAATTTTCAAGTTAGAATGCAATAGTTACTTACCAGCTTTAATATTCCCACAAAAACACATATTGTGTGGTACAAGTTTATTCAATAAAACTTTGATTTCAAAATTTTATTCAATAAACACATTCCATATAAATAATTGCATTATGAATATATTTAATGAGATAAAATAATCTACTAATATTTATCATAAATCTTAATATGTATCATAAATCTTAATAAAAGTAGATTTCTGAATCAAAGCCTATTTTTAGTCCTTGATTGGAATCATAGCTGTACGCAAATTCCTTATTAACCGTATAGTTATTACTGCCTCGTATTTTAAGCTCTAAAAAATAACTAATTGCTTAATGAGCAAAATAATTCTTATTTTTGAGTTCCATAAGTCTCCCTAACTCAAGCAACACAATTCATCTGAACTCTGCTTTCAGTGATAGATTTTGGCACAAAAATCGAATTTCTTCTCCCAAGTTAATGATGTTTTAACCGCATTATTTTGCGTTAATTATCTTTTGTTATTTATTACCCCTTTGTTTTGAGAATTATTAAAACGATAACTTTGATTATTTTGAAGAATGATGCACTATAATTAAAGATAGTATATCTTCAGAAACTAAAAAATTAATTTTTTGATTGATTTTCCATGAAAGATTGTGTTAAAGTTGCAACTGTGTTTTTTCCCTTACGTTTGATAATTTATTTTTCATACCTAAGTGATTTCAATCACCTTTTACCTTTTGGTGTTAAATGTATGATAATTTACATCCAAAAATGAAACAATTCTATTTTTTTTAACAAATGCATCTTTTTTTTCTCCCAAAGCCTCCCAATAAATTTGTTTTCCACATTTAAAATATGGAAAATAAAATAAATCGTTTCTAGAAGTAATTAAAAGTTTTTCTCCATATTCCTTACTTTTATATTGTAAATTACAACTTAGATTTAATTAATGAAATGTTAAAAAATACAAATACTATGTTCAATCAATACATTTGCTGAAATAAGTCAAATGGCGAAATTTCCATATTTCATCCTCCATTTTTTGCCTTCTTTACGCCAAAGCACTTCAGTTAGTTTATATGCCTTTAGCAGTGTTTACTATTAAAAAATTCCTGAAGTCACTGATTACAAATTTATCTAGAATTCTTTTCTAGAAATAATTAAATGTTTTTTCCATATTTATGATATGTATTTTGTCAATTACATATTAGATTTAATTACTTAAGAATTAAAAAATTGCAAATACTGTTTCCAACCAATGCAGCCTTTAAAAAATGTCTAATAGTAAAATTTCAATACTTATATAATTTTAAATCAAGAATTTTAGTTTCCGAAAAGCACTTATCAATAAGTATAAGCTTTTAGAATTGTTTTCAGTTTTAAAAAAAGTCACTGATTAAAACACATTTAACTTTGAATGTAAATTTGCTTAACATCTAGATTTAATTATACTTCAATATACTGCAAGAATAAATATCCGAAAAAAAATTAACTATGTGAGTCATACAGTTGAACATTTAAATACACCGTAAAAACTTATGCCATAACTGTCATGGATCATAATATGGACACCTTTTAATTTTATATTTCTGTATTGTATCTGAATAGGTTTCCACTCCCATAAAGCGTTTTTAGAGGTTGAAATACAGATTAAAAATATGAGAATCTTTAATGTCGGAATGGCATTAATGTAAAAATATTTCATATTTTTTCTAATGCTGCTGTCAACAGGACTTTTCCTTGAAAAAAAAACTGTCTCTCAGTGATATTAAATGGTTGTTATAAGCGACGATTATCCGTGGGATAATACATTAATACATTCCTAATCTCTTTCATGCAACGTGGTTACAGCATCATTCGTATGACGTCATTGTCATTTCAAAGAAATGTTGTGGCATATATACATGAAATACATGTTTGTACCACTGAATAAAGTACTTATCTGACTGTATATACCAAGCGACAATATTTACGTAGCTTAGTGTGGAACATTATAGGTCTATTTATTATGTTTTACGTTACCGTTTTTTCATTGTTGCAAAGGCATTTTGTAAATGTATAGATTGGTGTAAATGTGTCAAATGCATATTTTATTAAATGAAAGTGGACCCAGTGGTGTGTATACATCAACGTGAAAGACAATGGATTGTACTTCTGCTGTATTTTCATCATTTTTAATGTATCTAAATGTGAGTAAAATATATGACTGACAATGATACATTTCTATAACAGTAAAAGACAAAAATTAAGTAATCAAAATAGTTGATGCCAAGTACGGTAAGAATTATTATTATAAAGATACAGTTAATATGTCATTGCTGGTGCTATAAGTAGTATCTGTTCTTGGTTACTTAAATTTCTTTTATGTTATTTGACCAGTTAAGGAATTTTATGTATAAAAACATAAAATTTGCAATACAAAAGGGGTTGAAAAATTAAAATATTAAGCAAAATATCTAATAAATTTTGAAATTATTAAAAATTGAACACTTAGAGTATACTAATGCTGAACAGAGATATAGTAATATTAGAAATTATTAAAACTTTCAATGGTCCATCAATTATACATCATATTTTTGGACTATCATTATTTTAAGACAAAAGAAAAAAATACTGTTTTTTTGTACTGCATATTACAAAACTTAATGGAAGCATTGTAGTTAATGTATTACTTCTGAAAAATTAAGTACAATTATAGTAAAAATGTTTATTTTTAAACTATTTTTCTTTTTTTAAACTTTTTTAAGTATACCATTGATCTAAACGATTATTTCTTTTTTCTTTCCGAATTTTTAGCAGGAAAACTAATGCGAAATCAGTGAAAAAGTATATATTAAGCTTTGCTGTATGGTATGAAAATATGATACAAAATATTTCTCACTGCAATTATAAAGGGATTTCGAATTATACATATTTTGCTTAATATATGTTAATGTCTCATCGTTAAAAATATGAATTTATCTTTAAGATGTTGTATTTTATCTTTATAACTGTATGTTGAAATTTAGCCTATTTCAAAATGTATGTATACAACTTTATGTAACCCAGCTGTTTTCATTAGAATATGTTATTGAATATTTGTCATCAAAATTTTGCAGTTAACTTTTTCAGTATATCTAAAAAAAAATTCTTGTGTCTTATAAAGTTATGAATCTTGTCAAAAACTGGTCTATTTTTACACATCTAAAATCACTGAAGGACTGTTCGAGTATTGTGTTATTGTATTGTGCAATATATTAAAAATTATGTAAGGCAAAAAAAAAAAAAAAAACCTGAACTGATCACGAAAAAGAGAAGCTAACTGTAAGATCTGTGAAACCAGTTAGATAAAGGAAAATTAAAACTGGTGTTTTCAATCAAGTTTTATAGATATATATAAATAAAAAAATATATATAAATATATACATACTTATATTTTTATCCATTTTTCTTTTGTGAGATGTATTGCACTCTTTCTTCTTCAATGAGCTTCTTCAGGTCTACATAAATTGACCAAATTCTCTAATTTCGTATAATAAATGATGCAATCTATTATTGGTTTGATAGTGTTTCAACACAGATGGTATATTTGTATGCGTTATGTAGACCTTTCATTTGCGTTAGTAGTGACAATTGCTGAGGAAGTGTAATATTTGTGGTTTTATTACTTTGAGCCGGTGTATTATGTTCACGAGTCATTTTTTTTATTAAGTAATGTCATTTCCCATGAGGGGAATATCAGCAATTTCGAACGTGGGATTAGCCTCAACATGCAAAAGTGTCAACATCAAAGTACAGCCGAGTCTTTTAAGTAGAAGGTTACGATTCAATTCCTTGTTATGATTAGTAGTGTATTTACCATATGCTTGTAAATAATGTAAATGTATTGAATCCAGAAAAACAAAATCGCCCCGTGGTTGTGTCTGTTGTCTATCTGTGCTTGTATACAGGGACTCCTTTTCGCTTACATACTATGATGTGGCACGAGGATTGACGTTGATTTCAGCTGCTTAATAAAAGTAAAGTGTCAAAGAGTTATGTTGTTTTTTCATTTTGTATCACACTCTCGTTAAACTCCAAACACATATACAATCACCTTTAAATAAATTACTTATTCAGTCCATAACATTAGCAAAGATCCTAAAAACACCATCTCAGAGGTCTTGAAATTTAATAGTTCTACAGAGCTTCCACAGTTCTTAGCAAATTCATTAAAAATAAAATTCATCATGTTTGTAATTTAAGATATATAAACTTAACATATATTTGCAATCAACATAGGCTTTATAAGAAGCCTTGTTTACAAAATAAAAATTAAGGATGTATATTTAAACTGATCGTAAATATATAATATGTTACTAAAATAATACACTTTAATTTAAATTAAAATTTAACAAAAGGCTACCAAAAAGAAATTGTCAACAATGTAGAATTATTGGTTACATTTATTCAGTTAAAGACCACTAAAATATTCATTAATAAAGTCTATTTATATTGAATTTCATTATTTTTAAAACAATTTCTTCATATATGGCAGGATACAATCCTTGTTAACATTTACTGTAACTAAATATCCAATCGAATTACTTTTTTGAAACATTAATTGTCAATTATATTATATTTTACAATGGCTAGGGAGTACTGAAACTTATTTTATTGCTTTTTAATTTCTCAACTTTTATAAAACCATACTAAAAATTCAATTATAAAATGTGGAAAAAGAGACCAGTATTCCTTATCTCACTCTAGCCTGTAGATTAATCTAAAAAGTAAATTTAATTTTTTGGCTACATTTACTTGTGTTTGTTCACCAATCAGATTTAACTCATCACGTGATGATACCCCAAATCCCACTTATTTCAATAACGTCTATTCCCCAACAACCTTTAATTAGAAATTAAACTACTTTATCTACCAAGCCCATATTATCAAGAGTATCAAGAAATGGATGTCAATTTCTGTAAATTTTATATTGCATATAAGAAAATCAAAAATTACTTACTTTATGGGATGTTTATGACTAGCACTCAAGAGGAATAATCATGGACTTGTTAAGAAATATTATACATATTGTGGCTTAATTTACTCAAACTTTACAAACGTATGAAGAACATTAATCCACTTGTTCATTTGATCTTACTATACTGATTCTTTAAGCAATAAAAATAGCTTTAAATCATTTTTTATTTATCTTAAGTAACACTTTTTATGTATCCAAAGCTCATAGGTTACTTCATAATTGTTGCAATTCTCATTAACATACATTAGCACAAGATTGTAAAGTTGCTGTTTCAGATTTGGTAAGACGTAATTACAGAAAAAAATTTATTTGTTTGTATTTGAGTTTTATTTCTTTAGTAATAGTTATTTTTAAAGTAATAATAATAATATTTTAATATAATTTATAGCAATGTAAAATGTTAATGTAAGCAAATAAAATAATTATAAGCAACATTAATATAAGCATATAAAATATATCATTTAAATACAGTATGTTTAAATTTTAAAATATGCATGCATTTTACTCCCTATTCCCCAAAATCATTCAAGCTTTATAAGAGAATTGGAACTTTATTTTAGAGAATCATGATGAACAGATTGTTTTTTCACTCAAGCTAGAATATCATTTTAAGTATACATATTCGCAAAATAAGTTTTTATATGATTTTCATATAAAAAGTACCAAGAGGGTTATAATCTTAAGAACTTCCTTTATTGTATAGAAACTGTTACATTTTTTGCCAAAAATGATTAACTTAATTAATTATAATAAAAGAGTATTTAAAAATAAAAGATACAATACACTTCCTGCCTTCAAGTGTATTATGTAGCCGAAGAAGTGTCGAATTAATCTCCCTCTATATAGTTTTCCCTACATATATCTCCCTATATATATTTCCCTATATATCTCCCTATATACAGTTTTTAAAATAAACATTATTAAAGCTAACCTACGGACATGTTTATTACAAAGATATGATGGCTAAGGAGTGAGTTTTGGGTAAACTGCATTGTACTAGCCTCTTGTCCAGATTTTTTAATACAAAATTTCAGTTATAATTAATACGCATGAAACTAACGAATCAATATGATATTAAATAAAGTTTAAAATATTAAGACGATGCAATAATTCAGAGTAAAGAATATATAGAAAATACATTTTCAATTAAATAAAAGACATTATTTTCTTTCAAAAACACAAAACTTTTGATGGTACTTGCATGTCATTTTCCGTAATTTATTTTAATTTATTTTAATTTAATTAATTAATTATATTACAGTAAACCAGGCAAAAGGAAATTGCTTATTATAAATATACACCAGTAGTCTTTATTATGTCTACCTTATATATTATGTCCAAAAATGTTAGTACAAAAAATAAACAAGGTATAACATTGATACATATTTTTAACACCATATTGTCCCTTTGTATCACAGTTTCAAAAATACAACACATCTAAATACAGATTGCATTTAAACTATAAACTTAAAAAATAGTATTCTTGATTGCTGGCATCCTGTAACTCTGCAATTAATACAATTTTCTCGCAGAATTACAACCAAATAGTGATATTTTAGGTTAATTTTATATACCACGTTTGATTTATCATTTGATCCAATATGTATGATTATTACTGAAACAAATTTTGGATTTATTAAACTTTAAATAAAATCGGAGTAGACTTTCACAAAGGTCTTATAAAGTTATTTACGTGGAAGTAGTTTTTGAGCAAATTAATTTACAATGCTTTTAAGAAATACATCTTTTATGTTTGCAGGAGATACACATTATTTTGCCAATAAATTTAAATTTTTATCTTTTGATTATGTCAAATAATTTTTTACTTCTCAGAAATGATGTATTATATTACAGGAGGAAATTTTTTAAATTCAGGTTCGCTAGGATACAAAGGGATAAATTCAATAAATACGATTTCTGAAATCATATTATTCTTTCACTTAAAACTTACTATAAAATAATTTTTAAATATGTATATTTTCTTCCTTAAGAGCCAGCGTTTTCCTGTTGTTAATTTAGAAGAAATTACTTCTCTGTAGAATAATTTCTTTTGAATTTTTACGAAGTTAGTATTTCGATTTTAGTTTTTTAAGACATAAAAATTTGTTGGAGGTAGGCTAATTTCATTGAATTCGGACTTTCCTCATTAGGCGTACTTTAACACTGAGTACTTCTAATCACTTATTTCTAAATACATAAAAAATGAGCATTGTTTTTAATTGATATTATTCTGCTACAAATAATTTTCCATCTTTATCATCTTGCATTCCAATCTCTAGTAACATTCAACACATTTTTGTGTTGAGAATAGTGTAATTTTGTAGAATTCAAGCTTACTTCATTAGAAATAATTCAGAAAAGAGATCTAGTAGTCGCTCTTATTAGGAAATGCATAAAAAGTGAGCATTGTTTTCATCTGATTGTATTCTGCCCCCAAACTCGATTTTAATTGTTTTTTTATTAGTATCTTGCTTTTCTACCGCTAGAAATCTACCTTCAACTTATTTTTGTGTTGAGAGTAGACTAATTTTGTTGAATTCAGACTTGCCTTATTAGACGTATTTTAACACTGAGTTCTTGTACTCGCTTATTTGGAAATACATAAAAAATGGGCATTGTTTTTAACTAATATTATTCTCCTACAAATAATTTTCCATCTTTAGTATCTTACATTCTAACCTCTAGTAACATTCAATACATTTTTATGTTGAGAATTTGGTAATTTTGTAAAATTCAAGCTTGCCTCATTAGAAATAATTCAGAACAGAGATCTGGTAGTCGCTTTTATTAGGAATTACATAAAAAGTGAACATTACTTTTATCTGATATCATTGTGTCCAAAAATCGGATTTTAATTGGGTTTTTTTTATTGTTTCTTTCCTACATCTAGAAATCTACCTTCAACTTATTTTTGTGTTGAGAGTAGGCTAATTTTGTTGAATTCAGACTTGTATCATTGTAAGTAATTCAGTAGAGAGATCTAGTAACCTCTCTTATTAGAAAATGCATAAAAAATAAACATTGTTTTTTATCTAAAATTGCTTTAGAAAATCCGATTTTAATAGTTTTCTCATCTCTCGTATTTTTCCAACACAAATTTTTCCTGTAATGGTCTGAGTATTAATTATTTATTAAGAACACGATGTATTTATTAGTACTCAAATCAGACGCTGTTCAATATTCAGTATAAATCTATTGACTGATATTTTGAGTATGGAAATAATCTAAAATCTTTAAAATATTTTCGCCATTATTTTGTAAACAAATTACTTTCGCCTGGAACACCTTACATTCAAAACTGTATATATCAATCCTTCACTCTATTTTATTGATCACATATTACTAACATATTCATGAATTAAGTGTAGACTAGTTCAAATTTAGGTTATGCATGAACACAGTGAATTCTTCATATGATTGATTATGCGTGGCAAGATCAATAATTCACACTCTAGTGCCTCCTGGTTGCATTGTATCGCTTTTAAGCGTAATCAATAACGATAATACAATCTTTACTTTGAAATTTATTATTTTATTCTTAATTAATCTAAAATAAGGGTTGAAAATCTAACGCAAATGCTAAAGTTTATTTACGTTAAAAACTAATCAAAATTCTTATTAAATCATTGCTAACTTGATCAAGTTTGCAACAAATTGCTCTACCATGAGAATAAAATAACATTTATTTTAAATATAACACCAAGGGTTTTAAATCTTTTGCAATACTTATAGGCAATAAATTTTATTTATTTCAAAATAATAAATCCTAGGGTGAATTTTTATGCTAAATTTAGTTTACCGAGTAAGAAACAGTTTAATAAAGATTTATAATTCAAAGAATTTTTTAATTTTGCTAACTAAATCACTAATTACACACTGATTATTATCTATTAACGATATTTTTGTGCTTGAAGCACTTTAGGATATATAGCTAATAATGATTAGTTATAATGCATTAATGATTATATTATTAAATTTTACTTTACACAACCAACATTATAGTTTAGTTTTGTTTGCAAAAAATTAAATTATTGTCCTAAAAACATTAATTTTTTTCAAACCCTTTGAACCATCTTACTAGATATTTTTAGCATTTGAAGAACATATAAAAAGAAAAATGCAGAATTATATTAAAAATAGAAATAAAACAATAATTTTATGTATTTCTACAATTTACCATAAATTGAAATTTTTCAAATTTAGTGCAAATTTAATTTGTGATGTACTTATGAATTTATAAAACGAACAGGACCTCATTAAAGTAATTATTCTTATCATTTCACATTATCTCGAAAACAATTGTTTAGATTAAAATAATTCTTTAAAGTACTTTGAACCACATTACTAGAACTTTTCTTTACTTTTTATAAGCACATAAAAAGAAACATACAGGATTGTATTAGAAATTAATAACAATACTAGTGTTGTAGATTCCTATTATTTTTCCTCAATCAGAATTTTTTAGATTGGACTGAGATGTTCTTATAAGCTTAGATAAAATTATTTTATTGGCTTAATTATTTTATTGCCTTCCCCAAAATTTGAAACTAATAGTTTGGCTTAGAAAGGCTACTACTTTTCTTTAAAGTAAGTTAAATAATTTAACTATTATTTCCCTTTTCTTTTTATGAGCGTATAAAAAAGTAGAATTATACTAGAGATAGAAAAGGTGATAAAGTTATATTCATATAATCATCGTTCAACCTGGATTTTTAAAATTAAGCACATATTTAATTTGTATTGTTTTAATAAGCTCATAAAAAAGTAAATCCTACTCATTAAAGAAATAATTTATATTATTTCACTCTCGGTTCTTCCTCCATTCTAGTTGTTAAATTTTACGGCAGTCTAAAGTATTTATTTACATCGAATCTGTTCTACTGTAACTCAAACATACGTAAGAGAAAATTTCTTTCCAATTTATATTCCATAAAATTTAATATAGAAAAAAAATTTCATGCTATAATTTACCCAGTTTTATAAACTTCAGTAAAGCTTTGGCTTGGTTTTTACCACTTGGGTCAAATTTTAAAACTTCACGTTACTGATGATGTGACCTTCGGCTAAATCTTTTAACCACTAAACTATGCACAAATGTATGTACATTACATCAAACGATAAAAAAGTCGATTTTAATATAATTGCTATATAAATTTTTAAAATTATTTGAACTATCATCGCTTAGATAAAATCAAAATATTTTAAATTTTACCAGAAAAATGCTAAAATTTTAATTAAACCTTTCAAAAATGTACTGAAAGAAAATGAATTAACATATAAAAATTGCTACAAATAATAAGATATATCATTAAAATTTTTTACTTAAGGCCTACTTCGCATTCTGGATGCAATGTTGTAATTTATTTTCACTTTCAATCCCTTCCATTAGTGCGAGAGCAAACATGACATATGCTGAATCTAAAAGATCATAAAACTATAGGTGACTTCCCTATTTAAGTTCCGTGGTAGCTCAGTCGACAAAGGCAGCTATCTCGTAACTGTAAGGTTGCGGGTTCGGGGATCGAACCGTCCTAAGATTCGCAGTGTTCCTTACAGGTGACTGGAGCACGTATATTATGTTCGTTGTCACAATGTTCTCCAAGTTCTCAAACGATACTCCTGGAGGTAGCAGGCCCAGTCTGGGGGGGGGGGTCTTCTGCTTGGTTCTTGCTTCTAAATTAAGAGGGCCCAGAGGATGTAATGTTACTCACTTCCGCAGGATTCCTTAAGCTACATGTGTCCCCTGGGTGGGGCTAAATGGGTAACAGCTTATGGGTAACAGCCATGTGTGGGCATTAAAGGCTGCTACTCACGGCGATCATCTACACCACTAGATTATCTAATGATGTCACAAGAAGTGCATTTCGGCAGTTTGGGTTACGTCGAAGATGGGCGTTTTTGCTACTCTTTAGGGGATTTTCGTCATAATGACGTAGACAGTAGAAAAAATCAGCTATTCCGATCGTATAGAGTCCCTGTGTGTAGCAGCCAAGATATATGTGCCTTTATTACCAGATACATTTTAAAAGAATACCAACAACAACTTCCCTATTTAAAAATAAATTAAAAAAACACAGAATTTCTAGTAACAACTACTGGATAGAAAAGAAACTTGCTGAATCATTTATTGACGATAGCAGGAGTTAAAGGGTTAAAGGCAATTTCGAAAGGCTGCGAATATCTATTCCAGAAGCGAAACTCAAACCTCTGGACAGCAGTACCGCAATGAAGCAATATAGAGTTTGGGCCATTGCTCTATCTTCAGTAAAGGATACTATGAAATATGAAAGGAGAAATATATATTTATAAATCTGTTGGGATAGATTTTAGTTTAGTTGTTTTCACTTTTAGCTAAAAAGTTGAAAAGTTTGTAAATGTTTAAAAGCTTTAAAATTTAAAACTGGTAGTCCTTTGGATGAACCTTAACAACATTAAGCTAGTAATTGCAAACTGTTCTTCTTGAACAAGAATTTTTTCTTAAAAGTTGCTAATTCCGAAAGTTTTATTGCTTGAATGAGACATAGTAGTACTGTTTAGATGTAATGTATTTAAAACTAAGATATATTAAAAAATTCTCAGCAGAACAAAATAATCTCTTTCTGCAGATAAACGTACACATAACAAACTTTAATAAAAAGTTTATTAAGAGAAAATCATATGATTATACTAAAAGTATCAGAATAACGAATTCAGATGAGCGACAAACACCTTTTATGAAACATAACATTTTTCAAAATCTTTTCATATTTGAATACCTTCTTCTGTTTATGAAAGATTTAAATATTCAATTTTAAACTAATTAATATTTTTTAACCGTTTTAATATAAATAATAGCTGGTATATTTTAACCCATAAGAGAAGGTGTTTAAATGTAGCACTTAATGTTATTCATAAATGCATATTTCTTTATCATAAGTAATATCTTTGTATCTATCTTTATCATTGTAGACAAAAACACTCTCATTTATTTCCAACTGATCTCTATTCTGTTTATCCTTGAAACACTCAAAATTGCATGTTCATTTATTTTTCGTTTCAGGCGGCTTTTACTCTTTATATTAGATTCAAATCTCCAATGACTGACAAATTTATAGAGCAAATAAAAATGAATATTAATTCCGATGAAATATTAATCCTTAGTAATAGTAATTTAATTTCCCCATACGCAGTTATATTTAAATTTACTCAACTTCGATCCACCAAAATAGCAGTTCTATACTTGTGTGCCGAATTTTGTTTTTTAATTTCATTAAGACTATGCCTTTATACTTTTCATCCCATTGAGATTCTTTATATTTTTCATCACATTGAGAAAACTTTTAGAGCAATAGCAGTTCTATGTCTATATGTCATATTTTATTTTTAATTTTAATAAAACATGCATTCATATTTTACATTACAATGAGAAAACTTTTAAAGCATAAATATATCCTATCTTATCCTACATAAAAAATAATATCCTATCCCATATAAAAAAGACTAAAAAATAAAGAATTTAAGTTTGCAAACTTTTCAACTGGACATGGAAAGCCATTAAATATATAAAACTGATTGTTTATAGAAATGGGTTGGTATTAAAGGACAGAATAATTTAAGTAATTTAGCATCATATAGATATGTCCATATAAGCAATTACATTTATATTTAGACAACTTCCTTTGTTAGTTTATCATGCAGCTGTTTAGATATGCATTTGCATACAAGTGTTTAACTATTAATTTTAATAAAATATTCATTTATATTTTAAATTATTCATCCTTCCTCCCAGAAAGCTTTTACAACAGAAATATTCGCACATCAAATACAAAACAGCCTACGATGTTATTGAGAAGTAGATTATTTTGAAACTTATCTTTTGATTATATTTTGATCTATCAGAATGCCACTTCTATACTATTTATTTTATTAAAATCATCAGTTTATATTTACCATTGCGTACAAAAAATTACAACAGAAATATACAGTGACTAGATAAAAAAAATGCTACAAAATAGTGAATTTAAGTCTTTTAATCTTTTTAACTGCATGTAGGAAGCAATTAAATATGTAACAAAATTAAAATATTTTTAGAAAAATTTATAAAATAAAGAAAACAAGAATTCTATAAGAATTCTTGTTGTTAAACTTTTGTAATTTAACTTTCATATATGCTCTTATATTTTAATTTATTCAAAAACGGTATGTCTGAATGCCAGCTTTATACTCGCATACGCATAATTTTATTGTTTCTTTCAATAAGTATATTGCATTTATATTTACCATTACTTTAAGAAAACTTTACTGTAGGGATATTAAAAATATCAGAATTGTTACAAACAAATAATGAATTTAAGGGTGTTGTTCTCTTTAATTAGATATAGGAAGCAATTATCCATATGAAGAAATTGGAATTTTTTTAGAAATGAGAAACAATTACTTAAGAATTGATGTTTCAGTTGATTTGCAAATTTTTCGAAGATTTAATTCCTATAAATACAGATAGTTTTAGTCAACTTCGATCTATCAGAATGACAGCTTTATACTCGCATATATTTTTTTAACTTAAATAAAATTATGTATGTGTTTCTATATATTAACCCATCCACCGGCCACTCTCCCCACCTTTTACCCTTTCAAAACAGTCACCCTTTTCGTAAATTCCAGACGGAACTTACCATACCATACTAGAGTTGCCGGTTTAAAAGTTGTCAGGCTACTTTTAAGTTATTTTCCCTGCAAGGTAAAGGAGTTCCGTTACGCAAAATTAGTTTCTTTCATTTATTATCGCTTTGCAATATTTTTTTTCCCTCAAAAGTGTGTTATACGAGTGCGAACGAGAAGGGGTCGACAGGTTCGTTTTCGAACAGGAATTCGCTGTCGAACCCCCGTCGACGCGTCCGTTCAGTGGGTTAAGAAAACCATTACAACAGAAATACAAAGAATAACAATTGTTACTACCAAATGAAGAATTTAAGTACATTAATTTTTTTTATTTGGACATGAGAAACAATTAAACATATAATGCAATGGTGGTTTTCTTGGAAAATGGGTAGAAATGTTTAAGAATTTTTGTTTTCATTTTTTTGTAATTTTCTCTCCAATATTCTCTATATATTCAATTATATCTAAATATAGTCATATTTGATCTATCAGTAAAGCAGTTCTGTGAGTGCATGCAGCACTGTATTTTTTAATTTAATTAAGGCTATGCATTTATATTTTCTATTACATTAAGAAAACTTTTACAGCAAAATATATCCTGGCCAGGAAGGAAAAGAAAAAGAAATCTGGACGCGTTTAAGTCATATTAATGGAACAATGCCTCGCTTTTGTTTTTATACTTCCTAACCTCCAGTTTTGCCCTTTCTTTCAACTCCGGGAAAAACAAAGAAAAAAACCCACTAATTTGACAAAGATTCTGCCACAGATGAAAAAAAAATGAATGAAAACATGAAAAGGGATGAGTGAAAAAGTCTTAATAGCTTCACAGCGCATGACCCCAAAAACCTGAAGGATACATAGATTCCAAGAAACACGTTAAGTATAGAGAAATGCATTTAAAACATCACTTTTGAAGCCATAATTAAGCATTAATCTTTAGACTTTATAAATTAACCTCATTAAAAGTAATCAGTTAACTGTTTGTGTACTTATTAATTCCTATATTTAAAACTGATCATTTAATAGAGAAATACTTACAGAAAGATGAATTTCTTTAATCCTTTTTCATCTGCTAATATCAACCCATTCTATGCAAAAGTAGCTTATTCGTCATATTGTATACAATCGACTCTCGAAATCTCGACTCCGTTTACCTAGATTTTACCTAGAACTGCCAAATTCACGTCAATGTAATTCAATAATTTTTTTCTCTCTCTAACAAAATTCTTTTCACTTATGTCGATACTTCAAGGAGTCATCTCGTGGTTTTTTTTTTTTTTTTTTTTTTTTTTTTTTTTTTTTTTAACATAGTGTTTCTTTGTCTTTCATTTCAAGAAGTTTAAAGAAGACTTGCATATAATTAAGGATGTTGAAATTTTTTTTTATAAAAATTCAGATATATGCTAAATAATGGAATTCTGGTCTAAAGTAGTATCTAACAATGGGAAGACCCTTCTGTTTTAATGAATCAAAGGCAGTAAAATAAAATCTAATTATACCTAAGAATATCTGTTTAATCTATATCTAAGAATTTTAAAATTCAAGGTGATACGAATAAGGAATACAATTGTCCGATTTCTGTAGATTAGTCATGAGCCAACTATGTTAAAAATTAGTAATGCAGTACAGGCTATTCATTGTTGATTTGAAAACAAGTAAATTTTCCAGAAAAATATGCTTAAAGGTCATTCCAAAGCGACTCATGTAATAGTTATACTATGAGAAAGCAATTATTTTACAAATTATGACTTAAAATTGCCATGTTAAAAATTCTTTATTGCAACTTGTTCGGAGATCATGAATTATATTTACTATTAAATTTGTAATCAATTGCTTATTGTTTTAGTCTAAATGTGTAAGTAACTTTTGTCAACCTCTTGAAAGGTTACCTTATTTGTCAAAATTATTCTTCTGATACTTACAGCCTGACAAACTTTCATTTATGTCTCTTCGAACTTTAGAATTTGAGGATTAATTTTGAACATGCAATTCGAGCCAATTTCTTTTAAAATAGTTACTAAAATAAAATATTAGTAAATTCTCATGTGACTGATGTAGCATGCAAGTATACAAAAGAAAATAACATACTCATATGATGAAATAATTTATTAATATTTAAACTTTTTTCATTTTTGTACATTGTTATTATCTCTTTCAATACTTATAGAAAATAGTAAATTTCCATTTAGCTGTGCAGGGTCCTACGAAACAAATTTCTTTTCAGAAATATGAATATACATAGGCCACTTAACCTTGCATGTTTTCTTAAGGAAATTTAATTTTATAATCTTTTATTTTCTCTTCATATGGGGTACTACAACCTATATTAAAAATAGAATTTAAGTAAAATTTAAAAAATAGTTTACAATAACAGTTTATGTAAACTTTATATTTTGCATCTGAGGTTTACATTAACATGTAATGATTCTCAATTGTTTATACAGAATTTAATTTTCTTAGTAGGAAAAAAAACAAAAGAGTATGGAGTACTTTTGCCATAATTATTAGATACTTCAAAGTATAATATATAAGCTTTTTTTGATATCTCAAAGATTTCCCCGAGTCTCGCTGAATTATGATATCGAGACCCGATTGTAATTCAATTATGTAAAATGTTTATTATACAAATTTTACTCTTACTATTAGCGGTCATTTTTCAAAGCGTTCTTGTATCCGTTGCATGTTGGCTTTTTAAGGCTACAATGGACGTTTACTGAAAATTAAATATTTCTCTCTCGTTGAATTGTGGTATATAATTAAGGTTAAGAATCAAAGAGCGTTAACATCCCTTATTTTATAGTTAATATACTTATTGTGATAACAAAAAATTTAGTTATTATTACGAATTCAGTTGTTATTACTATTAGCTACTTTAAACAGGTTTTAAAACAAAAATTTAGAAATTTTTAAAAGTTGTAGAGAAAAGAGAATCTTATTTATGTAAAAGGCCGTTGTTAAATAATAAGTCCAGCTCTAGGAACCATTTTTTATTCGTTGGTTACGTTCCACAACACAGTACAAAGAAACACATTACTAGACACAGCACAAAATCAACATCATAGATTAGCACACACAGAGAAAGTGAGTGGCACCATGGAAAAACTAGACGACTCTCCTAGCGCCACCTATCATAAAAGGAGAGGGCAGCAATTGTACCCTCTACATCGTATTTTAAAGACTTCAAGTGCATTTCAAACCGCCATATACCTTTGAAATATACAGAAAATTTGCCTTTTAAAGCTTATAATAAAATTTAGATAAAACAAATATATTTCGAACTGAACATCTAATTTTTTACGAGGAAGAACAGTAGTGTTCACAGACTTCTGTCATGGGGCGGGGTAGAATTTTTTATGTGACCTCCCAGCCTGTTTGTAAAATTTTAATGTAATACAAACGCGATTTATGTTATTTTTTGACACAAATATAATACAAGTGCCAAAATATAATACAAATGAGAAAGATGGAACGAAATCTTTATGATATAAACTTAAAATCCATAGACATTTTCAGTCTATGGTCCAGGGGGCAATTGCCCCCACCCCACCCCTTGTGTGAACTACTGTGCTCAAACCAAATAATATGACTCGTAAGAGAAAAATAATAATTCTAAATTGTGTAGAGTTATTCGTGATATAAATAACGTAATTCACTATGTCTGTGTTCCATTTGAAATACAATTGCAAAAGAAATGATACCCAAATATATAGAAATAGTTGAGGTTTAACCGCTTAAGTGCATAACCTGAATTGATTTCTACGCAACGTACGCAATTTCCTTCATCCCGAAGTAACTGGATCATACAAAACTGTATCAATCTCATCAAAACATAGATATTTATTGGATAACATATTTTTTAAATAATAATCACATACATTAGTTTCTTTTCTAAATCAGCAATAAAAAGGTAGGAAGTATTTGGGCAGATGATTAAAATAATAATTTGAACTTTGAAAAGTAAATATCTAAAAAACCACTTAAAATCGAAAATTTAATAGTTCTCAGACCCATTAAGTGTGAGTCAAATTACTTTTTCAATTTACGCCAGGTACAGCACTCAGATTTGGCAAGTATAACGTCGGATGAAAAATGGATTCACCTACATGTTGCCTCTTCATAATAAAGTCATTTCTAGTTTCTGTGGTAACAGTCGGAAAACCATTTCGTTGACTTCACTCATCAGTGGAAACGACATATTTTCATTTTAGCTGAATCATCGTTGTAAATACATGACTCCGAAGTTTCTTTTAAGGTTCCAAGTAAAAGATAAATACTGCCGTCCAGAGATTCATTCACATTTAATAACCCTGAAAAAAATAGCTTCTGTAGCAAGGAGGAAATAATTGAAGTTTGGCTTGAAGACTCTTTATGCTATCCAGAGTCAAAATATTGTTTATCTTCTATAGAATATAGATATTTGCATTTAGGCAGAAAATTACTTCACCCCACTCCTATTTTGTATTTACTGTGGCCTTGTTCCTTAGTATCAAGAGAATTTATGCTCTGTATTAGCAGATATAGTTACAGGAAGTTCTCAATCATTTGTACATGAACTAGTGCCCAAGTGGCAATTATCATAAAGCTGAAAAACAGTTTCTGGGTTCTGAATAGTATAGTCTAATTTTTTTTCTATACGAAGCCTAATATGACCAAGACCTGAATTGAGTTGATTCCGAATTGCTACAAAGATCTTTACCATCAAACAGACTTCGGAATCGATAGAAGCCCTCTGCGGCCTAGTCATTGCCCAGAATTATGAAACTGAAAAGTATATATAAATAATATATTTACTTACTTGATAGCTGAATTTAAAAAAAAAAATTATACTATGTGCCCTTTTATGGTCTTTGTAGGAAACAAATGTCTACTTTTGAATAACAAACAAAATATACCTAAAAAAAAATAAATAAAGATAAATATCAGGTTCAGCTTGTTTGGGTCTCATTCGTCACAGTCGCAAATAAGCGCTTGAACTGTTTTTCAGTCTTAGCATGTCTTCATCAGTCCCAGTCTTATCCTGAAGAATAAGATTGCTGTGAACTACTTCCCTCCCAATCCAGTTAAAGAAGACATCAAACATTATTTTCTTGCGAAACTTTCGTTTTGGTCATCCTTGCAAGACTGTCGTTTCGTGACTGGGTGATAAGGATCGCGCAATGATGTGACTCCTGCTGCTCACTACTTGGAATGCAATGGTCCGTTACGGTCATTTATCTTATATTTATAAAAAATATATACAAAATCAATTGCAAATTCTAACTTAAATTAGAAATGTTTAATAATTACAGAAACTCTCGTTATGTACGACACTACGTAAAAAAAGTATAAGACTTCAAAAGGATTCACTTAGTTACAGGATTTCTAGACTTAAAGGACTTACTGGACCAACTTTTTATGTGACTGCAGAAACAAGTATTGTAGAATTTTAGTAATGGTAAATACGGGAGCATGTATCCAAAATCTTAGGCAAGTTTAGTGTAGAATATACATGGCTTAAAGTTTAAAACTATCTTAAATGTGTTTGTAAATGACACACTTGAGAGTGTCACCGTGTTCTCTGTGTTATAATTATAACGGTGCCTGAAACTTTGACAATCTACTTACTTCTTTCCCTTCTTTTTAATTTGCATTACACCTGCATTGATATTTAGGTACATTTTTATCTACTTCTTTATACACATGTACATGCATATAAATAAAGGTCGTTGCCCTTTGAAGTTTAAAATTCTACTGATATAATTACTGCTTTATTTAAAAAAAAACATTTTAGAAATAAACATGTATTTACTTGTCTTTACATTCACTTACCTAATTTCTAGGTGTAGCTTGTGATCTTTAAGCACAATTTTCTGAAACTTATTTCAGACAAGATTAGTTTATTTTGATTATGTACTGATTTGGGTATTTTTTAGGCAATAATTATTATTTTTATTAACTGCTTTCAGTCAAAGTCTGAACATGTTGTTTTTAAATTCTATGAATGTTTTAAGCTACATTTAGTCAATCAATAAACTCTTATTTCAGTTCACTTATTGTAATGCAGCTTTGAATTATTTAAAAGAAAATTTGATCAGGTACTTACAATAAAAGAATTTTAGATTACATAAGTATTTCTTACACGAGTCATGGGGATAAATTCCTCATTTACTCATGTAAAACGCATATTCTTTTTTTACAAGAAAAAGGGAGAAAATCGTATTTCGTGAATAACGCAAACTTGAAATTTGGCATACAAAAAACTTTACCACATCGAAAATCAAACGACAAAAGGCATGAACAAAGTGTATCAAGCTTTAGCGATCTTTCAATGTCTTTCTAAAGATGACTTCATTCACCTTCTAATTTAGGCTCTTCACGTTTGCCATATATCCTCTTAGCTCATTGAGAGGATTTAGGCTTTGGATATTAAGATATAACCGTGGGAGCTAAAATTAAAACCCTCATACACATGCACCCCATTTTGTATGAGTTGTTATACAATGTACTGAATTTTATTCATTACTCTTTATGCTATAAGTAAAGAGTGCTTTATGACAACGTCTCAGTAATATGGAAAAAAGATCTAGTACTGTGCTAAAAGATACTGTGTAGTAAAAGATACTGTGCCATTTAAGTTGTAAAATGTTCAATAAACAACAGAGAAATGGAATAGTGCTGCAAGTAATGCGGTGATCAAAATTTATAATTGGTGTTGCTAGTACTGTTATGTGAAAGAAGTACAATAGGAATGAAATATAGATATAGTAATACCTCTATTTAGGAATATATTTATCTTTTCTTTCTTGTGATTTGTTCTTCTGATTGTGATCTTGTGATTTTGTTTCTTGTGATATTTTATAGCTATCTTTCTTGTGATTTCTTGTTTCTTTCTTGTGATAAACATCATGTGATTACTGGTAAAAAATATTGTATAACCTGAACCTTTAGTTTTTAACCTTAAATTTTTGATAAAAATGAGTGCTTTATACACCAATAAATACGGCATATTACGATTTGATGTGGGCCGGAATGGTCACTTTTTTATTTTGCTAGAACATGAATAATTACACTGGAACCTAATGATTAAGGCGAACTATTTGAACATTAATATTACCAATGGGATCTGATCACACGCACTGAAAGACTGACAGGAAACGCCTACGGATTCACACATCCTCTGTCTTATTTGCTGACTTACACATTAAAATTACTGAATCATTCAACTTCATAACAAATCCTATTACTGAAATTTACCAAACTTTTGGTTAATTTTATATTTAAAATTTCAGTTCTTCAAGTTCTTAAAATTTAATTTTTAAATTAATCCTGATTTGTAAACAGGGCAAAAATATTTAGAGTATACAAATATAATCTATTTGACGTAGTTAAAATGAGTAAATTTATTACAGGCAACAGAATTACTTAAACTTCATTACTAAATTTACCAACCTTTTCGATAAATCTACATTTAAAATCACACTTTTTGAGTATTTAAAATTTTATCGTTAAACATATTCTCGTTTATAAACGGGGTAGAATATTTAGAGAATAGATTTATAATTTATTAGTCGTTGAACAAGTGAGTAAATTTATTATAGTAATCAGAATTACTTAAATGAATTAATTAAAATTACCTAACTTTTCGACAAATCTATATCTAAAATTACAATTTTTTGAGTGCTCAAAATCAAATTCCTAAACATATCCTGGTTTATAAACTGGACAAACTGTGTAGAGAGTACAAATATGATCTATTCATTGTAGTGCATGAGTAAATTTATTACAGTCAACAGTATCACAAATGTCCTTGCTGAATATTAACGGTTTAATTAACAAATATAATATTCATTTACTTTCGCTAGAGAGTCCAGACCTCTAAAACTGCATTAATCACAAATTTCTGTGGTTCAAAGAGTCTGAAATCTCGTAATTTTGAATGATACATACAATTAATCTTTTATGTGAAACCCAGAATTACCATAAGTTTCTACCATATAAAAACAAAGGCGAAACTTTTGATGACTTAATATGTGGGATTAGCATGTTTAACTAGCAGTCTCAGGCAGAATAAAAATGGATTAACTATAAAGCTGTGTAGAGAATGATGTTGACTCAAGTAATCTAAAGCTATTGTTAAAGATTCAGTGCCGCAAATATATAGAATAGAAATATATGTAATATGAAATCTGTGTATAACGATTATTGTTTATGACAACAAAGATGTGTATAACTATTTTTCCTTTGAACCCGCAGATTCATTTACTCAATGAAAAAACACCAAGAAGATAGTGTGTATATTTAGATTTAAAATTATTTAACACTAGATTTACGGATGTTGATCATATGCCTATTTTTATTGAAGTGAGCAAATTTGACTCATACAAGAAAATAGTTTTTGCAAAGGAAATAGTTCCAAATTAATTTAAATGAGATGTTTATTAAAAAAAACATGGAAAACATTTTTTACATATAAAATCTGTTTTTGAAATAAATAAATAAAACATATATAAAACACATTTATAAAACACATTTTCCTCAAACATTTCTATTTAGCACAATGGTTTCTACATTTGTTTCTTTTGCATGATTGTTGAACTTGACAATTCTTCCGTGCTTCAGTAACATGAAAAGCATTTCTTCCGTGCGTCAGTAGCATTCCAGTCATTGGAATGGAAGTGTTCTCGCCTTCTTCTCTGTATTTACTTTATACTATACTTTATATACTGTATACTTTATATTTACTTTATACTATATTTATTTATTTTTATATACATTCTATGTGTCGAATTGGCTCACAACCGTGAAAATAGGTATACTACATTTGATAATAAGAAATGAAGGAGTCTGCTGGGAAGTGGAATGAAAGTTTACATATATTTTATTACTTAACTAAAAACCAACGTATGTTTTTGAAAAGTGATATTAAAGTTTTATATATATATATATATATATATATATATATATATATATATATATATATATATATATATATATATATATATATATATATATATATATATATATATATATAGTGATCAAATTTTTAATAAGTCAAATTGGCTCGTTCCATAAATCTAGTGTTAATTAAACTTAAATTAGATCTCTAAATGCAGTGCAAAATTTTATCTATAATAAAAGAAAAAATTAATGGACCAATATAATTTACTATACAAATTTAGATGTAAAAATTATCTCCAAGTTAATTCCCCTTTAAGAGCACGAAACTCTGAATTAATCTCACGTTTTTCAGTAGTCACTTTGGGATTAAAATATTTTATAAATATCTACAATAATCCAAAAAATAATCAGTAGCACTTTATTTTTTAATAATATCACCACTATTGACAATAGTGCTACCTGTCTGCCATCTTTCCATTTTAAGAGTAATATTATAGCATTGGGTGAAAAAGAAATGTACTAAGTAGAGCTTTAAAAATGATCATTCTCACAAATTCGAGCTCTAATTAATCTCTACTCTTCTACTTTAACGGAAAAAAGTCCTTGCATATCTATGTATTCTAATTTAAAATGAAACTGCCATTATGTATGCAATTAAATCAGAGTGGAAAGTGATTAATACTACACTGGAATTGTAGATAATTATTTTCATTTTTAAATTTATTATATTATACAATTATCAAATATTTGTTTGCACCGACCAGATAGAATCTTCAAGTATGCCTCCGGGACATAGTTTGTCTAACTTTGGTCTATAACGACAACCTGTCACTAATAATCGCTTATAAGTCTATAAAGTATCGTTAAAACTAGCACACTCTATAAACAAGAAAGAATCTTCCTCGTTGATACTTTTATTTCGTAATTATTATTTCAAACTTAAAATACTTTAGTTACTAATAAGTACAGATATCAGTTCCACCTGTTAAATTAATTAGTATTTAATAAAGCAATAAAAATGAAATATGTTGAAAGTTTAAATGTATTGAATCCTAATTAAATGTGTATTTAATCTAAACAAAGAGTCAATATACTTCTTTCATACTTCACAGACTATTAAAGAATGTCCTATGTCTTGTATAATGCATTTTAAACATTTCTTTTATGGACGATGTCGTAGAAAACTTGTAAAGTATGCTTATTTATTTTAGTTTGTTTATTTTTGATGCTGACATTACACAAGTTCGAACATTTGAAAGTGAGATTTTTCATAATCATATATAAACGCAAAATTTAAAATTTACCGTGACTCATTAAAACAAAAGTAAAAATAATCAATAACACATAATTTTAAAACCTTTACGTACATTGAAACAAAGGTATTCTTTCTCTTTAGCTAAGATGCAGATTAAAAATATTCTTTTATGTTAAACTCTGCATTTTTTATTATTTTAAATTAATAATTACTGCATTGCAATACACAACCACAAACAAAGCAGATTTACTTCAGTTTTTTCAGTTCTTCGAATTATTTTTTCTTTAATTAAATACAGTCAGCCAAAGTAAAACTTGTATGCTATGCTTTTTCTGTTAAATTTGCGATTTTGAAAATGAAAAATATGTCAGCAGAAATAGCTTGGTTGGTTAGTTGGTTGATTGAATTTTATTGGATAAAAGTCCAACTAAGTTTATACTGCGCCAAACAAAAATCCATTATAAAAAGAATAGTACATAATGAAATGGTAATAGAAAGTAAAAGCTGTAATTTTAAAATGAAAATTACAAGTAAAAAGTAGGTAAAGATTCTCATTAATATAAAGATTTTAACTAATTAGACTAAGTTAAAACTGTCTATGCGTTTAAGGATGTCAAATTTGCTTTGGGTGAGGGGTTTCACCCAAACGTTCATCCAATCTGGGATGAAAAGTTTTAAAATATGCGTTATAAGAACATCTAAAAGCCGTTCAAGAAATTAAAGTATGATGAATAGGGACAGGGGTATGACAATGAGTACATTGCGGAGTAAGTAGAGCCAAGAGTAAATGTATATAGACGAGTCTAATACGGGCAATATGGAAACGTGTTCGAATAACGTCCATTTTGAGATTTGGGAAGCGATTTCTAATGATCTGAAGTTTGTTCTCAATTTTAATGTTCCAGTCAGCATTCTAGCTGTCATTACTGATTAAAGTAATTGACTTTATAATATCATGATAGGGTACATGTAAAAGCCATACAAGAAGTTAAAATATGATAAATAGTGAGAAGAGTATGAGAATGAGCACATTGCGGCGTAGGTTGTGCAAGAGTAAATGTATATAGGTGAGTCTACTACGGCCAACAAGGAGACTGGTTAGAGTAATGTCCATTTTGCTATTTGGGAATGATGGCCAGATGTGGATAGATGATCTAATGACCTGAAGTTTGTTCTCAATTTTAATGTTCCAGTCAGCATTCTAGCTGTCATTACTGATTAAAGTAATTAACTTCTTAATATCATGATTGGGTACATGTAAAAGCCGTACAAGAAATTAAAATATGATAAATAGTGAGAGGGATATGACAATGAGAAAATCGTTGCCCCAAGAGTAAATGTATATATGATTTTACTACGGCCAATATGGAGAAGTGTTAGAATAACGTCCATTTTGCGATTTTGAAATGATGGCCAGATGGAGATGGATGGTCTAATGAAGTTTGTTTTCAGTTTTAATGTTCCAGTGAGTATTTTAGCTGTCATTAGGGATTAAGGTAATTGACATTTTAATATCATGATAGGGTACAGGACCAGTGTAAAGGACAGTTGAATGCCTGGCTAAAATATCAACATCTTCCTTACCCATGATTCCCACATAACTGGGAACCCAACAGAATAGAGTCTCGAAACCAGATCGCGCAAGCTTTTGGGATCAGGAGAAATAGATGATACATGATAAAGTTCCAAACTGGAAATATGTTTAAGTTTTCTAAAATTAAAAATTTTGTTTAGTGCACGAGTTTTACTTTGATTCTGTTTTTCCCATCCATATGAATAAGTGCTACGCTGTTTAAATAATGTACAGAGTTATAGTTCTTTGTGTAAAATTGATTATTTATACTTTTACTTGTTATTTAAGTAAAAAATGTTTTAAAATTTTCCCATTAAAAATCTCAAATTGAACACAAAACCTTAGTGTGTTAGTTTTACTTTGATTGACTGTATATGTACTATATGCTAACATTTTTTTCGCAGGAAAAGAGATAAAAACGTGTATTATTCAATATGAAAAAAAAGAGACCATGTTAATTAAATCACTTGTAGACGTTTAGATTCGGCATTAAGTGGTAGATCATCATATAATTAGTCACTGTGTGGTAAAATATTGACTATAGGACTCCAGTTTAAGTATTCAAAATAAATTACTCTTTGTTTGAAGTGGCAGAGTAATTTTTTCCCTTTACTACACGAGACTAAAAACTACTAAAGCAGATTCCAAACAGCTATGAACAACCATGCCAGCTGCGGTATTCTCTACTTTCAGAAGAAGTACTGTTATCGACGCGGCTATCGTCCGGTGAATAACTCTTTGAATTGCTAAACTGAAATAAAAAGTTTAATTTGGAGCATTACTCTTAATGTTTTGATACACGAAGATAAATTTAACCTAGGCGCATTGTTTAAAACAGATACAGAACGACTATGATCATACGCGATAGGAATGGTTTCAAAACCTTGGACTTCAGCACCGAATAGTAACGACCTGTCGATTAGATGATGAAAAATGAAATTCTGGGATTCAATTTTAAAAAAAAACCTGTGGCTTAAATATTATTGTTATATAGCTGCAGTCAGTCAGCAAAGGAACAATTTTATAATCGAAGAGTTGCGATTTCGGCTGCTCGAGCAGGCCAAAGTTCCGCAAGTCCATTATTGGCAGCTCCGGTACATAAAATAGGTTCGTGGTCACGATAAGTTTCGAAATGATTGCTCAGAAGGAGCGGCTCTTCTGATTGGTCCTTGTAATTAATTAGGAGGAAGCCTTTTTTTTTGCCTAAGTCCTATATGGTGCCTCAATAATAAAATGACAAAGTCAGCAAAGGAACAATTTTATAATCGAAGAGTTGCGATTTCGGCTGCTCGAGCAGGCCAAAGTTCCGCAAGTCCATTATTGGCAGCTCCGGTACATAAAATAGGTTCGTGGTCACAATGTTCTATAAGTTTCGAAATGATGCCTCATAAGGAGCAGGCTCTTCTGATTGGTCCTTGTTAATTAAAAGAAGCCTTTTTTTGCCTAGGGAGTACCTAAATGGTGCCTCAATATAAAATGCCAAAGTCAGCAAAGGAACAATTTTATAATCGAAGAGTTGCGATTTCGGCTGCTCGAGCAGGCCAAAGTTCCGCAAGTCCATTATTGGCAGCTCCGGTACATAAAATAGGTTCGTGGTCACAATGTTCTATAAGTTTCGAAATGATGCCTCATAAGGAGCAGGCTCTTCTGATTGGTCCTTGTTAATTAATTAGGAGGAAGCCTTTTTTTTTGCCTAGGGAGTACCTATATGGTGCCTCAATAAAAAAAATGACCAACAAAAGATTCGACATTGTATTGGTGAATGCTTAACACGTTGAATGCGTTGCAATTTTCAGAAATCTGGCCTAAAATGACATTTTGATTTAATCACATTATACTATTAAAAACTCTAATTTGTGGTCACAAATTCAACAAAGTCCTGAATTATTTATTTTCCAAGAGCATTGATTTTTTTTTTCTAGAAGATATCTATCGATATTAGCACTGATATACTACGAGTTTATTCGTGGCTGCAAAAAAATGGCAAGTAAATACAGTACGAGATAACTCGTAGTTGGCGTCCTAGAAAAGAACGTGTTAACTGGCAAGTGCTCTCCGTGTTAATAAATATATTCTTGTCATATAGTACAAGATGTTGAAAAGTTTTCGATATTATTATTTATTAAAACTTTTAGCCGGTACCTTAAAAAATGCTAAAATATTGAATTAAAAGGTTTTAAATCTTTAAGCACATTTTAATAGTTATTTCTAGTTATCAAACATTTTTTGTGAATTTACAGACGTCAGTTAATTCCTGATATATCCTTTTGATTCTACATAATGCCTATTAAACAGTGGTCAGCTGACAAAAAAATACAAGTACATGCTTTAAAAAAAAATTCTTTAATATTTTTTACAATAGGACGCATTTTAAATAATATAAATGAAAATGCTTTTCATCTTATGTTAACAAATAAAGCGAAGTATGCGTTGAAAATTAAGTCAGCCTTTTGCTGAACTTATTGTATAAAAGACAATTAAGTTTTTTCCATTCCCTGGTTAGCTTTTCAATACTGAAAAAACTAATGATAAACATCGGTATGTGACAGCTTATCCCCTTTTCATTGTTTATACCCCAAATTTACAAGAATTCCATTAAGTTAATAGATAAAATATGGTCTTTAGTTTTAATAACTTAAAAAATATCTAGAGCTTTTTTTCCTTGTGAGGAGAAAAATTTTATTACTTATAATCCAAAAACATGGTAAGCAATCAGTATTTATGCTTGTTGCTTTTTTTTAAGTATTTTCTTTGTGAATACGTTTAATATTTTGTGACACGGACTTCTAAAGTAATATATTAGTTCAATGAATGAGTTCACTAATATTTTACGGAATTTTCCACCTGAAAATTACTCAAAATGTTGCTCACCATATAAATGATATCTTTTAAAATTTTGCATTAAATGTTTTAACATTAAAATTGGAATTTTGAACATGACCTATATTCAAAATGTACTTCAAATTCTAACTTTGTTCAAGAAACATGGATCAACTTTTATTTTCAATACCCCTTTAAGAGATATTTCTCTAAAAAAATCTAAGTAAATTTATGAACTTTTTGTATCGAATAACTCTCTGTCTATTTGAATTTTAAATTGTATTTAAAGAAGAATACGCTGTTAAAAAAGATCAACATGCTCTCCTCTAAATCAGTACAGATTCTAAACTTTGAATATCATTAACTTTAAACCCGTTGCATGTATTACTTAGTTTTACGAATAAGTGCAATTTAGTTTTTTATTTTATTTATAGCATTTTGGAACAAAAATATTTAAAATAAAGCTATAAAATTCAGAGTTTATTCCTTAAACGGAACATAGTGTCTTTTGATCTCAAAGATCTTTATTATAACAGTCTATTTTTGTTTCATTGTAAAATAATTAATTATGCCTGTTTAGAATGAAATTTTTGTTAAGTCATTAATTACAATCTCACTTTATAACATTTTAATTTTATAAAGTTAAAATTAGTCTTAATTTTGTTGTAGAAAGCAATACTTTAAAATAATAAACGTAATATACGTACACCAAGTGAAAAAAATAGGAATCCACATACTCATTAAATAAACTGAAATTAATATATTATAATGCAATTTTTTATATCCAATAGAAGCTTATTATCTTTCACATTCCACGAACCTCAATAAAATTTACATGTACAATTGTATTTTATAACATTATAAGGGTTTTCTTTTAAATTTTCAACTTCTTAACAGTTTTTAATTTTAAATTGTCATATACATTTGAAGTTTTACTTTATACAATAAAAACTAATATTTTATTTCAATATGATATAAAATTTAGTTTTATATTGCACATATTTTAAAAGTTCTCATGAGGCTAAGTGAATTTTATGTACATTCTGCATATAATTTAAAAAATTATTCTGCTTGAAATGACCAAAACAAAAATGGTTTTTGAAATTAGAGTATTGTTATAAAACTAGTACAAATTTCATTTAAAAAGAAGAATATCTTAAAAAGGCTGTTATAGTGAAGTTTAAGGGGACATAGTAGTATTATTCAAGTCTTAAATCTTCATTATGCTGAGTGATGGCCAAATGGTTAGAGCGCTGGCCTTTTGAATCAGATTTCATGAGTTCGAGTCCAACAGTGGCACTGATATTCGTAGCTTGAAATAGTAGGTCCCAGTCTCATTAGCCCTCGTTTTGTAAAAGAGTAGACCGTAGTGCTCCAAACCTAAGTTTTCATTGTAACAGTTTTTTTTTTTTCATGACGACGTAAAAATACTCTTCTTTTTTTAGAATGAATTTTTTAAAAGGTACTACATTCTCTAGTGGTAGATTCAGCTTAACTAGCTTCCGGAGTGTGAAACCTTTTTGATGCCCACGAAAAACGTATAGTAAAATAATATAAGGGAACCATTTAGCAACCCTCTGCCAGTTGCACCCAGGGCATGATAGATCCACTTGCCCCCCCCCCTTGTAATGCCATTGATGTTCTGTTAAGCAACCGTCACATCAGGGAAAATATACAACTTACTAATATAGGATTTAAGTATGCACAATTCTGATATTTAATAGTTTTATATTTAACTAAAGTTCAATCAAAACAGAGGTACAACTCTATGATATACCTTGGACCTAATTATTTATTTATTTTATCTTTTATAAATTTTAACTCGTCGAAGCATAGATATTTGTCTTTAATGTAGCAGTAAGTTCGGGTACTTAAAAAAATAAATTGAGAAAAAAGAAACAAGTGTTATAGAAATACAAACAAAAATTATGATATATGAGCCTGCTGTATGGCCGGTGTTCTCTGAGGTATTAATAAGTATCAGAAAATATAAAAAATATGAGTTATAAAAATTTAAATTCGGGTAGGAATAATTGATTTATCTTAAAAAATAAATAAATAATATTGTTCGTTGAATAATTTATTTACCTTAAAAAATAAATAAAGAATATTATTCGTTGATTCTAGGACTAAAGTAAAAGAAACATGCTGGTCTTAGATACTGTGGGTACACTGTACAAACAATTGCTATTTACTCTCATCTCTCATAAAATAGTCTTATAAATTATTAGTTTACATTTATTAAAATATGTATTCATACGAAGTGAGTTGTAACTAAAATAACTCACTGCGTTCCAGAAGTGCAAATACTTCTTAAAAATATTCTTATAATTTTTAACAGCTTCCTGCCATTAATAAGTACAAATGTTAACATGTAATCATTCATTTATTCAGTAACTTTTATTTTTACGGTAAAACCAGTGATCACACTTTTCTTTATTTGAAATATTGCTCTGTCAAGAAAGAACTACAAGGCAGCAATGTATGGCTTTAAAGATTCATGCATCTGATAGACAATGCATTATTTTAAGATAGAAAATATAAATATATCCCACCGTCCACAAGAAAGATGAGTTCCAATCGGTAATGTTATGAGCCAAACCCGTAGTCACTAAACTTATTTTATTTAAGATCTGGTCACTGAAAAGAAAAGGAACTCAACAGAATCATGTCCAGTTTTTTCTCTCTCTCTTTTTCAATATTTTTTTTTCACCGGAGGGAGCGGTTGTCGAATTTTCTCCCAAAAAAGGCTAAAAAAATAAAAGGGGAAAAAAAGAGGGATCAAACCAGAATGGAAAAATTAGGAAATAAAAAATAAATAAAACCCCTATTCCAGGTCTTTTAGTCCCACAGGGACGTAAAGACAGGGTCCAGTCAGGATTTTACTTTTGGGGTTTATTTTTATCGTGGTATTTTTTTCCTTTAATTTTTCTCAATCGTAGTCTAGTTGTAGCACTTACTGTGTACTGTAGGGAAAAATAGAAAAAAAAAATGAAGGGGAAAAACTGGACTCCCAGATTTACGACCAACAAAGAAATATATAGGAAATCGTTTTCAATTCAAACTTAAAGTTGAGATCACAATCCAAGTGCTGAGACTTTGGCAATGGGGGATATCCAATATATTGAGCAGTCGAAACAAATTTCGTGGCATTTTTACGTAACCTTCGATCGCTATCTACGAGAAATAAATTATTGCTCTGACAATGGCTTAATAATTTCAATATTTATTATTCAGAAAAACGGGATAATAGAATTCAGAAACGATGTTAGGGGGTATTTTGAAAAATTGAAAACACTTAAAGTTATATACACAAGCAAATTAGAAGAAAATAGAATATAGTTTATTCATATGTTAGATACAGATCAGTGAAATGTATTTGTGAATACCTGAAGGTATATTTAGCATTTGTCTAGTTATTATAAACATTTTATAATACATTATTAATTATTCGTTACACAATGGTTGTAGTTTTAATATTTATTTTTCAAAAAAAAAATAGTAAAACAGAATTTCGAATCGATGTATATGAACATTTCATAAAATGGAAATCAATAGAAAGGGAAAATAAATTAAAAGAAAATAGAATTTCTTATTCCATATATTAGAAAGAAAAGGAGGAAATCTAACTGGGATTACCTGAAGGTAAATCCACTAGCTATTTAGCAAGTACAATGCATTTTTTAAACATATGCAACATGTGATAAAGCACAGCTGGTGAAATTTTAAACACATTTAAAAATTAAATTTAGAGAGCAATATGTAAAAAAGATGCATTTTTTGCTCTGTTCATTATGAATCCCATATTAGGTTAAAAGTTTTGGTTTAAAAATAGCATTGTACAAGTTAAATGCACTTCTTCTGAATAGTGTGTTACTATGTATAACAACTGCTATATACTTTTAATTGATTAAATTGTAGGTATGTATGAGATTATTTTATACAAAGGATTAAAGTGTAGTAATAACTATCTATGTTTAACATATTTTTTGTCTTGAGAATAAATTCTAAGTTTTTTGCTTCACTTATTTTATCTGTTCTTATTTAGTTAAGGCTAAATATTTAAATACAGTTTAAAATTAAATTAAACAATTGTGAGTATTATTTTTGGCCGTTTGTATGTAAATAGCGATGTTGAAGTTTAATGCAGGAAAACATAAACTATGGACTGCACTGGGGACTTAAGATGTAGGCTTAAATTTAAGCAAATTAGATTTTGGTTTATTTTTGGCAGAAACTCTATAGTTTTTATAAAGAGTTTTTTCTTGCATATGCATTAGACAAGAAAAAAATTGTTTGCATAAAATGAAGGGGTGAAAATAACTCCAAAAGTCATCAAAATATATAAAATTATACAGCGTCTAAATGGCAACGTTAAAAAAACTGCTAGACCTGAAATATAATATTTTATCACATCTCTGCAAAATTGCATTAGAGCTGCACACATTCCCGAAATTTTAATAAAATAAAAGAACTATTATTTAAAAACAATAACATATAAATATTTCTTTTAAGCTGCATTATTTAAAAAAATATTAAAATGTCCATTACCTATAATTCAAAAATGTAACTAATTTAAATTGTTGAAAATTTATATTCATAACTGCATTAATTTAAAACCGAATTCAAATTCTTACAAATTAGAACCAATATTTCTTATGCTACAAGTAGGTTTTATTCTATATTTATACACTAATGTTTTAATCTAAACTCAAGGTAACGTTTTAACTTAATCTCAATTAGCAAGTTTCTGCAAAACATTTCATAGAAAAATATTAAAATTTTTTAATAGGCAAGTGTAGCTAGATATTTTTATTATCGGGAAAATATTATAGAAATAGTGTTGGTGAATGCAACACTATTGTTCACAAGATATTCGTATTAACTTTCTATTTTGATAATAGATGGCGTAGTTACTAACTTTATGTCATTCAGATGTTAATTAAACTTAACGCATCTATTTTTCCTGTAAATCAAACCTTTTAGTATGGGTGGATTACATATTTTCTCACGGCGGGCTAAATTTAATAACACAATTACCTTTCTGTATTTCATACGGCCTTAGCTAGATAAGGGATGGGTCTCTGGTACCACCCCTCCGAAACTTTGGGGTTTGCTGAAGTTCATTTAAACATTTAAATAAAATTACACTTTCAGACATACATTTTTTTACATACATTTTTCATTAAATTGCATACTTAATGAAAACTTAATTTAAAAATAAAAATTTTAGTTTTTGAATTTCTATCTAATTTTTAAATTTCAGTATATTTGCTTCAAATCTTTTTATACATTTTCTGAAAACTATTACTCAAGATTCTGCCTGGACTTATATATATATATATATATATATATATATATATATATATATATATATATATATATATATATATATATATATATATATATATATATATATATATATATATATATATAATATATATATATATATATATATATATATATATATATATATATATTACACTTTATATCTTTTCAATACTATTGATAATATTAAATATTAATACTAAATTTTTTATTTTATACAAATTTTACTAAATTTGTTTTTTTAGTTAAAAAGTGAGCTATATCGGGGAGGGGGCCCAAAATAGACTAACCTCCCCCTCAGAAAGTAAATCTTAATATCTAAAATACTTTAGTATTTAAAAATTCCGAAAAAAATATTTTGCTTACTTTACACATGAAAGCTCGAATGAAAAAATAGTTTCTTAAAAATAAATTGGACTACAATTATTAATTAAAATTTTAAAGAAATTACAGACTGACATTCAGCTAATTTGTTTGAAATAAGTACTTGAAATCTTTTTTTCCCATTTACAGTATAAATATACATGCCTTTGAGGTACATTAGATTCACTTGCTCCTTGTTGACCTCCGGCAGAATTTTTACGGATAAACTCCTTGTATTTAAAAGATTTTTTTATATAAACTTTACCTAGTATTGGAATTGAACATTCTTTATGTCTATATAAATTTTTAATGTGTTTTATAAGAGAGAATTTTATTTCAAATTTAAGCTATTTCAAAAAGAGATTTGGTATAATTTTTCTTAAATGGTAACATCTGATTTGGTTTGGAATTTCAAAATCCCTTAGAAATTTGGAGCTATCCTTTTATTGAAATATAGTAATTTTCAAATCTGTAAGATTTATTTTGGTAAGCAGCATAACGATTGGCTTTTTGTTACAAAAGGGTGAGTTAAACCGAAGCCCACTGCTTAAAACATATACAAAGCTTTTATAAACGTCTATACCAGCAGCTATGATTTGAACTGAAGCCTTACAGTTAACAACACTGATATTCATAATAAAGCCATGCAATTCATAATCAATGCTATTACACCTATTATTAATAGGCATTAAGGGTTACTTAGTCAGACGTAATTACCCCTAGTCGTAGAGGTAAAAAGTTAAGAGGATATAATTAAGAACAAAATTAAAAATTTAGAGAAAGAGTAATTTTCAAGATCACAGACGGGAAAGCAGATAAAGGTCACAAAAATCCATGAAGGAAGGGTGAAGGTCTTACCAAACTTGTTAAAAATGAATGACTTCAATAAAATGAGACTTTCTGAGTTTTTCGTCTGTTTTATCTGTAGTTATATGATACATTATTACTCCTTGACTACTCATTTCAGAAGACGATATAAGCTGCTATTCTTTCCACCTGAAAACCTCTTTTCAATAATTCACATTATAGTTTATCAGGGTTTTTTTTCTGTGGCAGGGACTGAGATACAAAATCTTTTTTTTGTTGTTGTTCACTACAGTTTACTCCACCGGATTCACTATTGCCCTGGATGCCTTATACGGGATAAACACGCATTGTTAGATTAGATGCGATTAAGGGAAGATTTGCTCCTTGGAACTCTTCTACAGGTAAAGAGCTCAAAGTAATATTACAGTTGGAAGAAACAGAAAAACCCTACGCAGTATACCTGATAATTAAACCTGTAAGCTCACAATGTATTAAAACATATAAAATGGTGACAAAAATTTGAAAAAAAATGAAGAAATACTTTTTAAAGTTAAAGAACATAAAAGTTTACTTTAACTTTCAAACATTTTGCTAGTTAGAAATTTGTTAAACTTACTACAGTAGATCACCGTCTCAAGTCTATTAAAACATGCTTCCATCGGAGTGTATTATGTAGTAAGGTACTATCCGTTGCCATTTGTTGTTGTTGAAAATTGTTGTCCTCACATGATGTCAGAGTGTTTTGTTTTTCGAACTAACTCGACTTTTACAGCTGTATATTACACTGGTGTGCAAAACTTAAGCTACAGGTAGGTTTTTTGTCATAACTCCAGGAGGAATCATCTGAGAGTCATGAAGTTCAGAAATGAGGGAGAGTATTAGGTATGTAAAGAATGACCAAAGCATCGAGGCTCAAAAAAGGAATACAATGCATACGATATGGTATCAAACAAAAACAAGCTTTATTGAAAGCATAGTATCGTGAGTCATGATTGTCTATCCAAGAGGAAGAACAACAAGCAGATGTTCCATAATATGGGATATGCCCTCCCCTAACTGCAATGGTTGTTTCGCACCGTCTCCACATATTCAGAACCAGCTGGTTTAACATTTCTTGCGGTAGGAGTGCTCATTCCGCAATCAGCATCTGTTCAATGTTGGGTGTTCTCCGGAGGATGTAAGCGTGATGCAATGCTTCTCCCGAAAGAACCCCACACATGTTCGATGGGATTTAAATCAATGGAATTCATTCGAGTGATATCTTGACTTTCCAGTAGCTGCTCAACACGTACATAATACTCTACCTCATTTCTGAATTTCATGTCTCTCAGATGATTTCTTGTGGAGTTAGGGCAAAAAACCCACCCCTTGCTTAAGTTTTACACATCAGTGTACAATAAATATACGAGGATGAGTCAAAAAGTTAGTTGCATTTCTTCAGAAAACAAACAAAATAAAATTTTTACAATAACTTTATTTGTATTTTACCTAAATCTAAAGCTCCGTGCTTTCCTAAATCTATTTTTCGAAGTAATTTCTCCATTATTTAAAGATTTGCAGAGGCCTGGCATAAACATATCATTGCCTTCTACAAAGAAATGTTGTCTAATGCCTGATAACCATTTTTGTGTCTTAGCTTTTCCCTCGTCATCCAGGTGGTCTTGTAGCTTTGAAAGATCTATTTTCAATGCAAATACAAACATGGATGCCACAAATAATGAAATACCTGTTAAAAAAGGAGAGAGATCCCTCAATTCCCACCTAAACGTTTTCATAAGTTTGCATGTTTGTTTTGCTGAATGTGGTCATTTCGTGACAGACAAATGGGAAATTTCAATTTCATCATACACTTCATGCAACTAACGATGAGTTTCAGTGCATATACACCTTTTCGATTCTCCCCCCCCCAAAAAAAAATAATAAAAATAATAATGATAATGATAAAAATCTGAGTTTAGGACGATTATTAGACAAACTAAAATTGATATATGAAAATTGCTACACCACACACAATACAGATAGATTTTTGAAGTCTTGACATAAAGTTTCATCAACACATCTTTTCTTCATAAACTTTTCTGAAGATGTGAAACTAACTTTTTGACTCACCTATGTATGCTACAAAATGAGCATGTAAGTCATGTAAAGGACATATTATAATTTAAGATTTGATTGCTTTCCACACTACTTTTTACAATGTTGAATATCCCCCCGTAATTAGAAATCCCTGGACTAATAGGTGCTGCTTTTCAACTCCAGAATGTATTTGTTTTGAATCCTAGTATTCTTATGAATGTTCCTAGATGTTTGGAATCGTCTTTATGCAGTAGGTCATGGCATAATAAATCCTAGTCTTGCAAAATATTGACAATCTGAAGCAAACTCTATGATTTATATTTCAATGAGTTATGTTTTTGGGTAATAATTTTATATTTATTTATAGCTTCTGGTTTTCGTTTTATAAATAAATTATTATGCATTATGAGTTTATTTGTGTAAATTAATAAGGATTCCAAAATATGTAACAGGGTTAGAAGAGTTCCGCATCAAAACAAATTTAATAACCCCTCTTATGATCATTATAAGAACTTTATGTTGATTTCCTGTTTTTGATACATTAAATAGCTCTAGAAGTTTGTTTTAGCGAGCTAACAATCGAATTTTTCGACACCATTTATAATTAGACGTACCTGTTGTATAAAGCTGATTCCGCCAGTTGAAACATCCATAGCAATAGTTCGCCTTGGACCCACGAACTATGGTACCGAAAGTCAGTCCCCTACCTATTTAGCTATTGTACAACCTTCTGTAGAGAGAAAAACTAGAATATTCTGTAAAAAATTGAAATTGAGAAATTGTAAAGTAATTAATGCAAAAACAATAAGAGGATAGCAAATTTGACAGTTGAAGCAATAAAGGCTAAATTTTTATACAGTATGTGTTTGAATATTTTTAATTGACTTATAACTCGTAGATTTGTTCATTTTATAAACTAATTATCTCGGACTGTGTTTACTTGTCATTTTTGTGCAGCTATAAATAAAATCATAGTATATTAGTGATAATATCAATAGATGGCTTCTAGGAAAAGAACAAAAAATCAATGCTCTTGGAAAATAAATAATTCAGGACACACATTAGAGTTTTTAATATTATAATGCGATTAAACCAAATTGTCATTTTAGGAGGTTTCTAATTTTCAGCATTCATTTTAATGAAAAATTACAGTATTTTAGATGAGTAAAATATCAGAAAATAGATTTCCTACTCTACGGTAGTTTTATCTATTAGATATTGCAAGGTTATATTACTTTCACTTAAAATAAACGTACAAAATTTACAGGAGGTCAGAACCATCCTCAAATTCCGTAAAGAAAAATGAATTAGCGACATCAACAGAAAAATAATTTAAAAGAACAGAAATTGAAAACATGTCGCAATATTTAAAACTTCTCAACCCTCTTTTAAAATCTCTCTCAGAAATGCGCAAATCTTGAAACCTCAGAGATTCGCTCGTATTTTCAGAACGAAAATATTTTTCAAGAACTGCATAAGTTATGATTCTTTAGGGAAGTTAGGAATTTTATTCAGCCATGGCGGTATCAGAAATTTTAAGTGCATTAAAAAGAAAGTCTTTCAAGCTTAATTACTTAGAAATTAAAAGTTCGTAAAGGGTTGAGTAGAAAGATGCCAAGAATTTTTATGGTGATGCTTTTTTTTTTAAATATCTTAAAATCAATTCTATTTATGAATATTTACACATTTCTAGGTACTTAAAAATACAACGGTGGATAAATCAGCGAATTAATAATTAAGGTAGATTGAAAATCAATAGGTAATTAAGTTCATTTTTGTATAATTCAATATTATAATCTGAAATTGCACCATAACTTGGATTTTAGTTATTTTTTAATAATTAGAGAATTTTAATTGTGACAAAAGAGCTTTTAGTTCATGCTTAAGGAAATATTCTGTCCACATATATTACAAATAAAATACTAAATCGTTTCAGAAAAAAAATTAGCGATTTTATAGAAATAGTTAAAAAATAGTTTGTAGATCTTTCATTTTCTTCTTGAAAGGATTTTTTTAACAAATATATATAGAAATGACAATATAAAAAAATCTCCCACATTTTTGAGTATCTACTTTTATTTGTAATTTTGTCGTTAGACCAAATAATTTTTCAAGCTTTGAACAAAAATTTTATTCGGGCGGTACTGAAAATTTAAGTGCATTAAAAGAAAGTCTTTCAATTTTAATTACTTAGAAATAAAAGAGTTCGTAAAGGGATAAGTAGAAAAATAGATTTTTATGGTGATCTTTTTTTTTATTAAAAAAATTCTTTTATGAATTATGAATATTACACATTTCTATTGGTTTCAATGAATATCTAGATAGTTAACGTAGAAAAAAATTTGAATTTCTAACTACAGAATTTCCTTGATTACAGTTAAGACAATACAAATCTAAATAAATCCATCTTCAAGCTAATTCATAAAGTTTTAACAATTATAAATTATTTTAAATACAAAAGATCTTTTAGTACATTTTATAAAATTTCGTATGTATTCATAAAAAATAACACGTATGAAAATTCCTTTATAGTTTACTGTATTAAATTTAATGCCATAAAACTTTCAGTTAAAATATTCATTGGAATTTTAATCTAACAGAGATTTCAAGGGGAAAAAAGAAATAATTAGCATAAAATGTCTAAATACTTACTACAAAATTTTGTTCATTACAGTTCAGACAAATTTGAATTTCTAACTACGGAATTTCCTTGATTACAGTTAAAACAATACAAATTTAGATAAATCCCTCTTCAAACTAATTCATAAAGTTCATGAACAATTTCCCCATCAATTATTTAAAAATACATTAAGATTTCTTTCTGTAAATACATTTTTATAAAACTTTCGCATGTATTCACTCAAAAATAACTCTTATGAAATTTCCTATATAGGTTTACTGTATTAAGAAGGAGAGAACGACATAAAGGCTTTCCGTTAAAATATTGGCATTGGAATATATTCACCTGGAACAGTAATTTCACACAAAAAAAAGAGATAATTAACATAAAATGTCTAAATACTTACTACAAAGTTTTGTTGATTACAGTTAGAACAGAAAAAAATTTGAATTTCTAACTACAGAATTTCCTTGATTACAGTTAAGACAATACAAATCTAAATAAATCCATCTTCAAGCTAATTCATAAAGTTTATGAACAATTTCCCCATAAATTATTTATAAAATACATCAAGATTACTCTCTGTAGATACACTTTTATAAAACTTTCGTATGTATTCACTCAAAAATAACACGTATGAAAATTCCTTTATAGTTGTACTGTATTAAGATTGAGTGAATGCCATAAAGACTTTCAGTTAAAATATTGGCATTGGAATATATTAATCTGGAACAGAGATTTCAAGGGGAAAAAAGAAATAATTAGCATAAAATGTCTAAATACTTACTACAAAATTTTGTTCATTACAGTTCAGACAAATTTGAATTTCTAACTACGGAATTTCCTTGATTACAGTTAAAACAATAGAAATAATTTAATCTCCTTATTAGGTAAATACTTTAAACATTTCATAAAGTTCATGAACAATTTCCCCATCAATTATTTAAAAATACATTAAGATTTCTTTCTGTAAATACATTTTTATAAAACTTTCGCATGTATTCACTCAAAAATAACTCTTATGAAATTTCCTATATAGGTTTACTGTATTAAGAAGGAGAGAACGACATAAAGGCTTTCCGTTAAAATATTGGCATTGGAATATATTCACCTGGAACAGTAATTTCACACAAAAAAAAGAGATAATTAACATAAAATGTCTAAATACTTACTACAAAGTTTTGTTGATTACAGTTCAGACAGCACAAACCTAAAATTGCTTTCATTTGAGCGGTAGATATATCTACAATGTGAAGATGACAACAGAAATAGTATTAAGTATCTCCTTATTAGGTAAATCCAGCTTTAAAATCATTTATAAAGTTTCTTGAGCAATTTCTCAATAAATTACTAAAAAATACACCAAAAATCTTTTCTGCAAATGCATTATTTATAAATCTGAACTTTTGTATGCTTTCACTCATAACACTTTTGAAAATTCCTTTATAGTTTTACTGTATTAAGAAGAAAAGAACGCCATAAAGGCTTTCAGTTAAAATATCTGCATTGGAATATATAAACCTAGAATAGTGATTTCAGGAAAAAAGAGATAATTAACATAAAATGTCTAAATACTTACTACAAAATTTTGTTGGTTACAGTTCAGGCAACACAAATCTAAAATTGCTTTCATTTGAGCGGTAGATATATCTACAATGTGAAGATGACAACAGAAATAGGATTACGTATCTCCTTATTAGGTAAATCCAGCTTTAAAAGCATTTATAAAGTTTCTTGAGCAATTTCTCAATAAATTACTAAAAAATACACCAAACATCCTTTCTGCAAATGCATTATTTATAAATCTGAACTTTAGTATGCTTTCACTCAAAAATAACACTTTTGAAAATTCCTTTACAGTTTTATTGTATTACGAAGGAGAGAGCGCCATAAAGGTTTTCAGTTAAAATATTGGTATTGAAATATATTAACCTGGAACAGTGATTTCAGAAAAAAAGAGATAATTAGCATAATATGTCTTGATACTTACTACAAAATTTTGTTAGTTGCAGTTCAAACAACACAAATCTAAAATTGCTTTCATATGAGCGGTAGATGTACATACAATGTGAAGATGAAAACAGAAATAGGAGTAAGTATCTCCTCAATTGTTAAATCCAGCTTTAAAATCATTTATAAAGTTTCTTGAGCAATTTACCAATAAATTAATAAAAAATACACCAAGAATCCTTTCTTCAAATGCATTATTTATAAAGCTGAACTGTTGTATGCATTCACTCAAAAATAACACTTTTGAAAATTCTTTTTTCAGTTTTACTGTATGAATACTGAGAGAACGTTGAAAAGGCTTTCAGTTAAAACATTAACACTGGAATATATTAACCCGGAACAGTGGCTCCAGTGAAAAGGAGGGAGTGATCACGGAAAACATAGATACATACAGTTGTAAAAAAATTTCATTGAATGCTTGATTTGCAGAAATCAGCTATTAGTTTAACCGACATATTTCAGGGAGGACTTTTTTTAAAAGAAAACTAATGATCGGGCGCAGTGATTAACTACTGTTCCCTTAAAATCAATCAAACTAATGAGTTCGTTTCAAATAAAGGAATGAGTTTGAAATAAATGCATCTTTAAAGTTTTAATGTCACCCTCTAACTTTGAGCAATCATTAACGCCTTTGTTTCGTTTTGCATAATTCAAACGGATACGTTCTTATCGAATAAACATATATTTCCCTATATTCTACAATTTATTCTATAGCTTCTAACGTCCTAGAAATAAATACAAGGCAAATTTATATCTTTTCTGTAGCAACTAATTGAGTTAAACAAAAGCATGTATTTTTTTCAGATGCCTTGGAAGTGAATACCCCTTTACCAAACTTATCTAGTTAAAAATTTATAGAGAATTTTTAAATCAACATTTGCTCAAGATAGCAGAAAATATAAAATATTTATTTATTTATTTATCATAAAATCTAGACATTTTACTCCTTAGCCTATTACTTGTCTCCAAATATTTTGACCCATAATAACAGTGGGTCGTCCTAGATGTAAAAGTAAAGCAAATTTATATCTTTTCTGTAGCAACTAATTGAGTTAAACAAAAGCATGTATTTTCTTTCAGATGCCTTGGAAGTGAATAGCCCTTTTCCAAACTTACCTAGTTAAAAACTTGTAGAGAATTTTTAAATCAACATTTTCTCAAGATAGCCGGAAATATAACATATTTATTTATTTTTTATTTATTAAAGCAAAGCAAAAGCAAAGCAAATGTATATCGTTTCTGTAGCAACTGATTAAAATCAAAAGTTTTTGTTAAACAAAAGCATGCATTTACTTTCAAATACCCTTAGAGAGGATTACCTCCCCTAGCTTCACATGTAAAAAAGTTCATTAAGAATTTTTGCATTAAGCTTTTCCACAAAATGCAAGTAAATGTAAAATTATTTATTTTTATTTAAACAAGGACTATACCACTTAACTTTATGCCTATTATTTGTTCTCCAATATATTGACTCACTCAATTACTGAAGGTCTTTCAAACTTTATGAAAACAATTTTGAGAGTTATTTTTACTTTGCACAAGTGCCATACTTTTGTCAAGTTTTCTACAGTTTTATAACCATGGTTCTTGACCACAGCTGTAGATTGAATTTTCCAAAATGTATGCTTTTTCGTAGTACAGACACATCAGTTTTTACCTCCAATGTCTGTTCCAAAGGTGATTTTGAAGACCTATTCAGTGTTTTTGAATGCCGCTTTCCTATGTCTTTTTAATAAATTAAAAGCGTAAAAGTGAATTAGAGAAGCCTTAGGTGATTTTACTAGTATTTTATTAAATAGAATACACTTTACTACTATTTCTGGTTTTTATTTTATAAAATAATCTGCAGTTGACTTTTGTGAATATGTGAGTAAGGTTTTGCCCATATAAAGCAGAACTTTAACGACATCTTTTGCATCTAAAGCTAGGATCTCTTTTTAAAAAAGTAGTTCTATTAAAATAGTATGCTTATAGAAGATTAAATTAAATTTTGGCTTTTTTGTGTTGACATAAAATCTCTTTTATCTTGAATCTCTTCTGGAACTTTCCGTACATTTAGAAGATTATTTTGTATGGTCATTTTTGTCAGTGAATCAATGAAAATTCCTCTCTCTTAATCATTTTAATACATCTATCCCTAATCCAGTGTTATCACAAATTTCCGGTTTTCATCCACTAGATGATCTTTATAGAATTTTCTATAATCTGATTTTCTTTCAGCAATATGCTTTGCCAAAATCAGATAAACTTTAAAATCAAACGCTTTTTTTATCTTGAATTTTTTATGAGTGGATTTACTTACAATGACAGAAGACATTGCTAGTTCCGATGAAATGGATTTTGAATCTGCAGATTTTGTTTTGGGAGAGACTTTACTTGTTTGATATTTACTTGAGGTCGAATTGTATTAAGATGAGGTTTCATGGTCGTTTTTCATTTTTAATTTCAGTTAAAAGTTTATTCCTTTCAAATTTTATACACTATAAATACCTTTTTCGTAAATGCAATACGTATGATTTTTACACCACTTTATAATTTCTTGACAGGGATATTATTTCTCTGAAAGTGCAGTTACGTTGTCATTGTGTCATCATCTAATTTTAAAGGATATTTTCAAAATAAATATTGAATTCTACATTTCAATCAAAGCAAAATGGTAAAACGCGATTCTCCTAAAGTTACCAAATTTTGATCTGAAAATGCAAACGAGAAAGATGTATTAAAAACCCAAAAGTGATGTCAAAGCGAACGGCATTTTGTAAAACTCTTTTAAGCAATGCACACATCATAGAATTACTGTCCTATTATTTTCCAGAGTTACATCAGAGTTTTCGGAGTTTTTATTCCAAAATTAAACATACTTTTATTCGACATTCGTTCTTAGTCAGAAGACAAAATTAAGAGATGGCTAAAGAAATTCCAGAACATAAATACCCTCGATGTTTCGAACATAAATACCCTCATCGGTCTTTTCCTTGTATATTTTTTTAAAAGATGCTCAAATTTCTTTCTGTCATATTTATAGAGATTGTATTGAACATTTGTCGGATAATTGGACTTAAATTAAGAATTCAAGTTTTTTGAGACTGCCTTGGCTCTTTCAGCAAAAACATCAAATTGTTCAGAAAATAGGAGATATTAATGCATAATATTAAAAATAAAATAAAAAATGGGTAATCGATTATCGGTAATATCGAATCGTTATGGGTAATCGTTAAAAGTATATCGTTTTTATTTACCATTTTTGTAAAAAAAAAAAAAAAAAAAAAAAAAAAATCGGTTTTTATTGTAAATTGAATAGTGTCCTATTTTTTAAGTATGAACAGTAATATTAAGCATTTAAGTATTTAATTCTAAAACATTATTTTGATTTATTTAATGAAGTATTTTAATAAGATATTTGTATTCCTGTTTTAAGAATAAATAAAAAATTTGTGTACTGTATTCAAAGGAATAAAAAATTTCTGATTACCTTTAATTTCTTTAAATAACTCTTGAGATATAAATGACATCACTTAGTTTGTTTTATTAAATTTTGGGAAAGGAGTTTTCCATATAAATGTTATGCTAAATTACTATCACAAACAGTAAATAACTATTCAAGTGATTTTCAGTAATAAGAAATAATCAATTATTTTATAACAATATGATTTTTTTATAATTAGGGTACTTTTAATAAAAACAACAAAAATATTCATAGGAGATAGTTTATCATATAATCAAATGATATATCATTTTCCTAATTTAATTCATTTTATTCATTTAATTATTGTTGTGTAATTTTTTAAAAGGATGTGTTACCACGGTGGTATCTCACAGGCTTTTGCTTGCTTTGGTATAAATTCTAACATTCAGTACAGGAGCTATTATTAAATAAATTTTCTTTAATAATTGTTAACAAACATTTTATATGGTCTAATCATCATAAAGAGAAACTTTATATATTATTTAATTTTAAAGAGGGTTCAAGGACTATTAATTTTTTATTTAGTTTAATTATATTTTTTATGTATTAAACTGCAAATTCTGACACCATATTTCCGATATTCTGACAGCATTATTTTGCCTAGTTTTAAAGCGCACGATAATTGTAGAAAATGAAACTATTTATAGTATGTGCCACGTTTGTACATAATTTAAACTTTAAAATGTTTTTTTTTTTCAGATTTCAAATGTTTAGCCTATGCAAATAATATACAAACTATAATTATTCCTAATAATTTCATTAAATTTAATGTACAGTTGTAAATACATATGTTTATCTTATGGCTTATTTATCTAATAATTTTAATTTTTGTTCTTATATTTGTGAATTTTTAATTTTAAAATAAATAAGCTCTTTTTTTACTTATTTAATTTGTCAACATAATTTACACAGTAAAAAGAACTATGCATGTATTTTAATTGTACTATACGGGAAAGCTATATAGCATTATCAATTAAATTTGTGAAAGGAATGATATTATAAATATAAAATGTTTTCTGATATCTTGGGTTCAAGACAGTCACTAATTTTTAGCCTCTACTACAGAAGGTTAAAAAATCTTATTCTAAAAGTATTTGTTTCAAACAAATAATTATATATTTTTAATGATAAATAGATATTGTAACAAATGTACTTCGCCACAGCACCGTGCTGCCACCTGTACAAAAACAAACACACACGTAAGAGAAGACTTCCCCCAAAAAAGTCAGTTGGCCTTACAAACTTCAGAGGCGCTGCAACATTTTGACCTCCCCTGGTTCTAATTGTGTTAACTATTTTAATTATGTATATTTTGTCTGTTTAACTTATATTTTTTTCCTTTAATTGTTTTGTGTGCAAGCTAAGATTTTATGTAATTAAACTATATTTTGCACTGAAAAGATGTTTTCATTGAACCCCACCCTCACAAATATAGCTTAGCCACAATATCAAAATACATCGGTAAGAAAAATACCATCTAAAAAGAAGTTTCAAAGATTTCCTTAAGAATTTCTGAAAAAATTTTGTGTTCACTTTTCGTGTGATAGTTTTGAGAATTCCTAATGCCTAGCGTCAATTTTTACAGACAATTAAAAATAGTTTGTATAATTTTCATATTTTCTAGGAACTTTTTTTAAATTTTTAATTGAAGGAAGAGGGATTTCATTAGTCCACAGTAAGCTAGATTTCACCTAATCATCAACTTATATTTATCCTTTTTATAAAGCAGAAACAGTCAGGTTTTAATCACTTGAAATTAGTTTCTAAATTTTTATCCGAAATAATTTTTTATCCATAATCATTTTTTACTGTGTGAATTATTTTGAAAAATTAAATAAGTAAGAAAAGAACTTATTTTTTTCAATTTTAAAATAAAAAATTCACAAATATAAAAACAATAATTAAATTATTCGATACATAAGCCATAACATATGTATTTACAACTGTACAAGTTATCAGGAATAATTATAGTTTGTAAAATATTTATATAGACTAAAAATTTGAACTAGAAAATTAGAATCATTCCACTTATTATTTCTTTTAAAAAGGTTAAGGTGCATATATAGATGTGTGTGTGTGAGCAAAGATTTATATTCTTCATAAATTGACTATTAAAAGTTAAAACGAACTTTAAAACAACGAACAATATTAATCTATAAATGAAAGGAGAGATTACAAATGTTAGATTAACAAGTATATTTAGTTTGTAACCTCTCACACTTATTTAAAGTTACTCTATTTTTTATTTAAATTGCTAATAATGATTAAATTTTTTATCGTGTTATATTTGAAACAACTCATATATATATTCAGATTACCCGGAATACAGATACATATATTATATAATTTGTATATTAGAGCTAATTGCTAATCAAATTAACTTGTATTACAATTCAAAGAGGCGCGTGTAACTTTGAAATGATCTCGGAAGAAAATTTTCTCTTTAAATTATAGGATTTCGACTAAATATTCCCATTTGGGGTATGTTCCTATCTTGCAGTGCTAGCATGAACTGCTCTGATTATTTTGAAAACATTTGGAATGATTAATTTAAATGTAAAAATATGACTGTTTATTTTCGCGATGCGATTAAAAGAGCATTTTCCATCGTACATTTTATAATTTTACTTGTCTCTAACATGGAATTTATGTCAAAAATGAATCGGAGAGGACATTAATTTTGTATTTAAAATACCTAAATGATTATTTTCAATATCCTTCCTCACTACTCTAATGACATGAACCATCATTAGACTCCGTCAAAAGTCTCATCTTGAATTGAAATTAGTTTTCTATAGAAACATAATAAATAATATAAGCAAAAGCCTGTCTGTCTCCACGACCATTAGTGAGATTTAGAGAAAAAATTTCTGTGATCTATGGCCATTATACTGATTGATGATTTTACCAGTCCAAGGTTTCGTTTGAGTTTCTTTGACTGGATCCCTTTTCTTCATTTGCACGCGGGTTGCCCTTCCCTGATAAAAGTGTTTTGATGTCAATGATGTCAATCCTTACGCCTTTTGGGAGCGCATTTTATGCATTCAAATGGTAAACAGAGTAGAAAGATAAAAATGCCGCGGCGCCTTTCGCCAAGAAAGGAATGCCATGCAAATGCAAAGAGAGGGAGTTTTCCTGACTGTGCAGGGGAACATTAAAAAAGGCGGATAAATCTTGGGGAAGAAGAAAAGAACTTTTCAATGCTTAGTTTAAATCGAAACTTAGTTTAAACCGAGAAAAAAAAGGAAATACTAGTTTAATAATAGAGAATCAATACTTCAATGCGTTATGATTTGTACTATTATGTCTAAAAATTAGTTTTAAACTATCATTTAATATTTAATACAGTCATTACTACTGAAGCTTATATTTTAATGTTTATATTCGCAACTATCTAGGTTAAAAAAGGGATATTTTACCATTTTTTAAAAAAAAGTATAAAGATTCATTACCTTAAGGCCGGAGGGGAGTAAAACACACCGTTGCAATTTTTTTAAGAGTATTGTAAGAGACAGTAATGTCCAAGGTATTAGCAAAATTTCATTTAAAATTTTTGTACCCTACTAAAAGTTATACTGTAACCTTATTCTCTAAGATTTAAAAATATACTTTTGACATATATATTTGATACCATAAGACGTATAGACTACTTCTATAAAGAAGGAAAACAACTTATTTAGACAAGTATAAAGTATAGAGAAAATATACAAGCATATAGAAATACAATAAATTTAGACATGAGTAATAACGAAAGGAAATTAAAAATAAAAATTTACACCACAGTCAATGGTCTTAGTTCTTGTAATGGCATTAAAAACTGGCTGTAAACTTCAGGTATTCATTACCTAAACTCTGACAGTTAATAAAACAAACCGTTATAATTGACAAATACTGAAAAAGGAGAAGTATTATTCTGGAAAATTCTAGACATGTCCAGAAAGTAAGAGTACTAAATAAAGAAAAGGTAATATTTTTTATAGAATTTACAGATTCATATTCGCATATAAAATATTTTTGATGTAGATCGCCTACCTTCTAATAGCATTTTGTGAGCTGAGGTATAAGTTTCTCGACTTCTCTTTTATCCAATGTTTGACGACACAATACATCAGTTTTGATTTTAATCTTACACATGTCCTTAAAACTCAATTCGGGAAGTTACAAACATTTATACCTGGAAAAAATTTCAAGCCCACTTAATGCACATTCATATGCTACCTCCTTCCTTTTCTATCATCATCTCGATACAGCAGTGATTGATAGACTTTCCGTAGAAAGGAGCCATATTGTCAGTAAAACACGATAATGAATGTATCAGAGAGCCATTTATATATATTAATTGCTATTGATGCAATACAGAGAGATAGAAGCTAGAAGAGCCCCAAATGCCGCATGCTGTTTGCAGTTCCCGGTCTACAGTCCCCGATAAAGAGAGATTGGTAAAATGCAATGCATCTCTAATGAACTCATAATGGTTTGTTAGTACGAACTGCTACAGTCCACTTCTTTGCTTGACAAGGCTAATGAGACCGATACCTACTGCTTGAAGATGTTCCAACTGGCTACGGAAACTTCTGCAAACATTGTTATTCTAATCCGTGAATTCACTCTACACGGTCGGACATCTCTTTCGGTAAGAACTTCGTAAATACAATCAAAAGAAGTTAGAGGTATCAATTGTAAAAAAAAAAATTCACAAGAAGATTAACAAACAAATCGATAAGGAAATAAAATTTTCTGATGAATTTAGTTAGTCTAGTTCTATTTGATTTTGTTCTAATAAATTCTTATTCAATAAATACAGTTAAAACAAGACAAACAAAAGGACTTCAATGGACATCAATAAAACAACCAGCTCTTTCATTTTGAACAGACAGAAACTTTTATTTCACAAAGAATATTTTACTACAAAGACAGTTTACCGTTGTAGCTACAAAAAAGACGTGTCTTAACAATATCTTGTTCTACAAATATAATGTATAAGGTATGGCTGGCCTACAAATCTCAAATATCTCAATCATCTTCAATGTTGTAGACTTAAGAATTTGGAGTAATTCCCTAAGTTATTATTTACCTCTTGATTTTATTAATAAAAGTTATAAAGACACAGATCTGTCAAATTTGACAAATTTAAATTCTGAATTAAAAACTAGTAAATACAAATAAGTTTGACCTTTACTTAACATATTATCGAATAAATAGACTTTGAAATTTGAATAATATTAAAATTATCAAAATTGTTAAATTATGTTTTACAATGTAAGCATAAACCTATTTTAGCAAAAGTTAACTCTGAATTGACATACAAAATCAAATGTTTCGTTAACTGAAGTGAATTTTTGTTATAAATTTGAGAATAGTTGGCTGGTGATAAAAATATTCCGATAGATATTCATTTATGTGATTCCGTTGTCGGTAGTTTCTCAAATTACCTCTCTTGACTTTTATTCCGATTACCACAGCTGCAATTCGAAAGATTTTTATTATTTGAAATTCTTAAATCAACTGAAATAGCTGAAGCATGTAAAATAATCTTTTCATCAACAGTTTAAACTATTGTTTAATATGCGTGATATTTTGAAAATACATCTGCACTTTGAATTCCTTAAAAGTGAAGATAGTCTTATTTTCATAAATATTAAAAATAATTGCAACCCTTGAATGGCAAGATGGAGTAAAAGCTCAATACGAGTACATGATTATCTCAATTTACTGAAGACAAAGAAGTTTAAATGCACTAAGATACATGCATATAAAATTCATTGGAGATTTGGTCTTAAAGTCTAGGAGTTTTTATAAATGGGCTGGCTTTCATGTTTATTAATGCGACCTTACGTCTAACATTTTTTGTTCTTAACAATCTTATCATAAATAGATACAAGTACCTCAATGCAAAATATGGTAGTACATTTTATATATATGCTCTACCATTTTTCCTCCTTCGGCAAAATAGAAATCCCAGATCTATAAAAAATAGATCCTAAACATTTCTTCTTTATTGTCATCCTGCGGCGATTGATTGTATATTTGGATATACAGTACACTTCGTTGCAGGCAACGAAGAAGTTAGTTGAATTTTATTAATTAATTATAGACATAACTCGTGGTAGATTTTCAAGCAATATTGAAATTGAAAAATAGCTTTTAATTGAGCCACTTCTTTTATTCTCTTGATGTAATCTCCAGATTATATTCTGAGTATAACGTATGGCTATTTTAGTTTCTTTTTTATTTTTAACTTGTATGTACATTTCTGCTTTTTTTTTTTTTAGTCATTTCGGGCTCAAACTATGTTTTATTATTTTTTCTGTTCATTCAAATTTAACCTAAGTTTTTAAATGGAAATATTATAGAGACTAAAATTATCTATGAATATTTATAAATATGCTGGTGACAAATTTCAAGATGGCTCTCGCTTAAAAAAACATACTCCGTATCATAATTGATAACATATGCCGTAACACAAAATTTGCCATACAGAGCAGTAAAATAATTTAGAGGCTATATCATTTTTTATTATTTAATAAAAAACAAAATACGTTAAATTTTTAATATGTAGAACCTGTTTCGCATCTCTAGCATCTGAAAAAAAATTTCTAAGCAATGCAAAGAAGTAAGGGGAAAATATTACTTAAAAGTTGTGTATATACGTAGCTGTGTTATATAATCAAAGTATGGAAGTAACATGCGATGACTCTATAGATAAAAACTCAATACAATTTTAATTCTGAAAGTTTAAAATTTCACCATGTGATCGTAAGAACAAAGGTATGATATTTATCTTGATTTTTTATTACTTGCCTAATCTTGTGAGAACTCTTGCATTAAAAATCCTATTTAGAATTTTCCCACATCTGTTTGAGGAGTAAAGATGTTTCTCAAAAGGTATTTGTTTGCATAAATATGATAGAAATGTAATTTTAAATTTATTTATAGAATATGAAATAAAACTCAAGCACGTTTGATATTTAGAAAAATATGATTTTTCCCTTAATCCTGTTATACTTTATAATAAAAATCAATAGCAGAAACGAACTGTCGACAAAGAAAATATATTATCAAGCCTGAAATCGAACCGAAACCGCTAAAGTTGAGCATGCACATCTGACTTTCTAGCACTGATCCACGCCCATATGGCCATGAGGCCCTCCCGGCTTCTCCCGTCGGTAGTGGACAGATCGCAAGTGTTGGGTCACCCCACTTGGCCAACTCCCTTCAAAGTGCTCGGAGTGGAACCCGGAGCGACGCAGGTGCCACTACGGGTGAACGCAGAATAATGGCTGTCTTAAGAGAAATTTGGATTACTGTTGGATGCTCTAGAGGTCCAGAATTAGGTGAGAATGGCCATGAGAGCCAAAAAGATGGGTATTGTAGAAAGTGGAATTTTGCTCGTTGCACTTCGAGAAATCGGATGGCCTAATAAGGAGAAGGAAACTTTGAGAGACGACACAGTCCTGGGTTTCAGAACTATCACTCGTGAGTCAGTGGGACGGAACTTTGGCCAGCCCTGTGGAAACTCCGTGACTCAGCTTGCTCACAAAATACCCACTGAAACCTTGCAATAGTTTTAGGTATGCAAAATCATACGTCTGACAAACGAACACAGGAAAAGGGTTATATGTGTAAAGTGTACATGTAAAGGGTTAAAGGAAGGAAAAATTTATTAAACAAAATTTATTAAACCATAAATATTTAACGGACTAAAGTGTATTTCATCAGTGCTCTGTGAAATAATCTTTTTTTTTCACACCTCATTTTATTAAGATTTCTTTTATAAGAAACTTGAAGAAGGAATCTATACTACGAATAATATATATATTGTGGTTAATATGATAAATTGGTTATTATCATTAATAATCCCTTATTATTGATACTAACTATAGAGTTAATCCGTTTTGTCCGGGTGAGTCTGAATGCGGATACTTAAAGAGTTAAATTATTGAAATTTAATTATGTCTGTATGAGTGAATAAAACTCATAGTGAAAAATGTTATATCTACAGGTGGTTATGTCCGTACGCAAAATTCATTCAGTTAGCTATATGGAATCTAGCTTGTGTTTTCACACCAAAACAGTATATATCTGTCCTGATTTTGTCCAAACCTGTGGACTCACAGGTTTGGACACACACAGAGATCTAGAATCACATAGATTTTGTCCTCGTAATTGACTCTTTAACAGGTTATAACAGGAAAGTTTTATTTTGGATAATTTTACCGAATATTTTTGATGCCAGATGATAATGTTTAAAAGCATAGCACCTATCAACTTTTAATCTAGCCATATGAATGACTATGTGGACAGAATGCTAGTAAGTTGTAGGAACAACTAACCTGATTTAGTTTTAAATAAAGATACTAAGATGGTTACTTTAAAGCCACAAATTGTAAATAGGTAATTCAACACTGAAAAGCAAGTATTTTTTCTAATATATAATACAGTTTTCAGTCTAATCGAATACCCTGGAGTAGTCCTCTGAATTTCTGAAAATTAATATTCCTATTTTTACTTTGAACGCTACTGGAAAGAATATATTCTATTAATGTGATTATCAGTTTAATACCCGAGTGATTTCTGCCGATTATATATCAATACATATTTTAAATTAAGTCATTATGGACTGCATAGAATAAAATAAAGTTTAATCAACTTTGTATACTACAGTAAATCAAGTTAGTGATCAGATATCATTTTAACCCACTGGTCTTTAAAGACCAGTGGTTTTGTAGTGAAACCACCTGCTAAAATATTTTTTATCTTCTTTTTTAAGTTATATTAATGATTTTTAGGATGTTTTTGACACTTTAAACTATTAATAAATAATGGCAGAGCACACAGTTTATTTTTCTTTTTAAAATATAAGCGTTTAAGCTTCTTTTCTTGAAAAAAAAAAAGATATTCCATTTTCTTTGTCATGACCCCAAATAATTATACCTACCCAAAACATAACTTATAAATTATTTAGTTAGCTATTTATCTTTTACATGTAATTATGCAGTATTCTTTCAAATTACTTTCAATTTTCTTAAAATTTAATTGCTATTTAAACTTTAAAAATGTATTATTTTCGAACTGTACAAGCTGGTTGAGAGTTCCACAGTTGAAACACACTGCCCCTCCCCACTCCAAACTATCAAAAGGCATTTTAATATTTTTCACATATATAAAGTTCATAGGTAACAATTATAACCTATCTCCATTAAATCCTAAAACCTTTTCACTAGTGAACTTTAAAGGGTTAAACAGCATATCATGATGTTTATAAAAAGGATAAAATTAGTGAAAAAAGATTTATTTGGTATGACATGTAAAATAAGTACTGTAAAATGTAGTTTTATAATGGATAAAGCAATCTATCCCGATTCCAGTCTATAAAAGTCGAAAAAGTAAATTTATGTGAGATGTTTATGAAAAATCATAAAATGTCGATGCTAATGGGAAATTTTTTAAATAAAAGAAATTGCTTGAAATTTTTGTAGATTGTTTATAAGATTTCCCTCTCAAAAGAAAACTCGTTCTAAGAAAACATAAAAATTTTACAAGCTATTTTTAGTGGTATTGAAAATGCGACTCTAGGTATTAATGGGTTATATTTGAACATCAAAGAATTATACATTTTTAAAGTAATCTAATTCTTCAGTAGCCAAAGGTAGCAAACGTTGGGGAGAGCCTCTTGTATTTCTCAAAGTTTCTTCCAATTATTAGTCAAAGAAAGCCATTCATCACTTTAATCAACATAAATCTGAAAAGAGAATTTTCTGAAAAATTCAATCCAAATCCAAACTAATTGTCACACTGAGTGATACGCTTTTGAATTCTAAGCATCAATCAAATTAATGAGATCGATTTAAATAGTCGAAAGAATTCAGAAATGCTTTCGCAACTTTTCAATTATGTTATTTTGAAACAACCATTAATGTTTTTGTTTGGGTTTTCAAAATGCAAAATTGCTCTTTATTTCTCTGCAGTTTGATTAATTGTGCATGTTTAGGAAAAGAAAATTTAAGGGAAAAACAATATATACTTTTACACGGCCTTGAAGTTTGGAAGTTCAATCAAGCAAAACTGATTCGTTGAAGAATAATTTTATTTGGATGATGATGATAAATATGTAAGCTTCTTTAAATTATACGCTGAACAAGCTTAGAGTTTAGAAAAAATCTTTGCTGTAAAGCTATTCTTCCTTTTTAAGGCACAACGCTAAGCAGTGTTAAAATGCATACATGTGCATGTAAAATGAAGAAGATTTACCATACGTAATTCAATAATATAAAGGTCATAAGAAAAGATTAATGGATACCTAGCAGTAATACATTAATATTATAATTTCAATAGATATTTGCAAAACTATGTGCTCAATAATGTAGAGAAATTGAACGCTGTGCACTAAATACATTTTTAAAATAAAATATTATGTAATTTACACATTCTAAGACAAAACAATTTCATATAATTTTAAACTTACAATATTTTTTTATTTTAATGTGTAATGCTTTCGATCTAAACAAATTTAAATTACCAGCTATGAAAAACATCCTACACCTAAGTATTATAGATAACACAGATCATATTTAAAAATGTAATCAATTTTCGGGAAAAAAATTTGTTATAATATGGTCAATAAAAATTTACTTCTTTTTAAGCTCAACGAGGAAAAACGACAAAATGCGTGCAACGCTAGAAAATTTAATTTCTGCAATTGTTATGCACAGCATTTGTTACGTCATAGAAACAGTTTTGGGTTTTGTTACAAACTAACCACGATAATTTAAGACATAAAAATTTGGCAAGCATTACTGCAAAATTTTCAGTCTAAAGAAGTTTGTCAAATTGAAAATGTAAGATTGCTTTTTTGTGTATTTGTTGAAGAATACTTAAGTGTGTACATATATACATATATATATATATATATATATATATATATATATATATGACACGTTCCTATTAAACGACACTAGAGTCATGACATCATCTTCATATCTTTATTTAAATCTCATCACACACTACTTTTCAATCATCATTAATGGCGTCTCACATTGGCGCCCAACTTTTAACAAAGGCAGGCTTAGCTACTTCGGGTAGCCATAGCTCTGTTCGTGGAATGTGCACACTGCTCTCTGCTCAGATCACTGCGCGTGAGCCGTATTTATGTGGCCAACTCATCCCGCCGCGTCACTCTCAGTAAAAGAATCCCTAATTAAAATCTCTTAAAATTAATCTACATTTTAAATCCTATAATTTATATATATATATATATATATATATATATATATATATATATATGTATATATATATATATATATATATATATATATATATATATATATATATATATATGTATATATATATATATATAAATCCTTTTTTCTTTTCTTCCCATTCTGGAAATCTGACGGCTTCGCATACACCAAAATTAATTCCTGCTTGCCTCAGCAATCGTAATATAACTTAGCTTCGTTTCACCCCTCGTCATCACTAACTATTAACACATTGATGGGCTGGCTCATACTCCTATATAAAATCATGTACATATTTTTGCATCAGGAACGCTGGAGACGAGATGCTAAAATAAACTCATATTTTTTTCTTTTAAAATTTCTGATTATTCTCTTTAACCTCTTAACAGCACCCGACTCAAGATGGATACTTTTTCTCCTTTGTCATGGGTTAAAATGCCCATTACACACACACACACACACACACACACACACACACACACACACACACACATATATATATATATATATATATATATATATATATATATATATATATATATATATATACATACAAATGAATATAAATGTAATGTGTTTGCGGGTATATATATGTATGTATATGTTTTTGTGTATAAAATATTTATATATTCATACATATATACATGTATGCATATACATAAATGAACATTCATGCATTATATAATACTTACATGTAAACACACACAGATACATAATACACTTATTCAAACTGATTTAATGTTGAAACCAAAATAGTAAAATAAATATATTTGATAGCTGAATCTGATTTATCCAGATTATAGTTTTGTTAATATAGGCAAATACTGTGTATGAATGTAGTAACAATGATTCATTCCAAAAGTGGTTTCCAATGTATTTACTAAGCTACAACTATATAATCAATCTACATGTGGAACAAGAGAGGCTCTTCGGACATTGCTTCATTAGAATTTACTCCTATGCATGTACTCAACTAGTTCTACAGAAATCTGCAACAGATTATAACACGAAAAAATAATGTAGTCATTAAACGTAGATTGTAATGAGGGTACTTGTGAGGTGTATAGGTATGTTATTACAGATGGTTAAGTATAAATAAATAAAAATTTCAATATACTTTTGCTTATAGTCTTTATTTTAACAATGCTTAGATTTTGTTTAAAGTCTGCATACTTATCTCCAGTTGTTTCGTATCATTTTAGCCAAATCTACAAAACAGATTATCTAGCGCAAACCAGATGTATAAACATTATTAAGGACATAGACGACAGAAATTCATTTTTTGAAAATTGTGCAAAGTGTGACAGGGCCGTATCTAGAAATTATGTTAGAGGTGGACCAAGGAAAAAGACATTGCTCTTTGTGTTCACTGTTCTTCAGTAAATCTTCAAGTTTTCTTTTCCATGTAATCTAATGAGTACCATAACACAATGTGGTTTTAAAATGACAAAATGTTTAAAAAGTGATATAATGAACTAATTTTAAGCTTAGAATGAGTATTGAAGTATTTGCACAGTCCACTTAATAGTAAAATTAACATTTAAAACAGTTTTTATATTTATTTTTTACATAACTCTCTCATTTGGCCATATACCAAAATCTAATCTAAAGTAATATGTTGAAACTATTTGAGAAGATAGAACCTGTCTCAAAATACTCACCATGGAGCACTCCCCGACAGGAAGACGATATACAATAGGTTATGGAAAATGATCTTGAGAAGATTGACCATAGTGGATAGGGTAAGGGGATAGATAAAAGACTACGGCCCCAGAAGACTTTTATGGTCGAAACGGTCTCTTTCTGAGAACACTGTTGTCTATACACAGCTAGGCAGATGACACACCCACACACGTGGTCAATTTTCTTTCCACAAAACGGTCTTTTAGAATTTTGAAATTCCTGGGAGGGATCGGTCTCCTAAATCCCCTCCCTTGACTACGGTCTTGAAGTGTGATAACATTGCGTGAAAACTGTGAGATGAATAAGGAATTAAAAACTGACTTCAAAATTATGCTTATGCCTTTCTTTAAAAAAAGTACATAGCTGATGTGTTCCATGATTCTTTTATCAAACAAAATAAGCAAAAATTTCACCAATGTTTGGCTAACACACAGTACGGTCAAATACAATGACTCGGTAGACATACATTTTTACCAAGTTATTCTTCATTTGGTGACAAACTTGGAGACAGTGGTTCTGTCTTCCCGTAAGAATTTGAAAGGGGTCCCCAAATAATTGAAAATTCATTCTTTTAATTCTGTTAAAAATTAGGTTTGCCTAAAAAAATGCTACTGTGCTTCAATTTATTTCAGATGTTAACCAAACTCGGTTCAGAAATGCAATGCATATCATCTAATCCTCCCATTATAAATACTTATTTATAAAGGAATATACTTATTTTTACTTTAGTTTCAACCAGATCTTACCACTAGAATATTTATTCACTTCCCACTTAAAATAAATACCAATATACATGATTATAGCCATTAGCCATCGCAAAAGGGTAAACAGCTGCAATTGAGAGAGGAATAAGCAAACTGGGGAATTTTCTCTTTTATCTTTTATGTACCCTGCAGATATTATAACTATTATTATTTTTCTTTTGTTTCTAGTATAAAAGATAAATTGCTCCATCTAACCTATTATATAAAAGCGGGGAATATTTTGAAAGAAGTTACATGTATATATAACTAATAAAGATCCAACTTGTTTAATTGATGAAGATGTTATCAAAGCCTATGCCATATGCTATTAAAGCCTGTATAATGGGAATAAAAATTCGGTTATAGCACTTCATCAAATATCTGAGATTTATTACGTGTTATTACAACTTACAATGTGAACATGAAGAAATTTGTATCTACCAAGACATGAAGGCGATGAAACATCATAATATTTTATGTTAAATTTATAATTTCTTCAAATACATCAATACATACTATTGATTAATTTCAAGTATATTTTAACATGCTTGCCTTGTTTTACAATTTGCATCCATCATCTATCATTTCAAGTTTTAAAAAAATATCGAGTTTGGGTTTGAAAATAATAAGACAAATAGTCCATGTAGAGCTGAATTAAATCATAACTATACTTACATTGGTAGTTTCTTCTTTCTTCATATTTCACCATTGGGCGGTTCCTTTTTTGAAGCAGCAAATTAAAGGGAGTTGTAATGACATGTGTGATGAGATAATGCTGCACGAAATCTATTTTGATCTTCTCTCTCATTAAACATCGATCAATATCGACTAATATCTAACTCAAAGTTTCTTACTAATTCTTGAAGCATCTTTCAGAGTAATTTAGAATCAACACGTAAATATGATTTACGACCATTTTTGAGCAAATTGCTTTAATATTTTTACTGTATAAGCTTAAGTAATACATATAAAATGATTGAAATAGTTTCATAAGTTTCCGTTTAATACTACAAAAAATTAATTTTATTAAAGGAAAAGTTTTTTAAGAAATAAAAACCCACAGATAAGATTTCATATTACTTTTTATACATTTAAGATACTTTTGAGTCACAAGTTAAGGATTGCTTTTTTCATTTTACTGAAAAAATTAAATTACCATAATTCCTAAAAATTGTTAAATATTTGCATAACAAACTGCTACCTTCTTTTAAACCTAAATACATAAGATTGGAGTATGTATACAATGGAATTTCAAAAAAAGCATTGTAACATTTAGATATTATCTACATAGGTTTCGTTCCTAGGTCCAAGCAAAATATAGAAAGAAACGTTTATAATTGCAAGAATACGACAAGTCATACATTCGAGTAGCTTGAACTAATATATGGTCAAAGAAAACCATCTGCTTTGTACAACAATTCGTTGACACATTTCATCGATATAAGCAATGTATTTTTGTGCTTCAGAGTATATTGTAAGATACCTCTCTTAATTTCAATAATTTAAAGTCGGTAAATTATACACCCAGAGAAAGAATCCAAACTCAGTACAAGAAATTTGTAATCATAATTTAATAACTTTAGATTTGTAAGACATTCTCGACCTATGTCCTCCTAACGCATGGTGTAAACGAATGTAACCTGCTAAGTCACCACTTAGTGTCAAGTGATGAGTTTAGATTTTGTTTAAAAACTGATAATTGATGTACAGTTACAAAGAGAGACTTCCAGCTCTTGTCCATCAAGAGAAGGAATCATTTTAGTAGAACTGGTACAATGGTATAGATCAGGAACGATGTTGTGAACAAAGACTCTGATCCAAATTTTCCATGGTCTGCCCATTACTTCTTGGAAATGCAAATGACATCAACCGTATGATCATGTGTTTCGACGGGCCATAGAATCACAAGTCTTATTTATAGACAGTAACACTTCCAGTATCTGGTTAATAGTCGTCTCTCAAATTAAGGTATCGAGTTAACAGGAAAAATGTAAATGTCTCTGGACCTCATTGCGAAAGCAAATGGATGTTATGTTCTTTACAGACAATCTTTATCCATGCAACTCCAATCAGGACGTCTCCAACAATTTGAACGACCGTTCTAATTAATATGGTAGATTTAGTTACAGCAAAAGAATTAATTCAATTGTCGAGACACATCTTTCATGAGTGCGTAAGGTAATCAGATCATTTGTTAGTGCTGCTCTGATTTTTATCCTTAATAATGAAAATTACAGTTTGAAGCGTATAGATGTTTATTAAATTTTACTCTTCAGAAATACTTTCAAACATTGTGTCTGGGCTTAAATTAGGACATAATTAAATAATTCCTTATTTACAGACTTCAAATGCTCAATATTTATCTATTGCTCATCAGATGAAATCTTTTCTTTCTTCTATTGCTATTCTTAATTGCAAGAACTTTTTGAAGCTTAAAAGTAACTGTTGAAACTTCCTGTTTCTATTTTTAAAGTTGAAATTTAATTAGTTAAATAACCTCAGTTCTAATCGTAAAAAAGTAATAAGCAAAGTGTTGCAATGTCGCTTACCTATGAATCTTCGCAATCATGTGTTTACAGGGAAATTTAGTATTTAAATCAATCCTGACTATCTCTAATGTGTCCAGAAAATGTTTCATCTGTAGTCGGTTTCACACTTCTACACAATTCTGAAACATGCTGAAGACACATTGCTGTCTCTCCATTAATCTCTACGGAGTGCCGATGAATTTCAGCCTCGATTACGTGCTCCGACCACTGAGAAATAATAATGGAGATAAGTTTATCAAAAGAGTCGTCATTTGTGTAAATCTTACAAATTCAGCTGAAGGGGCGTATGTCAGAAAATCTGAAAATTTGCCAGCTCTAATACTTTGAATTACCGCAATCTTCTAATTTCTCTATCACAGAAGAAAACTCTAAAAATATATGTCTCTTAACCATATAGAGATATCTAACGTTTATTGAAAATATATAATGTTAAATATTTAAAATAGCATCTCAAGAAAACAATTACGATAAGTTGGGAGTCTTTTCCACTTTCTATATTACATTGAAAAGGTTAAAGAAAATCTAGCTGGCAAAATAATAGAAAAAAAATTATATCAATACAAATACTTCTACAGATATGAATGCAAACATTATATCTTTATAATATAAATCCGTTATAATCCATTGAAAAGTTATTTATATATAGAAATGTTAGAAATAAGTCATAATATATGTGTGTACATACATTTAAAAAAATTACACAAAATTTCATAAAAAAATTATTAGGAATAATTTGTAAGTCATGCTCAAAAATTAAAAAATTAAATAAGATGAAAATATTTTAATGATTAAATTATATAAATAGAGAACACACGATACATATAATATAACTCGAATAGCTGTCGTTCCATTCAAGGTACTTGTAAAATAATAATATCCAAATGAACAGATAAGTTATAAAAAAAAACAAAGGTGTGAGAATTGAATTCTCCAGAAACTAACATAACTAACGGCTAAATATTACACCTTATTAGAAAAAAAGAAGCAAACGAAATTTTAATAGTACAAATTTAGCTACATTTCACCGTAAAGATTTTTTATTTAACCAGAAGGATTATTTTACAAAACCAATAAGTTATCCTATATAAGAAGAAAATGCTTTATTGTATTGAAAAAATATAGGATTTATTTACACAAGAAAAAAAATCAACACCAAAATGTTGAAATCTCTTTGGGACTTCATGTTTAGTTCACACATGTCTCTTTTTGTTAACAGTTTAGTCGTAACACTAAAATCTCGATAAATATTTTTTCTTTTATTATCATTTAAAGTTTTCCTTTACAAAGTTAAGATATAAAAGAGCTTCTAAAAAGTTACTACTAAAAACTCGAGGCACCAGAAGTATAAAAAAAGAGCATACGGAGCTAAACAAAACGGAAATTAATGACCTGGCCAGTCCATTTTTTTCTTCAGAAGCGGTGTTATGTCTTCCGGAAGAGCTAGACGACTAAATCCATTCATCACCTAGTTGTCAATTCTTGGCACAGCATTCTTAATTGTTTCTTTCCTCCCTCAACAATCTCCGTGACTTTTTTCTCCTTTCTCACTCCTTCTTTGCTTTCTTTTTTAGCATTATGGTAATTTTTGTCGTGGAATAAATTTGGCGCATCCTATCCTATTTTCCCCCCTTTTGGAAAACGAAAAATATTCAAACGCATAAAATTTGAAAGTTGTTTGCCTAGGCAGTGTTCAGAATTACAAAGTTCCTGTTTATGTGGAGAAAGAAAAACATATTTGGCTTAAAATCAGCAATGATAACTTCATCGAAAAAACCTTTGAATTTTTTTTTCTTGAATTATTCCGTGGAATACGAAACATTTCATTATAACGAAAAATATTTATAGCGTTTTTATCCACATGCTGCTTTATTTTATTTTGGCTTTCAATGTATATATCGTTGTCCTCTAAATATTCATTAATGTATCACAGAAATACCACAGCTGAAGTTAATTTGCAATAAATGAAAATCCTTGTAAGGTTTGTAAAAAAATGAATAGCTTGGGGTTTAAAACCGAAATGAGTTTTTTTTTTTTTTTTTTTTTTTTTTTTTTTTTTTTTTTTTTTTCAAATTCAAATGTTATTGCAATCAGGTTAATTGAATTAAGGTTAATTTGAATAATATAAATGTATTTTGATAATTGAAATAATATATTTTAATAATTGAAATAAGGCAAAGAATCAGGTTAATTTATTTTTCTTATGATACTTTAAAACCACTTAATCTTATACCAATAAAGAATTCCTATTAGCAGTTTATAAACTTGGGAAGTTACAAGATTTTTATTCATTTTGGCAATTTATAAATCTTTATTACTGAAGCTATCGTGCTCATTTCACATTTACAAAGAAAATTATGAGCGTGAATGTTTTTTATTATGATATTGAGAGAAAATTTATATTTAAGTTTTAAATATAAATGAGGAACCCAGTCTATAAAAATGAAATTAGTTGCCAATGGTAAAAATGTAGATTTTGGTATGACCTTTCAAATAATTAACCCTCTAGTTGCTTTCTACAAGCAACTCAAATGTAGCAAAATTTCCTCATTTCTTGATTTTCGCGGGCATGTGTTTTCCTTCCTTTATTGAAGGACGTTTTCAACAATTAACCATTGAAATATATTGTATACAGTATTATACGTTTAGTTATGCAATAAATAAAATAAAATGAATTGCACTACAGTTATATTAAATAATATAATTATAATTATATTATGTAATAAATAGAAACTAACTGTAATTCAATTGAAATTTTTTAAAATATTTTTATTGTGATAACATCTGAGATTGGTTTTTTCTGACAACTTCTAAGAATCTATATAAAAACATCTTTTCTAGAAAGAAAAAATGCATATTTCAATTCGCCAATATATAGTGATTTAAAATATGAAAAAAAATATACACAATTTGTGAAGCGATTTTCGACTACAAATTGAGTAGTCAGAGGATTAAATGTTAGTCTTTCTAAAGAACAAAAATATTTATGTGTACTTACCACTCCAGTGAGCTGTAAATGGTCTTCAACCCGTTAGGTAGAGAAACTCGGAGGGAGTTATCAAACAAAATGACAAATTTCCTATTTATGTGGAGAAAGAAAAGAATATTTGGCTTAAAATCAGCAATGATAACTTCATCGAAAAAACCTTTGAATTTTTTTTTCTTGAATTATTCCGTGGAATACGAAACATTTCATTATAACGAAAAATATTTATAGCGTTTTTATCCACATGCTGCTTTATTTTATTTTGGCTTTCAATGTATATATCGTTGTCCTCTAAATATTCATTAATGTATCACAGAAATACCACAGCTGAAGTTAATTTGCAATAAATGAAAATCCTTGTAAGGTTTGTAAAAAAATGAATAGCTTGGGGTTTAAAACCGAAATGAGTTTTTTTTTTCAAATTCAAATGTTATTGCAATCAGGTTAATTGAATTAAGGTTAATTTGAATAATATAAATGTATTTTGATAATTGAAATAATATATTTTAATAATTGAAATAATATATTTTAATAATTGAAATAAGGCAAAGAATCAGGTTAATTTATTTTTCTTATGATACTTTAAAACCACTTAATCTTATACCAATAAAGAATTCCTATTAGCAGTTTATAAACTTGGGAAGTTACAAGATTTTTATTCATTTTGGCAATTTATAAATCTTTATTACTGAAGCTATCGTGCTCATTTCACATTTACAAAGAAAATTATGAGCGTGAATGTTTTTTATTATGATATTGAGAGAAAATTTATATTTAAGTTTTAAATATAAATGAGGAACCCAGTCTATAAAAATGAAATTAGTTGCCAATGGTAAAAATGTAGAATTTGGTATAACTTTTCAACTAATTAACCCTCTAGCTGCTTTCTACAAGCAACTCAAATGTAGCAAAATTTTCTCATCTAGCGATTTTCGCGGCATATCTTTTCCTCCTTTATTGAAGGACGTATTCCGCCTTTTCACCAATTAACCATTGAAATATATTGTATATAAGTATTATACGTTTAGTTATGCAATAAATAAAATTAAATGAATTGCACTAATAGTTATATTAAATAATATAATTATAATTATATTATGTAATAAATAGAAACTAACTGTAATTCAATTGAAATTTTTTAAAATATTTTTATTGTGATAACATCTGAGATTGGTTTTTCTGACAACTTCTAAGAATCTATATAAAAAATCTTTTTCTAGAAAGAAAAAATGCATATTTCAATTCGCCAATACATATAAATTTAAAATATGAAAAAAAAAAATACACAATTTGTGAAGCGATTTTCGATTACAAATTGAGCAGTCAGAGGGTTAAATGTTAGAGTCTTCCTAAAGAACAAAAATATTTATGTGTACTTACCACTCCAGTGAGCTGTAAATGGTCTTCAACCCGTTAGGTAGAGAAACTTGGAGTAACTCAAATGTAGCAAAATTTGCTCATTTCTTGATTTTCGTGGGCATGTGTTTTCTTTCCTTTATTGAAGGACGTATTAATATCAAAATATTTAATATAAAAATTAAATGAATTGCACTATAGTAATATTAAATAATTATAATTATATTATGTAATAAATAGAAATTAACTATAATTCAATTGAAATTTGTTAAAATACTTTTTTGTGTGATAACATCTGAAATTTTTTTTCTGACACCTTAGTGTCTCATGATAAAAATCTATACAAAAACATTTAATTCTTTAATATATAGCGATTTAAAATATGAAAAAAAAAATACACAATTTGTGAAGCGATTTTCGATTACAAATTGAGCAGTCAGAGGGTTAAATGTTAGAGTCTTCCTAAAGAACAAAAATATTTATGTGTACTTACCACTCCAGTGAGCTGTAAATGGTCTTCAACCCGTTAGGTAGGAAAACTCGGCGGGAGTTACCAAACAAAATGACAAATTTCCTATTTATGTGGAGAAAGAAAAGAATATTTGGCTTAAAATCAGCAATGATAACTTACTCGAAAATAACATTTGCAATTTTTTCCATGGATTATTTCGGGGAATACGAAATATTTCATTATAAAGAAAAATATTTTTAGCGTTCTTATCCACATCGTGCTATATTTTATTTTCCTTTGTATGTACTATTATATGCTTTAATCCGATCTAAATATCTCAGAGATACAGGAGCTGGAGATAACTTAAAATAAATGAAAACCAATTTTATAAATTCCTTAAAAAAATGCCGAGTTTTAATTTTTTTTTCATATTTGAATGTTGTTGCAATCATATTAAGTAAAAATATTTTTTCTTTCTACAATCTTCCAAAATCACTTTATTTTACGGTTAAGGCATGTTATCATTCATATTATCATCCTAGCGTACTCGTAACTGAAAAGTTGCAGGTTCGGGACTGGAGCCGGACTAAGATCCGACGTGTTCGTTAAAGGTTCGTTAAAGGTCCAAGTTTTCAATCGATACCTCTGTGAGTAGCAGACCAAATCTTTAGTCCTTCTGCTTGGTCCCTGCTTCTAAATTACGAAGACCCACAGGGGGTAATGTTACTAGAATCCGTAGCATACCTTAAGCTCCCCGTGCTCCACGGGTGGTGCTAAATGGGTAACAAATTCGCATAAAGGCATGTAGTACTTGTATTTCCAGCTGCGTTAGAAAAAAATATTATCATCCTAAAAATATTTGAACTTACGATATTTTTGTTAGCTCTGGTTATTTCCGAATGTTCATTACAGAAGTAGTAATACTCATTTCACATTTTTCACAAAAAATGTAAGTACGAATGACCATTCTAATAGGAAAAATTAATATATTTAAGCACATTTTTATTTAACTGCAGTTATTTTACTGTCCATTACTGAATAAATAACTCATAAAAAAGAAGCTGCCGAAAGCAAAAATATGCATATTGGGACAACCTGTCAAATGGTTAAACATTTTAGCCTCTCTAAAGAACAAAGAGAGCATTTAGATGTACTTATCACTCCAGTGATCTGTAAATTGTCTTAAACCAGTTCAGGAGAAACTCGACTTGAGTTATGAAACCAAATGACAAAGTTCTTGTTTATGTGAAGAAAGAAAAACATATTTGGTTTAAAATCAGCAATGATAACTTCATCGAGAAAACCTTTCAAATTTTTTTCGTGACATATTGCGGGAATATGAAATATTTCATTACAACGGAAAATATTTTTAGTTTTTTCCACATGCTGCTTTATTTATTTATAGATTATTTATTTATAATTTGGGATAAAAAAAAATCTGATCTGTACACCATACAACTAACTTCTATGCCTATGAAATTACATAAATTTCTTTTCCTGCGAAGCAGCAAAAAAATACTTAACTTAAACGTAACTTAATTCAACTTGAGATGCAATTCTACAATACTTAAATGAAGTGAATAGTTAAGTAATTTCTGAAATATTTATTTTTAATAGGATAAAAAAGTTGTACAACATTAATTCAACAACGAGTAGAATTGTACTCAACGAAGAGTAGTACATATTAACTGGACAATGACTAGAGATAAACTACTGGCGTCTGGAGTTGATCCCTTGTCATTTAATATTTCTTATATTGAAATATTTTGTTATATAAAGTACAGATTTGAATAAAATATACAGGTGCACAAGTAGATGTTACAACAATAGTAAGTTCAAAATTTCAGCATTCTATAACTAAACGTTTTTGAATTATGACAGGAAGCGTTAATTTTCTTTACAGTATTCCCTCGCCACTTCACGCTTCATGTTTTTTTTTTTTTTCAATTTAGAGTGTAGATTACAATAAAAAAAAGTTGAACAGCAAGATGTTACAAAATTCCTATATAAAGTGGATTTGACTCAATACCTTTGGGATATTTTAAAAATAAGGTTTTAGTTTATTTTTTTACGGGTTATTGCAGATTCCTCGTATTTTTACTAAGATACAGGTCGTCTAAATCGTCTAAATACACCAAATAGCCCAAGAAAAAGTGGAAATATTCCTTCACTTTGTAAGGGATAACTGCAATTTCCTTCCACATGTATAATAGTACAGGTAAAGAATGGAACATTTTTTTACCTGTTTTACTAGAATAGCTAATAGCTTCTATCTTAGTAAAACAATAAAAAAATCTGCAATGATTTCAATTCGAAATTTTCTGTTACACAATACCATTTAAAAAAAATTATTTAATAAAGAAATCACAATTAAACTATTCTAAAAATTTGAAATACTTACATGTTTGGAAAATTAGTATTATTATTACCCACGGGAGAAAAACATGCCGTGAGCACAAAATTTAGTTGTTTGAACCGTATTATAATGCAAAAAAAGGGGGAAAGTTGTAAATAAATTCTTTAATCAAGTATGGTAATAAAAGTAACATGATAGTATGTATTCATAATATTAAAAAAATATTTAGAAAGCTTTAGAAATTGTATTATAACAATATTACTTGTATTGGGCAAAAGAGGAATAAGACTCATATATATATGTAATGTGAACTAAAGGGACAATTTGTTTAAAAGATTTAATTTGATTTAATTTTGTAAACTTTTGGTTTTGTATATAATTTGTCTCAATACCGTAAAAGAAGTTCATTGATGAAAATTTAAACATATAGTTTATGTTTTCAATGAATTAGGAATGGTGAATGTAGTGGTCTCCACCTACTTTAATTTTGCAGCTATAAACCCTTTAGGTTGGCTGTGGGTGAGAGCGTTTTCCACTCCTAAATACAAAATTTCAACGTTCTACGTCTAATTGCTGTTGAGTTATGCTAGATGCATACATATGTATAAATAATTCCGATGAAACTAGTCAAAATTCAATCAGGCATGGTCAAAAAGGATATTTAAAAGTTGAAATTTGAATTTTCCTAGACTTGAAATTTAAATTAGTCAAAAGGGGTAAGTCAAGGTCAAATGTGTATTTCTGCTGAAGTCTGAAGTTTTCTCGATTAAAAATCAATGTCGTTACCAGCAGGGATGTAAGTATACAGGCGCTTGATTTTCGCCATACCACGTCTAAATATTTTAAATTCCTCTTTACGATTTTAATTTACATTGTTTTATAGATTGGTGTAACTATGACTCTCTTAACATGTTCATTTCAGAAGTAGTAATACTCATTTCACATTTTTGACAAAAAATGTAAGTACGAATGACCATTCTAATAGGAAAAATTAATATATTTAAGCACATTTTTATTTAACTGCAGTTATTTTATTGTCCATTACTGAATAAATAACTCATAAAAAAGAAGTTAAATATTTTAGCCTCTCTAAAGAACAAAGAGAGCATTTAGATGTACTTATCACTCCAGTGATCTGTAAATTGTCTTGAACTCATTCAGGAGAAACTCGACGTGAGTTATGAAACCAAATGACAAAGTTCCTGTTTATGTGAAGAAAGAAAAACATATTTGGTTTAAAATCAGCAATGATAACTTCATCGAGAAAACCTTTCAAATTTTTTTCGTGACATATTGCGGGAATATGAAAGATTTCATTACAACGAAAAAATATTCTTAGTTTTTTTCCCCATGTTGCTTTATTTATTTATAGATGAAAAAAAACATTTATACCTATATAACCTATTTATAATGTTAGACCTCTTCGGAATGTTACTAGCCGTGGCCACACTCTCTAATGAAGAAACAGCAACAACGAACAGCGGAGATCAAACTCCATAGTTTGGGAAAGACGGGATAGTCTATATTAAAAAATAAATGAATAAAAAAAGTTCTGAAAAAGAAATAAATATTGCCAAACTAAGTCAGTATGTTATTTTTTTTCTCTAATCAAAACTTTCTATTTCTTGATTGAAATTTCCAATTTAAGTACTTAGTGAGTACGAAATATAAATTTTATTAAGCATTTAGCTTTTTTTCACCTTTTTAAAAAAATTTTGTGTTTTTAAGAATGTACAAGAGAAAACAATGTATTACAATACTTTCTTTACTTTGTATGAACACGTAAGTAAAATCATAGCCGTATCTATTTCTTATGAAAATTAATGTTCCTGATTGGTATACACTCATAAACAGTAAGCACGTTATATTGGACACTCGTTCGCCCTTCACAATGTTCTATGAAATGACATCTTAGATGTTGACAGTATACCCAGGGGAAACTGTTTACTATTAAGTTAAAAATCCCCTAAAAGTTTCCCAAATGACTCAAGTCGAGAATCGACAAACAGGAAATAGTTCATTTAGACAATGCAGTTACTTATCAAAAGGAATATATGTTTATGTAAAGTACTTATTTCACAGATGGATTTTGATATAGATCTACAATTGTGGCCTGAGAGTCAGAAATCAAATATGTAGATCTGTGTGGTGGACAAAATCCTCTAAAAGCATCCCAAATGGCTGAAGCTGAGAATCGACGAATAGGAAATGGTTTATTTGGACAATGCAATTACTTATCAAAAGAAATGTATGTTTACATAAAGTACTTCTTCCACGTGACGGATTTCATCAAAGACTTGATATAGATCTACCATTGCTGTACAAAAACCGCAAAACAAATTTCATTTATCAGTGGTTTGTTCTGTGAACACACATATCACAAAGGCATACCGAAATTTAATCTACCTAGCTCATTGGTATTTTGGAGTCATCGCGTTTACTTACACTTGAACAGACACAAGCATGGACAAAATTCTAAAGAGAATTTTTATGTCTGAAAGGCCGATATTTATCAAGATTTTCTTGGCGATTAAAACATTTTCTCCTATTGACGTTTGTAACAAAGTAAAGATTGTGATTCCATTTTGTTCATAAAATTACTAGATTTGAAAAATATTGTTGACTGCATCATATGAACGAGAGGATTCACTTCATAAAAGTTTTTTTTTTTTTAATTCTTAGACATTTTTGTTTAAAATAGTTTTAGAGAAAAAATACTCTGCTCCCTTTCAAAAATTTAAAAAAAAGTATTTGATCTTCATTTTGTTAAGTAAATTTCAGATTTTTTTAAAAAATTAAATCTCAGTTTTAATTATATATCATACAATTTAATTCATATACAAAAATTTAAAACCGTCTGTAATACAAAGAAAGGTAGTTAGAAATAATTGCAGATTATTTTTAACTTCAGAATGGAGGTTTTAACAATAAGAACTAGTTTTTCAAGTATTTTTCAATGAAACATATAATCAAAGTTTATTTAAAGCTTCATTATCCTGATCGTGAAATTTTCTGACACCAGAATTATTTAGATTAATCAATGAATAAGAGATTTGAAAAAAAATTTTCAATTTTACAACTCCTCTTCAACCTCCACTCAAAATACAGAATCAAAATTAAATTAATTTTACAATTTACACTAAATCACAAATTTGTGATGAAAATCACACTTAGTTTATTTAATTTGTGATTAAGTGAATGTTTCAGTCTATTTAGTATGAATGTTATGTGTTTCCTTTGTGTTTTCTTTGTTAATTCAATTAGATTTTAAATATTCAATTTTTGTAAAATTTTTCCTCAAAATGTTGTTTTTGTTTATGTATCAATTTGTTGAGTTACGATACCCTCGCCAGATTTCAAACACCAAGCTGCAAGCACGCCAATTTCGCCAAATGTGGTTGAAGCACCAACAAGATCCAGGATTAGAAACAGGAGAGTGGGCTAAGAAGAGGAGTTGAAAAAGTAATATGCATTTTGTGTTTTTATTCTGAGTCTTTCATATTAGTTTAACATCATTCGTATTAAAAATAATCTGCAGAAACTTGGGTAGTAAACAAAATATTGATTAAAGAATTTATTATTAAATAAACGTTTAATGGAATTTTATGAAAATTCAACTAGTAATGACCTTTACATTTGATCTTCACGAAAAGAGATTTTATTTTTTTCTGTATAAATAAGCTAGTTATAGTTTAATGCACTTCTCCCAATAGTTCAAAGTGAATCGAAGCTTTTGCATGTCATTTTTCTCTGATCTGAAGGATGAACAGACGCAAATATATCGAAAAAGGTCGACAGAGGAAAAAAGCAGGCAGCTTTTATTTATTGCTTTAAAACAACAAACAACGGGGTCCTACTGCAAAGCATCATTGCCTACGTTTAAATGCCATTAGTCTTCAGCAATTTTTCATCATAAGGAGGAACAGCAATATTCTTTCGACACACGCAGTAAAGAATTTGATTTTAAATTTCTGAGATTGATTGTGATTCTTTCATTAAGGGGAACATTCTTTGTAACTTACAAAACGGATTTTTCCTGTATGCACTCTTTTATTTATACTTTTGGTTACATATTGATCAAATCCTCTAAAATACATTAATCACAATCTCTTTTTTTTTCTAAAATACTAAACAAGCCATCAATCTTTAGGACAATACCTAGATGAAAACAAAGAAAGAGATTTTATTATGAATGATTCGGTACTTTATGATACTATACTTAGTCTACATTTTTTAAGCTCCACTTTCAGCCAATTACTGACACAGTAGCACTCTGGAAGACAGACATATCTCAGCTTAATCCATCTTCGAAGTTTGCTGGTAAAGGTAATTTGTGTAATAGTTCAAATAAAATAATTTATTTTCTTTTAAATATTATAGCATGCATAAACGTTTGCTACAAAAAGGATTTAAACCATCTAATTATTTTATTTGAATTATGAAATATATTTGTACTCATGTGTCTAAGTTTTATGATTAATTAGTTCAAATTATTAAAGATGATAATTTGTTTCAGACAATAACGATGAAAGTAAAAAAGTTTAGTTGCTCTTTTAAAATTCGATCGCTTATTTCTTTTCCAATTGACTTTTCCTAATAAACACGTATAAGGTTCTCTGTTTTTACTTAAATTGAGCACTCAAAACAGACTTTCTGTATTATGTTCTCTAGTGAAGTAGCTCTTCAATTTAACGAGTGACATGTAGAACTGTTTAATGCTAAATGACACTGACCCTCTAGAAAGAAATTATTTAGTTCTTGTTTGTCCTAAAAAAAACAAAAAAGTATCTTTTAATCCACAAAAATATTCACCTTTATTCAACCTCTTGAAGAAGATATAATGGTAATGATTACTGACTTATTATGCATAAGTCAATATTTACATATCTGCAAGATTATTTTGAATAAAATCATGCCAAAAATCAAATACTATTGGAATAGTCAACAATATCCTTAGATATTTCATGGACTATTTCATCAGATAATTTGCTTCTTGCTGTCTAGAGCAGTTTACCTATTGAAGAGTATCAATTCACTATAATCTTGATATAGATGTTATGATAGTGTGACTTATCACTGTTCGCTTCCTTAAGACATCTTATGACTCATTAAAATGAATTTTAAGTGTGCAAACAATTTTATTTTGTTTTGGTTGCATTTCAAATTGTAGCATATTTTCTTTTGTTTACTTAAATTTAGCACTGAAACAGCTTTTCTGCAACTAGAAGTTCTCTGAAGAAGTAACGCTTCAATTAAATAGGTGATATATCCCTTATGTAATAATAGCCTAAATCGTCTGTCCATCTTACCATCAGTCAGTGAATTTATAAAGTGGTTGTACCTGGAATGATTAGAGACACCCATATTGTATTTTTCCTAAGTTAGGGTTAGCAAAATTCTTAGCGAGTTCGAAAACGTTAGAAATCCACCCCTTCCCCCCTTTTCGAGTATTTAATGCCATTATTTCAAGTTCTGTTGTCCTCGAATAAGAGCAGAACATTAAATTTATTAATTTATCACATAATAAATAGGTAAAAGTAACATTTTTTCTAACATTAAGATATCATTCCTTTAACCATCTCCTTTAATAATTTCTTATTTTAAATTATTTAAATATCGTCGGCATTATTTCCATACGCTTTATCATTGAACTTAGATATTATGTAAATAATTTTCTTTCATATTTGTATTAAATAATAGATTAATTACATATGTGCTAATTTTAAATTTAATCATTGATTGTTTTCTGTTACAATGAACATTTTATAACCGGTATTAACAACAAATTATTTTCATAAAAGTCTGGGAGTCTATTTATGGACTGGTAAATATCAAGCATTTAAGCTATATATCTTTGAAAATTAAGAAGTTTGTGAGTTTGTGAGTTTGTTTTTAATACATAACCAAACGGTTTGCAATCGATTCGTTAAATTTT
>CM063503.1:89993682-89996182 GCA_032207245.1 Pardosa pseudoannulata | reverse complement strand
ACTGTATAGAGTTACAATGTTTTATTAGAAAATCAAGAATTTTTTTCTTTCCTCGTCAAATGCATTTAATTGAGACTTCAATGAAATGAATATTATCATATTACCATGAAAGGGATTGCCATAAAACTCTTCTAGATATCGATTTCATTGATAATAAAATATCTTTCCCGAATAAAGTATTTTTTTCATTCATTCATTACTAATTTAAATTTGTTTTTAATATTTCAAATCTAAACGTTAATCGGTAATTTTACTGACAGATTATGTAATATATCTTACCAAATACTAATAACGTTCCTGCAGATATCTTATTCTAAGCTAATTTCTTTTATATATGCGAGCTTTAAGCAATGTCTTACTTTTAAAAATTGTATTTTTGTTTCGTACATTGCTCTTAATCGTTAAACAGTAATTATGAATACTATATTTTTACTTGAGCTGTATTTATGCACTCATAATTTGTATTAATAACAATTGAAAAATTATCCAAAATATATAACAAGCTTAATTTAATGTTAAAATTTCATTGGGTTGGTAAATCTAAACTTTAATCGGTAATTATATTGACAGATTATGTAATATATCATACAAAATACTAATAAAGTTCCTGAAGATACCTTATTCTAAGCTAATTTCTTTTATACATGTAAGCTTTAATCAATGTCTTATTTTTAAAAATTGTATTTTTGTTTCGTACATTGCTGTTAATCGTTAAACATTAATTATGAATACACATTAATTATGGTTACACAGCTAATACACAAACTATGTAACATGTAGTCGCTTTAAATATGACAGCAAATAATAACTAATTTTAAAAATAATAATCCTAATTAAGCTAATATTTTAAATGTGTTTAAAAAATGAATTATTTGAAAATAGAATGTTTAATGAAAATAGCTAAATTAGTATTCAGAACGATACCATACACCACTTAACCATTCCGTTATAATAGATTTCTTTCTAGCATAATGCGAGCCCATCGCTGAACCCGAACAAACAGTTTATCGTCCATATGAAACATAATTTCATTATTGCTGATGAATGATGTAAATTCATTAGGTTTTAAAAAAGGATGGTTTGGTTTGGAGAGCCATGGTCCACTCTTCTACAACACGAGGATTAATGAGACTAGGACGACATCCACGATACAAGGTAATTTGTGCCCACAGACTCTGGTACTGAAGATAAGCGACCTGACCATTTGGTCATAGTTCGACTTTTAAAAAGTGAGTTGTGGTGGACAGATGCTTCGAACTCTATCCTGGAAAACGATCTATTTCGTAGGTTGATTACAGATTGCCATTTTTAGTGGCATTTTTGGTTTTGGAAAAGAAAGAATTGTGATGCTTCAAACTCTATCCTGGAGAACGACATGTTTTGTAGGTTGATTACACACTGCCATTTTTAATGCCGTTTTTAGTTTTGAAAAAGGATGAATTGTCTTAAACAGATGCTTAAAACTTTATCCTGATCAACAAAATATTTCGTAGATTGATCACACATTTTCATTTTTTATGCGTTTAAAAGGTTGTAAACAAAAAATTAAAAGGTAAACTAATGTCCAGTTGCTTCCAGATAGAGAAACACTAATTCCAAATAAGAGAGAAAAGTATTACGCACAGCATAACTGAGAAACACTATCAAAAATGTGTAGTAGCTAAAAAGCAGAGTCTAGGACAATATAGATTGATGAGCAGTGCTGTTAAATGAAATCTACTGGCATGTGTCTTCCAGTCTTGTCTCAGAATGACCCTAGTAATCAGGGACTACTGAAGTTCTGAAACAAAATATTTGTGAAGGCCATATCTTAAAGTAAATTGTGATTTATGAAATATTTTCATGACGGTAATAAGATGAAATATAATTTTCCAACAATTCAAATATTATAAACGAATGCACAGTTGAGTGGAAAGTATATATCTAGTGTCGAGGGCACTATAGTGGGGGCGATGGTTTTTTCGATACGTTATAGACAAGTTTCTATGCCGTTTACATCGTGACAGCTGTCAAATGAATTCACTGCATTATTGACCAGGTTCGCATATCTGTGACAACATGTTAATCTAGGACTATGTTCAAATCCAATAATTATGTCCAGTGTCTTATCCTAATTTTAATAAAAATTTCTGATCATTTGAAATCTCATTCAGAACATGCTAAATTATATCTATATATGATAGTTTAAGTGTATTCTATTTTTCATATGCTGTATAGACTCTTAGTAAGGAAATATTTTAACAGATCACAGAAATAATTAGAAGTATGATTCTAAATGTTGTTTATACTACTAGTGGATGCATGCCCAAATCATGTTGTATACAGTACAAATAAACAGAGATCGAATTTTTAAGTAATCAACAAAAATATGTAATCGCAGCCCACTGTGAAATTTGTGCCCTTTGAAGAAAAAACGATAACAGATATGTATGGTAATAAACAGAATACAAATATAAAAATTAAAAAACTTGTAAAAATTCGTATAGATACTTCATTATCT
>CM063503.1:89951182-89986182 GCA_032207245.1 Pardosa pseudoannulata | reverse complement strand
ATCAAATTGAAGTGTAGGAAAAGTGAATTTGAAAAGTTTTTTTAAGAAACACCTGTGTTAATTACAAACGCCATTTCAGTAACAAAACGAATGTGTAAAGCAAATATCTCAATGGCAATATTTATATACATTACCTTTGTTTAGTAATCCATTTTACAAAAACAGAGAGATGGACTTACTTCATCAAATATCTAACCCACTTCGAAGTTGTACTTTTTTTACTCCGTGTCCTGCAATTTTCATTGTAGAAGATTTTTCTTCATTACTGCTATTTCCTGAATTTTTGCTTTTTCAGAAAGGTAAAAATTCATTGACACTTCTTCAAATAATCGTGTAAACTTCTCCAATTAAAACATTGAATAGAAAATTACATGGTGTTGTCGCACCGTACAATGAATTAGAAGGAGAACGCTTGCTGAAAACTGAAGTGCAAAAAGAAAACATGACTACTACTGCCAGGGACAAAGAAAATGTAACGATTAGTCTTAAAGCCTTAATGTAGAGGGAAAGAGTAGCCAAGGTAAATAAAACACGATAAAAAAATTTCATAGAAGAGAGAGAAGGCGAAGTGACTTCAATTATTTGTCCAAAATACTCACGGCACATTTGCAATTCTTTTGCAGCTCACTTGTGTGCCATGACACACAACTTGAGAATGACTACACTAGATCATATAAATGGTTAAGACCTTTGTGAATTTTATGCTTGTATGATTTCTGTTATATTTGTTCTAGTATATAAATTTAAAAATCTTTGTATTATTTAAATGGTATACTGATACATGGCATATAATATTTTTTAATCCATAGTTTCATATTATGTATAAAAAAATCAACTGTTGTATAAGTGTTAACATCAAAATAGACATCATGGTAAGTATAAAACAATATATCGAATTTATCGCATAGGACGTGACTTGAGTTACTACTCAGTGTTTGTTCATAGGGAATTCTTTCATTCAGGTTTCAACTTCAAGACCATCCTGCTCATCTTATATAGCATAAACCACATAACTCAAAGCTGTAATGAGACTGACCACTCGGATATTATTATTTTGTTAATTTTTATAAATTTACTAATGTGCCTTTCATATTTATAATGATAGATATTGCTATCATATGTCTAGAGAACAGTATGGTACAATTTTTCCTCAATATTACCATTCACACTGAAAATATGCAAATCTTTAAAAAGGCGGTCCATCTCTCCCAAACTTACAGTGTAGTCTAAAAGGCGTGGAAAGAAATTTTATCACCCTCATTTTCTCTGTACAACGTTATGAAAGAGGTGAGCGATTATACAGTCAAATCGAAAACTGTGTCAACTATCAGAGGAATAGTATGAATGAGAGCCCGAAAATGTCAATTATTTCCTCAGAATTATAATAAAAGTACCAGAGAGAAGAATAATCAGTCTGCACATCTTGGCTAGAGATAGAGACAAATTTTTTTGCAGATATCTTCGAGTAAGAAAATTATGGCATTGACTAAATATGTTTTGTTTACAGTTCGAATTTCATAGGCGTTAATATGGGTCAAAAAACCTTAATATGACATGGTTTAAATCCGATTAAAAAGTTATGAAATCATATAGACAGGGAAATATTGAACAAGAAACTTATTTCATTGAGATAACCAGTTAAATCATTTACCCATGTGTGGTAATAAAATATATAAATTGGGCATATCGCGAAATCTATTTTTTCACTTCCTAGTTGTTAGGAAGACGTCATCAAGTCAAAAGGGGCTTCACCAAAGTTTAGTGGTAGGCTCCTTTATAACATTTCCTACATGTGGTAGTTGATTTCAATCATTTATTTTGCTAATATCCAGTTTTAACGATACACAGTGGGTATACAATATACAGTGGTTTTAACGGTTGAAATGGGTGTGCACCTTTTAGTCAACAAATTTGTTAAAGGCTCTTTTTTCACTACTTAAAATGCAACAAATATGCTTTATTTGTAGTTTCAAATATGGTTCTACTGGTTCTTTTTCCTTGTTATATGTAAGTCTATGATGCCTATATGAAGAGTAGTTACTCCTTTCTAGGTCAACCATTCGGGGTCCAGTTAATTCAATAACAAAATAATTTGACCACCTACAAGGCAGAACCATGAGGACACGATCATTTATTTTATTTGACTAGATTTCACAAGAGAGCAGTATCCTAAATAGCACCTGGGATAAACAAAGATCTACAGGAAGGTGTATCGACAAAAGCAATCCGCTGTAAAAAGCACTAAGAAAATATACACGGCAGAGCTATTATTTCAAAACTATTGGTAACACCATGCAATGTCTTGAATAACAATTAACTAATATCTTCAGGTCACATGAACCACCTTTCCCCTGACTGCAAAGAAATGGATAGGTTTACGTTTGAAGCACGCCAGCACAAAGCTGTGTGTAGGCAGTCCCGTACCGATTCTTAAGCTTGTAGAGGGATCAGTAATATTGTAGACACAGTGTAGTATCTTGGTCTCGTTCCATTTATTTTCTTACATGGAAGGTTAATAGCATGTGATTATGCCAGTTATTCTGGCTGACCATCTTCATCAATGGTGCAACATTTGCTTCCTGGCTATCCATCTTTGCACCAAGACAATATTGCGCCCATTCACTGTGGTGTAACTATGGAGAATGGCTTGATGAACACAGTGAAAAATTAAAAATCTTCTCATAGTCCCTCGAGTAATCTGACCTAAAAATAACTGAATTTCGTAATTTGCATGGCGAATTTCTTAGTAAATTTCTACATCCAATGACATATTCTGAATTAGTGATCTTTCTCCAGAAGGAATGGTTACGTTTACTTTGGGGCTTTTTTTCACAAGTTGTATTTTATTTGCCCAACTACATTTCATACGAGCTGTGATTAATTCCAATAGAGAGTCATTTAACTTACTATAAAGATTTAGTCTAACTGCAGGTAGTCACATTATGACTTTCAAAGTCTGCGTGTATATATAACTAAATGGAAAAAAATCATTCATACATGAAAATATTTCAAATAGCCAAATAGTTATAAGGAAGTCATTTATTAAAAATGCAACAAATGTTACAAAATCAATCCATATGCAATTCTTTATAAACAAATAAAAACAACGGATGAATACAAAAATACAAAATAAAATGACAAGAACTTTTTCTAACAAGAAGACTTTTTCATTCCAAGGAATCTTTTCAGTGGTGAAGGGCAATTCCAAAACCAAAAAATATATCATTATCAAAGAGATTTTCTAGCTTTGTACATCATTAATACAAAGCAAAAACTATAAAATATTCAACATAAAAACTAGTATTTATTTGATACAGCAACTCTTCTAACCAGGACCACATTTCACGAGAGAAAGTACCCCATCGAAAATCTCCTTGTCTGCAAAATAAAACAAAACTTTCATTCCTTAACTTATATTGCAAAATTGAAAGTATTTTACAACAAGAGTTTAGGATTTTTCTTAAGATATTTTCAATCTTACTAGCTATTATATTCAAACACGTAAAGAAACACTCTCATATATATGTATATACATATGTAGATAGATAGATAGATATACAGGTATACGTGATGTATGTGTTTTATTAATAAAACTTTTATTAATAGAAGTAAATTGTTCCGGTTTATTTTCTGCTATGGCAAGCAGCATCATAATAATAAAGAATTCAAATAAAGCATTACATTATGTGTGTGTGTGTGTGTGTGTGTGTAAGGACAGAGGACTAAGCTAACCGCAAAATTACCTTTGAAACCCATTTTAAATTGCCCCTATTATTTTTCTCAGCCAGGGCATACGTGGCTGCCAAGAGTCTCGCTAAACTTCTATCAAGAAACACATCAGTCGTCGTGGCCGAACATAATTTTTATTTCATCCGATCAAAATAGCACAAAATCCAGAGGCATCTGAACCGGACGGTGTCAGAACGCTCTCTCTAACTACATGTGGCAACGGCAACCTTTAGCGAGAGACGACTAAATACCATGTGTGGTTTAGTGTCGTGGGAAAATGCTGAGGCAACAGTTAATTGCTTATAGAGAGTAACCTTTGATTAGAGACATCTGCCAAAGTGTGGCGTTTCAGAAGAGTATTATTGCTGATCATTACAGATTTTCCTGGGAGAGTTATTGCTTCCTAATTAAAAATGCCAGCTATATCATTTTTTGCTTTGGTTTGGTTTGGTTTTGGAGCGCTACGGTCTACTTTTTGCAACACGAGGGCTAATGAAACCAGGACCTACTGCTTAAAGTCGATTCCGAACGGCTACAAACATCCATGCCATAGTGGAATTCGAACCCACGAACTCCGGTTCCGAAGGCCAGCACCCTAACCATTCGGCCATCGTTCTATTTTTTTCTTTGAGAATCAAAGAAAGAATTCCGGGGTTCGGCTGAAGGAACGAAAACTTCCTCTTTTAAATTGGATGGCTGGGAAATATGGTTAATATAAAGAGGAGAAATTAAAATTTAGAATTAATAAATGGGGAAAGGGGATAATTTTGGATAGACTTTAGGGCTTAGATATTGATATATATACGTATATATATATATACATATATATATATATATATACACATATATATATATATATATATATATATATATGTATATATATATATGTATATATATGCATATGTATATATATATGTATGTATATATATGTATGTATATATATATGTATGTATATATATATATGTATATATATATATATGTATATATGTATATATATATATATATACATATGCATATATATGGTAGGCGAAGCCGTCAATGAAACAGGCTAGAAAACTGTTTAATCTAGATTAAATATTTTATTCAGGCGAATAAACTATGTACAGCTATGTACAGATTTAGTAGATTTCTAAATATTCTGAGTTCTCGTGCTGAGATGACATTCACACAATAAGGATGAGTGGGATACCGGATACAGTATGGCTAGGGCTTTTAATCACTGGAATTGTACGCTAATTAGTGCCGGTAATAAACGCTGACACTATCACCTCCGGGTTGACGATTAGCACAGTCGGCTTTCACACCAAGGTTCGAAAGTTCAGAGTGGATATCACGCTGGGGTTCGTGAAGGAAAACTCGGGATGCAAGTAGATCCAAATTTAGAGCAAAGGTCACTCTCAGCTACCGACTTCTTCTATGCACGAAGTAAAAAAAAATTAGCAAAATAACGGGAATGGAATTCCCAAGTCGAAGGTCGACTTCTTAGCAACAGAGACGCTGGCGGTCTCTAATCAAGCAAACTCCAGAAGCGGAGATATGAGTGGTTCTTCTTGAGCTACAAAGGCTCTATCAGGAAGAAGCTTCAAGAAGAAAAAAGCCTTGTTTTGGCCCCGTCACTCTTCTTTTATAGCGTCCCCGGATCCCCTTACGCGATTCTTCGGGAAACTTCCAGAACCAGGATGATGCAATCTTGCGGTCACCTCCCGCCTGGATCAGCTGTTTCGTTTCCATATGTGGCCGAAAAGCCGTCTTCAGATCAGCCGACCCAAACAACTTAATTGCCTTTTTCGCTACCGCTAATGGGCGACAATGTGCACTGTAATTATTTACAATCTTTTCACAGAGTCTTTCCATTCAACAGCCTCACAAAGCCCCCAGACGCGTTGGCGGCATCATACGAACCGTTTTCAATTAAGTTTCGACGGGTATCTTAGACCACCCGTTTCTACCTTGCAGCTAATCGTAAATGTCTGCGCCGAAAGGTCACCTTTGGGCTCCTCGTTCTTTAGGGTCATGTAACGAATCGTTAATATATATATATATATATATATATATATATATATATATATATATATATATATATATATATATATATATATATATATATATATATATATATATATATATATATATATATATATAAATTATTACACTTAAAATATCTCTTTAAGATTCTCGTTTTCTCATTCTTATTCTTACATACTATTTTCCCAGCTACAAAATATCTTATCTATATGAGTGTTCGATGACTTAAAATTCTTTTAGCAATCTCCCAAAGCTAACTCTGAAATAAATACAAATTTTCTGTCCACTCGCCACATTTTCTAGCTGTGCCAGGTGAATGGCTCCCTTTTCCACTGATCTAAGTTCTTTTCTGACTATTAAGAATGCTGGCTAATCTTCTTTTTCTAGGGAAAAGAATTCCTCTCAAATCTCGCTATGGGGTCAACATTGCAATCATTGGAGTGCAAGTATTTTCATGTATAATTTATTTACTCTGCTGTTAACAGAGATAGTTGTCTTTTACATAGTCATAAATAAATTTCCACATTGGTAAAATTTCACAATTTTTATGCATTCCAGGAATTTTCCAGGATCCAAAACATAAACATGCTATAGCCAAAAATGGGGGTCATGGCCTAAGGTGACAGTCTCTGTTTCTGGGGTGCGATGATTATGTTCCGATTAGATGCGGTCTCCTAGGAGGCCCTGCTGATGCTAGCAGATATGAAGTCGATTATACTGCTCGTATCAGATAATCTCGCTATACCTGTAAAAGATGTGTGGCCGACATCGATTTGTTCGGACAAACTTTCTCTAGAAATGACATGTACAACCCGAGTGACTACACGTTTAACCCGTGTAGACTTGTCTCCATCGCCTTTGACAAACCCCCACATATCGGCAAGAAAGGGGAGAAATTCATGTATTGCTCTAAGATGCAGGTCTTTGACTCTGAATCCCGAGTTGGAGCGGTATTTATGGTGTACGAGAACGGCTCGCTCGTGCACTTAGCATCTTCCATCTTGCAGACCTCAACTCGATGCTAAGTTCTACGCCGTCCTTCAGGCCTTCCTTAATATTCTGAAGAACATATACGCTGGAGGAAAACTGAAACTCAGCCTCTTATCCCTCTTGGTGATCAGGAATGTCTTCAGCTACCACCTGTGGTCTTTGAGCATTAAAGACATCTATAGTCGACTTAGGGTGGCGATTAGCTGGATGCCTGCCCACCAGGACATCTCCGACAATAAGGAAGCGGAGTCACTTACGAATTCGGTACTCTGAAAATGGAGGTAGATGCCACTATGGTCTTCTCATAGTCTGCTGTAGAGGGAATTTTGAAGAGGATCGGCTACCGAAGCTTTTGTAAGAGTGATGGTGGGACTCTGATAAGGGGCGGTTAATCTTTTCCCTCTTTCTTGGGGATAACACTTTCTTGAGGAGTTGTGAGACAGTTTTCTATCTGAATAAAATCCTCTCTGGCCATGGGTGTCATCCCTGATCATCAACAAAAAATGTTCTGAAAGAACAGGCTCTGTCCGTTTTAACAGGGAATCATCGACCATGTGGTCTTCCACTGTGGACACTTCAGTGAGTTGCGGAAGAAGTTCTTTCCGGTCGGTTCTCTATTAGTCCGTTCTTGTAATCTTCGAAAACTCACATTGATTCCCAGAGTCCGTGTAGGCCTCAGGAAAATTATTGTTTTGTTGTTCGAAGAACTTGGTCCCTGAGCTCTGCTGATAACAGTACAGATCGAGTAGGCGTTCCATCGTTCAAGCTGTACACGCACTACACAACATTTATTTCATGGATTCGTTCGAGGCGTATAGTCACTGCTCTGCAAAATCGGACAACTCTTGTGACTTACCACAGTCGTCTGACTGTGAATACGGCCTGAGAGCCCCCACTCGGGACGCCCGATTCGTTACCTAAAGTCGGTGAATTCGTTTTTCCTTGGGTTAGCTCAGGATTATTACTCAGGTTGAGGTGGTAGTCCAGTTTGCAGTTTTAAAATCAAGTGTTAACTTTAAAAGTTACCTTACAAATTTAAAATACTTTAGATTCAATAAAAACAACGCAGATTTTTTTTTCTCGTATAAAATAACCAAATTTATAAAAGCGATTGAAAGAGTATTTTAGTTATTCTGGTGTATTAGTTCGTATTTTTAAAATTAACTTTTGAAAATTGAAACTGTTGAATCTTAAAACAATTAGGAGCATATAAACTAATAAATTTTAATTTTTTAAAGCGTTTTATATTACTTTTGTTAAAAGAACCTCATTATGAATTTCTCGCTTAATTTATGAAGTTCTCTAGCATTAGATAACCATAAAAATTTTTCAAAACATGATGTTAATTCAGTTTTCAACTCTCTATAGTTATAGTTTTGTTAAATTCCTGCAGAAAGATAATTTATTTAAGCAGGTCTTGAATTTTAACTAAACTATTTTGTTTAATACAGTTTTTTTGCAGAATCGTATAGAATAAACAATAATACAACATACAGAAAAGTATAGACCATTTGACAATATAACATTCATATAGTATAAGTATACAAAGTGACAAAACACAATGTTCATAGGAAGTAAGTATAGATAATATGATATTAAAATTTCCTTCTATGTATAAATCTTATTTTTGTCTGTATGATATCCAGAGTATTAATGCTTTACTTACCTAGGTACATAGTTGTAAATGAAGGACAAAAGTGCAAAAATCAAAAAGAAGTTTAGTATTGGAACCATTTTCTCCAGATACGTTTTGTAGAGTTTCAAGATGATGACTAGAAAAGCAAATGAAGCTCTCAGCAAACGAAGTTTCTAGCAGCGGCGTAATAAGTTTTCTTTCTGTTTATACGTTTCCACACTTTCTCAGAATCGTGAATACCACTTCTAAGTAAACCGGATACGGATGAAACCCCGAGTATTCAGTACAATTCATTGCTTTTGAAGTATAACACTGCCGAAGCATAGATTTACACCTACATATATATGACACGTGTTGTTCAAATTGAAGCCGTCGTAGGAAAAATAATGCTGGTTTACTTCATGTATGATCTAAGATTAATGAAGTTCAAAATATGCCAATTTGTACACACAAATTCTTCATGTATATAAACATGGCATAAGATTATAAATTGTTTTAGTGACTAGTAGTAAGTAATATTTTTTCTGCTCTAAGTATGGAATCTCAGAAAATTTAAATAGAAGTGTAGACCAAAAAAAATGTTTAAAAAAAAGATAATTTTTTCCCGAATATCACTCACCAAGGTCAACATTGTAACAATTGTTTTATTAAGATTTTTCCAATAACTTTTTTAATAAATCATGTTTATATTTATAAATATTAGATTTTACCAGTAAACTATAGTTAAAATAAATAATCATTTTAGCATTAAAATAAGTAAATACAAAAATGTCAGATTTTTATTGATAACATAGTTAGAAATAGATGAAATATTTTGGCAAAATTTCATGTCAAATCTTAAAAGCGTTTTAAGGAAAAATATTTCTGAATATTTATTATAAACAAAAATAATACAGAACATAGTTTTAGAAAATGCATTTAAACATTTTAATGCTTTTGCCAGAGTCAAAGAGAACAATAAAATTTAAAGAAAATGTGCATTATATTTAAAGAAATATACTTGGTCCTGAATACATTTTGAAAATGAAATAGTTGTTGAAATTAATATTTTTACATTTTACATGGATATAAATTTTTTCTAATTCCGGTACCTAAAACTTCATTTGCTATAGATTTCCTATAAAAATTCCTTCCTTGAATTTATACTAGCTTACGCGAGTATAAATTTTCTTCAACTAAATAAATCCAGCATATTTTTATTCATTGCCTTAGCACAGTTTCAGCGAAGTTCCAACTTAATATGCAGGAGTAAAACAAAATCAGAGATGACAAAACATGCTTGTATAGTAATTTTTTCTCGAGACATAAATGACGGAATGGGTAGGTTGCCGGTAGGTATTTACCAGAGTTCGTGGGTTCGCATCCCACTGCTAGCGTAAATCTTCGAATCCGTTCGGAGTCGGCTTTATAAGTAGTAGGTAAGTTTTAGGCTTTAAGTAGTAGTCTTCCTTAAGTTTAGAATTGCTTACGGGAGTAAAAATTTTCTTCAAATGAATAAATCCAGCATATTTTTTATTCATTGCCTTATCACAGTTTCAACGAAATTTTGACTTAATATGCAGGGGTAAAACAAAATTTTCAGAGAGGACAAAAGATGCTTGTATAGTAATTTTCTCTCCAGGCATAAATGACCGAATGGGTAGGTTACCAGTAGGTGTTTACCAGATTTAGGGGGTTCGTATCCCACTGCTAGCGTAAATGTTCGAATCCGTTCGGAGTCGGCTTTAAGTAGTAGGTCCCAGTCTCATTAACTCTCATTTTGATGAGCATAATTTCTACTCTATTGCTTTAAGTTCGTGTTTTACTACAGTCTTCAAATCCCAATACTTTTACTATAAAGTTAATCATTTTCTTCAGAAAAAAAGCTTAAAATTTTTCATGGCAATTATGAAATAACCATACTTTAATATCTCAATATCTTTTATATACTCAAATCACAATACTTTTACTATAGAGTTAATCATTTTCTTCAGAAAAAAAGCTTAAAATTTTTCATGGCAATTATGAAATAACCATACTTTAATATCTCTTCATATCCTTCACAATACTCTATAGAAATCTCTAATTAAAATTTTTCAGGCAATTATGAAATCTCTTTAATATCTCTATCATATATAAATCAAATACTTTTACTATAGGTTAATCATTTCTTAAAAACTTAAATTTATATATGAAATACCATACTTTAAATCAACTTATTTTATATACTAAAACTTTTTTACTATAGTATCTTTCTTCGTATTGTTTTATTTTTTTTCTCATCTTTTATATACTCATCTATTTTCCTAGTATTCATTTTCTACTTAAAATTCATAATATATAACCTACTTTAATATCTTTTTTACAAAACTAACAAAGATGCTTAACTCTAGTACACCAGAGTATTACTTAACCTTCAGACCGATTTTTTTCCTTTTAATTAAAATTCCTGAAAGATGTGCTTATTACATACTTTAAATACACTAGCATTTGACAGCTAAAATATATAGTATATTTTCGTAACAAAGATATTTTTTCAAATAAAAGACTCCAGACTTAGCATTGTAAAAAATACATTATCGACTGTTAGAGGTTTTCTTAAACTTGTAATCGGATACTATCAGGCAGAGTTATCAGTTCCGCATTGACAGATATAACTTATTATACTGTATCACCTTTTTTACCATTTCTATATAAAATTTAATATTCCCAAACACAACAAAGATGCTTAACAGGTACACCAGGCTTCTACTGAACCGACTGTTAATAAAACCGAAAATTTTTATTCATACTTTAAACACGATTTCGAAAAAATTATATAGATATCTTGTCGTATTTTTTCAAATAAAAAACTCAATAGCATTTAAAAAAACATTATCGTTTAGAGGTAAGTGTATGGAGCCGAAAAAGCCAGTCTGAACGGTCAGATATCGTGGGTTCAAATCCCACTCTATCATGTTGTACACCGTTCGGAATTGTCTTTAAGCATAATCATAGTTATAATCTCTCTTGTAAAGGTATCAAACCGTAGTCGGAACAAAACTGACACTCTCTTATTTGCTCGATATCTTCTGCATTTTGTTACTTATCTGTTTCTAATTTCGTCAAATATAATTATCGGCATCTAGTGTTTAGTTGCCGAATCACTATGGTACATCGTCTGTTCAAATCCACACATGGATGTTCCTATATCGGAATTGGTTATGTCATAGTCCCATGTCCTGCTTAGACCGTATCGCTCTACACAACCAAATTTGTACATTGCATTTTTGTTATGACATAGTACTTTTCTGTCAGTTTCGCATAATAAGAATGTAAATTTAATCAAAATGTTTAGTTGTCATGCGATGATAATAGATAACAATGATTTTCGCTATTGCATAAATTGTATCAATTTTCAGTGTACCAATTTAAAAAAATATAATCTTCTAAATTTTGATATAATTACATTTTTTGTTTATGACACAATTATATTTTTAGTACAAATAAGAATATACACAAAATAAAATTGTTTATTCGGAAGTGAACCCAAAATCGTTATTTTTGGCGAAACGGAAACCGGAACTATATATATTTTTAATTGAACCGGAATAGAAACCGGAAATAAAAAAAAATTACAATTCGAAGCCGTGGGTGCGTCCGAGAAAGAAAAGCATTATCATTTCCAATGAGGAGATAACAAGAGAAATATGTATCAGTTTACAAACCAAAAATTTTGAGACATGCATTCAGCTTAAGATGTCAAATACAAAAAACTAAATAGAAAACATAAAAAGAATAATTTTTACCTTTATATCTCTTACCGTAAGAGCCTTAACTGCACATATAATTAAAAAGATAATATTTATAAAGATAATATTCTAAGTAATATCGAATTTTTGTATTTCTGTTTTTAATGTTCATTAAATGATATATATTTTAATATTAAACAACTCTATTTCTCTTTAAATTTAAAAATAATAATATAAAAAGTTTTACAACCTTACGGTCGCAATAAAATCAAAATTTTCACACCTTTTAATAAGTTCGACCAGTGGGACACCTGCAAAAGGTAAATTTTTTCAGAATTTACTGAGACGTGCATAAGTTCTAAAAGTTTATAGCTTTGAGAAATCTTAAAAGTATCACTATATTAAAAGTGTTGCAGTATAATTCATACGCCTTATTTTCAACTGTTAGCTTATTCGATATTTGTCACAAAAGGGAGATTTAGAAAGTTGAAAATATCTCGTTAAAAACATTAGAATATATATTAAGGGGGATAAATTTATTTCAATATACTTTTTCTTATATTTCTCCCTATCTTACGACATTCGGTGAAGGTGAAATAATATGCATATGCAAAACGTTTTAGTGGACATTGACATATGCAAATCACTTGAGAATTTCAGTTGCTTCCATTGTTTTTCTCCTTTGATATGATTTTATATAAATGATCTGAAAAGAATATTGCAGAAATAAAGCTTAAGAAATCTATGAGAGGAATTCTGTAACTGCAGATAATTTTCAGTCATTAATCTCTCCGTCTACCAAGCTTAATATGGGTGCGCCTTACTCTAGTAAGGAGTTAATCAGCGGTAAACCATTTTCATTATAACCGTATAAATTATTCTTTGAAACTGACAGTACATAAATGGCCACCTACTGTTTGAATCTTGATGTCGCACTTATAACCATTCTGCGTAGGAGTATGCCCTCTTTAATAGAAAGCCAAGTATAAATTGCCCATCTATTGATCTTTCATGCTATAAGCAAAGAGTTATCCAAATATTCAACTTATTGATTATTAATGGTACGAATCCCTGGCTTGGTTGTTATATAAATTTCAAGACTAACTCAAGTTTTATTCGTAAAAAGATTGTTTGAAATATATTGCAACACTCCCATTTCTCTCCCTCCGTGACCTTTTAAAGATATCTTCACAAAGAGAAGGTATTCTCTTGGGATTGTCTAGAGATATATATTCGTCTTTGTGCTTTATGATGGATTACGTTCTCGGAGAGGTTAAACCCAAATGAACAATAATAATCTATCACTGTAACTGACAGTCACGGACTGTTATAGAATTCTTGATTATTGTTTGTTTGCTTAAGAATGTTGGATATCTCTTACGCTTCAATGAAACGAAATATTTAAAATTCGTGTAATATATTTAGGAAAACACTGGCATGCCAATGTTAAAATATAAGGAATACCTTAATTAAAAGAAATTTAATAAAAATCCTTTAAGAACCATGAGCTTAGGTCTGAGTTATTTTAAATGAGATCAAAATTTTCTGAGCTTATTATATCTTATGGTATAATGTGCGATGATTTCTGTGCTGGTATCCTTTTGGTACTAGATATCATGGGTTTGAATCCCATTATTGTGAAAGGCGTTCAAGGAGAGGTTAAAAATAATGAGCAATAATACTAAATCCGTGTCACTAGAAATCACGGAATTCTTATAACATTCTTGATTATTGTTTATTTCCTTATCACTAGATTACCTAACGATGTCATTTTAACTACTTTTTAATTTGAATTTTAAAAAAAATTATTTTTTAAATGATAATACTTCTTAGGATTTTGAAGCTTTTTGTACATGATATAAATGCATTTATTAATGGTTGCATTGACATCCCCCTCTTTATTTTTGATATATGTATGTTTTATACCTATATTGCTCCGAAGCAGTTACTTTGACTGCTTGGGAAATTTAAAATAATTAAATGACTTTTATTACAGAATTCAGTAAATTTCTTATAGTACTAGTCCAGCCTTGTATTGAAATAACATTTCTCGTGTTTTTTTTTTTTTTCGATTACCGTTACATAACATGTTGGTACATGATAAATTCTCGATTTGACGGACACTAGATAAATTACAGATGACTAGTAAGCTAAAAATAGTATTTTCTCTGATGAATAAACTGAAAACACCTTTCAGGAGATTGAAACAGCTTCTTATACTAATTTGTGTCAAAAATTTGGTGAAGGAGCTATTCCGAGAAGATTAGCATCCATTTGTATTTTAAAGTAAAAGGTCTTCAAGTTACGTAAAAAGGAGTATTAGGACAGAAAAGGCAGTCAGTACATTTTCATGGATAATAGATAACCATATTATGTAATTTATAAGATTGTTCAATAATAAAAAGTATGTTTGTAGAAAATGAAAACATAAAAAAATTTCTACTTTCATTTCTAATAGAAATGTACAAATAATAATGCACCGAGTACTTTTTTCTAGTTTTCCAAATGCAATAAATTTTCTTTATTAATATTTACTAATAGCATCATCATTCATAAACTAACTAGCAGAAAAGCGGTGCTCTCATTATCCTTTGAGCACGAGCATGGCTCGACACGGTTTTTAAATTTAAGAATTACTATTCACTCTCCTTTAACTCAATTAAAACTGCTAGATCGGCAATAAACTAATAAAACCTAAACGTCAATTTGGGCAAGATTTTTTAAACTATGGAAAATTATTTTGGAGTACAAAGAGTAATGCCAATCACCTTTTCTCTTCGTGATTTTAGTGGTATGCTTGAAAGCATAATTTTTTGCTACCTATTCAACAACTCTATAAGGGAGTTGTTCTTTAAAGAGTAAGAAAGTACATCAAATACTAGTTCTACAGCATAATCAAAGTCTCATTGGCCTATGAAGATTTTGTTGCCAAAAGTAACCAAAATACTCAAATTTGTAGTAAATATCCAAGCACGTTTATTGCTCTACCGAGTCATTGCATTTAACTGGCAGGTTTGTTTCACTGCGGTTTCGATAAATACATGGATATGAATGTTTCTAGCTGAGTCAGTCTCGGCAGTGATAAGCCTAATGGATAGGTTGGTTATTTTATCGTGTCCTGTTCTTGCATTTAATTCCCAAATACCATAAAATTGGATTCCTCAGGAAGTAACACTTTCAAAGATATATATATATATATATATATATATATATATATATATATATATATATATATATATATATATATATATATATATATATATATATATATATATATATATATATATGTGTGTGTGTGTGTGTGTGTGTGTGTGTAAAACTGCCACCTCCTCAGGATTGCTGGTCCTGGTCAACAGTTCAACTAACTTTCAGCAACAAATAAAATAAGAGCAAAATAAAAATTTTACATAACAACAGAAGAATCATAAGCATATATTGACATAATTTTCAAATAAAGAACAATAACCTATTTACAAGTAATTCTATACTGAAAAGAATATTTTAATTAGCTGAGTACTATGACCATAGTACATTGCTAGCCTATGATTATGAATAACCTTGCATTTGGAATTATGTGACTGACAGATCTATACTAAGATGTCTTTCACTCTTTTAAGGACTGTAAGAACCTTCCCAATGAGACTAAGTTTGAGAGAAATACGTATAAGATGACCTGGTTTTCTGGCCACAAATCATCATTTTTTTGGAGCTGTCTACAATAAAATCTATCTATAAAGAACACAGGAACTATTTTAGAAAGCCTCCATTATTGAGATTGAAGTGACACTTGCTCTTGAGACACTTAAAAATGACAAATCCATTGGTTTAGGCAGACTCCTATGTGGAGTCCTAAAGTTCATTCAGTCCAGAAGTGCTAACAAAAATCGTAAACTACTGCCAAGAAACGAAATGATTCCAAATCGAATGTAAGAATGCATGTGTGGTCTTATTTGCAATGCATAATAGTATAAGAAAGTTTTAAATTTCCCAAAATGCTGTTACAGGGTAATAAAATGAGTTGTTAGCGTGCGCCATAATTTTGGAGCCAATCCTTAGCTCCAAAGTTCTCTCAGAGCCCTTATCCTGTCGTTAGACCATGACTGTGTATAATTTTCTTTCGGAGCTTTTGTACTCTTGTAGAATCAGCCTTCTACTCTGATATTTAATTCGAGTTTTGTGCAATGGAATTTTATTTGGATCTGAGACACCAGGTGAAGGAGCAAAATCCCATATGCTGCATATCTTCATGACATGAAATTTTGTTTGAAACAAAGGATCTCAGAAGTAACACCCATTTTCTGGGTTTCCTCAAAACTCAGAATTTCGTTGGTTTCCAAGAAAGAACTGCACAAATTGAACACACAATCTCATTTGACACACCAAATAAATTAAAGGGGTTTCTATAAAGAATTACTTGAACTGCGTCCCATTGTAGTGAAATTACCTGACACTTTTTATACTTTCATGAATTATCATTTTGCATCTCTGTATTTTGATATCAATGGTGTCAAATGAACAGATGAGCTGCACCAACGTGATATCCTCCTGACTTTCTCCCACTGTGGAGGAGCTTTCTGGATGACCAAGTGGCCATCTATCAAGGCCAGCAAATTCAGCTATTAAGTCGAATAGTGTATGGAGGTCCTTCAGAGGTTTTGTTTTAACCCTCTACTACCGATCATATTAGGTAACTCCTTTTTAAAATCGTCTTAGGGTGTTATCTATTTTTGCCAATGACAAGTTCGTTATTTCTTAGGACAGCTTCTTTCTTATCTTGCGATCTTGGAAATGGGACGAGTTGCTTGCAAAGGGTAATCAAGATTCTCTGTTTATGTTGGGCTAATGCAGATCACATCATCTGAAACTTAAAGTTTAGAAAACTTCATTGTCACTTGTGCATGAACTCATTGTCTCACTATCGTCTCTTCATTCACAAACAAAATAAAGTTCGATCTGGACAATAGATCATTAAGAAATGCTAAGTAAATAAGGTTCCTAGGAGAGATATTTGACTGTAGACTGTTGTTTAAAGTTCACTTAAACTTATCCCATTATGTAGTCCAGAATATGATTCTGAATTATTTCCCATTGAACTTGAGGAATCAGTGGAAAGAATATAAAAGTGAATTATAGCATCATCCTGGAGAAAGTTTTCTTTTATTGATTCAAAATTTAGTATGGTAATACAGATGAGCGGGATCTGAAACGTGCATAGATTCACCGTTCTTTTTTGCTACCAAACATATTGAGAGTAGACCTTCATAGCTTGAGAGGCCTATTGAGTAAGTATTTCTTCCAGTGACTGCCACGATTTTTAAATATCTTTGCAAAGCAGGGAGATGTTCTATGTCTCATTTTTAGCGATGCTAAATGTCATATGTACATGAGGAACCTTGACTACTATAGGGCGATACGCCATCAGTAGAACATATATTCCTAGTCTCTTAGAATTTTTGTCACCATTCTGACGTGAACAGTTAAATCAATTCCACTTTGAATCGACTGTAGATGTCGACCAAATCAAACAATTTACACTTTGGTTTGTGAGTGTCCAGTTTCCAAAACACCTACTGTTCACCAGTATACTACATTCAATATCACTCACGTATGTAACATAAGAAGAATTTCATATCAAAAGCATTTTCTAATTTCTATTACTCCTGATGTTACCTTTCATAGCAGAAATAATTTAAAATAAAAACTCACTTCTTATTGAAGCCTCGAATTAGTTAGGCTGCTCCCAAATTTAAGAAAAATAACTCTACTATAATGACAAATAATATTAGTTCGTAAAAGGTAGAAGAATTGTAATTTAAGTGTAGTTAAACTAAAATCATGAGACATTTCGTTTAATACTCAAAAATGAAAAGTTTTAAAGGACAATTAGAAGTTCGGATTTCAACCCCATTAAAAACTTGTGTTGCCAACATATCTTCAAAGACACTTGCTAATATTCTACCTTAACTGAGCTAAAAATATAAATGAACTATATTTCACCATAAAGCATAAAAAATTTGTTCTTTCAAAATTGCATATTTAAATTTACAAAAAAAAAAAAAAAAACCCAAGATGCTTCAAAGTATTTGTCATTTACTATAAGCATTATCAATTAATGAGCAGTACTTTAACATTTCCAACCATAACATTTTGGATTTTTAACGCATCGAAGATCGCCATATGTATTACTTAGTTTTAGTCACTATACATAAAGGGCAAGCTTAACTTGGGTGCAACTTATTCTAATTGGCCCAAATTCGTCTAGTGTCTAATCGAAAGTGGAATTGTTTGTTTTAAAGTTTGATAAAAAAAAAAAACCTGCACTACATTCGTCAATATTCTTTGCAAAAATCTTGCCTACTAAATAATAGAGGGCATACCTTTTCGTCGGTAAATATGAAATGATATCCTAGTTTGCCTCCAGTTTCAGGAATCTGTACCTCTGAGGAGTCATACGCCTTTTAACAAAGGAATGTGTTAAACCACGTAAGATGATTCCTGTCCTATACAATAGTACGGTTTCTGTAAAATGACTGATTGCCATGATAATTAAAGTTTTGCAAATAAACTACAGGTTCGAGCCATATGACCCCAACATGAAACGTAGACAATAAATAAACAATGAAAGTGTTCATAAACATTTATTGACTTCAATACCCAATTTTTATGGATTTGACTCAACAGCAATCATGCTCTCCCTCGAACCTTGGCATATAGCACCAACTGTGGCGTTCCTGATGTATAGACCAAGACCATACTTTTTATATCTCATTTACGTTAATTGACTCCAATGATAAAAGTGTTGAATCCATGTATCGTACTGACATGCTCCTCTAACGTCTTCAGTAAATAGGGTTTGATGGGGTAAAATGGGTAGAAAAAGTTAGTAGATTTCTTATTCAGTGCTCTTTTTTACTTAAAAAACTATAAACAAGCAATTTTTTGCATGTATTCATGCAATGGGTCCATTACCATTATTGTTAAAATTGTTCTATACATGTTTTTAAATCGAAAATTTATAATTTTAAACTTATTTTTCTATACCTATTTTACCCCAGAGATCTGGTAAAATGGGTATTGATAAAAAAATCCTATTAATTATACAAAATTTAATGAAAACTTTATTTTTTAGTTACAAACACATTTAAATATGATATAATTACAATTTATATTGGAAAACTAATGTTCACGGTTATTAAGTTGAGCTACATTCTACTATATCAGAAACAGTCATCACTTCTCCGGCCTGAGTTTGTACCCGCTTTCTTTTTCCTCTGGCATTTTCTAAGGGTTTTTTTCCCTTACAACTGCAGTGGTAAAATTGTAAGGATAGCCTCTTTTTTAAACACTTATATGGAAAAGAAATGGCAAAATTTGAAGTGGTTGAACTGGAAGTTTGAGTAGAAAGAGCTTCTGTAGTAGCAGTTGTTGAAGTCTATGAACACTGTTTACTCTTATCTCTCCATCTTTTTCAGTTAACACTATTTTGTTCTTAACAGCCTTTGTCCACAGTATCAAATAACTCTTTCAGCAAGTTAGGGACTGTCGCTTCCGACGCTTTTTGAAGACGGCTCTCCGCGTACCAGATCTTCAGGATTTTTCTCCAGGCACACTTCATAGAGGCAAATACTTCTACATACAAAAATTGCAGGGCATGACTTGAGTTGATGGGAGGCAGTGAATGGTGATTCTATTGTCCATCGCTTGTTTTACTGTCTTATAAGTCAAGTGACCATCGAATATCAAAAGAATGGGTTTTTCGAAGTGTTCCACTTGTTGGAGAAAATGTCCCATCCAAGATTCAAAGAGTATATCATGCATCTACCCTGACTCTGTGCAGTCATGTAATGCACTTGGTGGTCCACCCTTAGTCTAAGTTTTATATAAATTTAGACTTTTGTACACAGTGAAAGGCGGAAGAAAATTTCCAGTCGAAGATGTACAAAACACCAATGTAAACACATGTGTTTTTAGGCTGACAAGCTCAATTTTACTATCGTTGTATTAATTTACTCTATTCAATAAATTTTAAACAATACTATGTAATATTATTTACACTAAAATTAAAGGGCTGGTTTAAATCATTACATTTAAAAATTTAGAACATTATAACAAATTGTTAAGCCCAAAAAATACCCATTTTCCCCCATCATACAAAAATAATCATTAACCATAAAGTATTTAAAATATTTCTTGCCTGCTTTTGAAAAACTGTTGTTCAGAAACCCTTGCAGATAATTATTAAAAAATTATTAAAGTTTAAAAGAAATAAAATATTACTTTTTTGAAAGTTTTTAAAACTTTAGTAAAGTAGAATGTATTCCTGACTTGCAAAGAAGGTAATCTATGTTGACAGATGCAAAATATAAAACTACTTAAAGAAAATAAATGTTGTTAATAATGTCTAAAAATAACTGATTATGCAGCTAAATATATAACATATAACTATATAACTATATAACATAACTATAATGCAGCTTATGATTCCTTACTTGAGCCTTTTTTTTCTTTTTATTCAAGTTCAAAAATTCATAAAAATTTGGAGAAAAGCAGATGTAGAGTAAAATTCTAACTAATTAGTCATTAAAAATAACTAAATGTTTAGTTATGAGATTTACATTATTTATTCTTTAGATAATACAACTAGATGCAAAGAGAAAAATGTAGATTTATCTAATGAATAAAATACTTCAAATATAACAAATCGTGATATAAAATATAATGTTAAGTTATTTTATATTTAATATTCTATATTTTTATTTTATATTTATCGATAAAAAGGAATAATTTCTTGATTTTTTAAGAGTTGAAACAGGTGTTAATATCTCACAAAATTTTGTATAATTATATTTTACATTCAAATATTTATGATCGGTCAAAACCGACACAATTTTTAGCAAGTAATGACATATTTGGAAGGTAAGGGACACATTAAATATTTCATACAAATATTTTAAGAAATCACACTAAACGCAGGTTATCGTTACAAAAAGTTTCAAACATTTACATGTTTTCAGATATAGGGGTTAATTCTTATAACATAGGAAAGCATAGATATGCAATCGTTTTATAAGGGTGTAATAAACTTAAATATAGATTTTATTCAAAATAAAGGATCTGAATAAAGATGAAGATGTCTGAAAAATTTTATTTTGTCTAAAAATATTATCTTAAATATCCCATTGCTCATAACTAAGTTGTAATGTTTTATGTTCTGAAACATGGTTTTTATCATACAGTAAAATCACAGCACCTTCGTGACATCTTTTTTATACGAAGTCCTATTTGTTTATTGTTTCCTAGTTAAACTAGTTTCTGTATCATAACAATTGCTTTCTGATTTCATCTCTTAACGAAATAAATGAGATTTTGTGCTTCAATGAATCCATATATTTTCTTCAATGACATGCTAAAACATGAAATTTATCTTCCACAAGACTTCACACTGCGAAACGTGAAATGCATGCAAAGTAATGAAGTAAAACAAAAGTACAATTCTATTGTAAGTCCTTCGACATTCGAATGATAAAAGTGACATGTGTAAACATCTCTAGTTTCAGCTAGTTACGCTCTAGTGCTTGGATTGACAACTGAAATGCAGAAGAAACATTTACATTATAAAATATATATTTCGTTAGTCGAATTCAAAGGAAAGGACTGATTGAGAGGGGGGGGGGCTCAATTGAAAGGAAATTTCATGATATTAGTTTAAAAAGGAAGCGAATGAAAAAAATAAATAAGAAGATCTTTTGTAGAAATAAAAATTTGCAGGATAAAAATTTACAAAATAAATTAGTGAAAACCTATTGTTAACTATATTTTTTAGATATTTTTAATGATAAAAGAATTATGAGTCTAGCTTCAGCCAGTTACGCTCTGATGCCTGAACGGCAAATGAAATGAAAAATATAAATTTACAAAGTAAAATACATATTCCGTTACTGGAATTCAAAGAACTAAGCTTATTTCAGCCATAGGGAAATTTCATGATGTTTGACGTAAGTACGTACTATTTGACAAGAAGTAAAGAAAACGTATGTAAAAAATATTATAGAAGAAATATTTTTTCCTTCTTTTTTACAATAATTCTTAGAAAAGAAAAATACACGAAAAAGAAACTCTTTAAAAATTGTTTTTATTTAGTTTGTAGTAATAAAATACCTTAACACTTTGTGCTCCAAATTAAATTTTTATTCTTAGTAGTCTTATCCACTATGTTTGAGTTATATTGCCAACCTAGCAGTTTTAGCTTGTTCTGGTTCGGTACGCTACGGTCTACTGTTTTGCTACACGAGGGATAATGAGACTGAGACCTACAGCTTAAAACCGTGTCCGAATGGCTACTAACATCCATACCGGCAACGGGATTAAAATCCACGAACTCCGGTACCGAAAAGCAGCTCCATACCATTCGGTCCTCTTTTGGCTCTAGTAGGTTTTAACTCAGTTAATCAGTTGTGAACAGTTATTCTTAAATTTAATAACCGTGTAATCATAGCCACACTTAACGTTATAGCCGCAATGATAGCCTCTTATAAAGATAAGAATGACATGCGTAATCGTCTCTAGTTTCAGCCAATCACGTTCTGATGTTTCAACTGACAACTGAAATACAGAAGAAAACTTTTGAATAGTAGACTGAGAAAGCTTATTTACTTTTTCATTGTCGGAGATGCTGTGGGGGGGGGTGAAACCCAGCGAAATATCATCGTCTCCCCTTGTTGCCGCCAGCTTGAAGTTTTTTGATGAGCACAACCCACACTTAGTAGTTGGAAGCATTCCTTAGCGCTAGCAGAGACAATAAGATATTTAGAAGAAGACCAGTTTGCCATAGAAGATATTCCTTATGACCTACAGAAGAACCTTCAGGATGGCATAAAGTTAAATACGAGACCGAAATTCTTTCCTCAAGTCCAGAGATGACAAAATATACAGGTGAGTTGTTCTTGTATAAGACAAATTCCATCGAAAAAGTAGATACCATGTCGAAGACGCCTTTTTAAAGACTCCTAAATAAGATATCGAAAGTTTCGGGAAAATGGCCTTTGATGACAAGCATTATTTGTCTATATTTCCCGTTTTATATTCACTGTTGAGACAGTTTGTATTTATTCTGAGTATTTCCCAAAAAACAATACATAAGATTCTGCCAAAATTTCAATTACTTAATTTTCCCAACTATAGCTGAATCGTTGAGAGCTGCTCCTGGGTTCTGGGGTTCGCAAGTTCGAATCAGGATGCTGGCATTGATATTAGTTGGCTTTAAACTTAACGTCCCAAACTCATTTACCATCATGTAGAAAATCCCGGGGTACCTGAGTGATCTTTCCTAGCGTTCTTCCTGGTAGTCACGAGCTTACCTCTGTAGTGTTTGCTCCTTACCGGGTTGGACCACATTAAAATCGGACTATGGTGGGCCTCTCGTAGGTCAGCCATGACTTGGTAGCCATTTATGGGTCACTGTTGCGCGGTCATCATAGTTGCTGCTGTATGTCTTTGGATGGGTCAGCGTAAAGCACACTTACCCTCGTGTAGCAAAACAGTAGACCGTAGAGCTCCAATCCAAACCAAACTAAAACTGCTAGGTTGGCAATAAATTGATATAACTCAAATACTGTCGACCAGACTACTGGAAATGAGAAAACTTAATTTAGAGCACGAAGTGTTAAAGTATTATTTTACTACAAACTAAATAAAAAGTATTTTTAAAGAGTTTATTTTTCGTGTATTTTATTTAAGATAGAATGTAAAAAAGGGAGAAATATATCCTCTATAAAGTGTTTTTGCATACGTTTTCTTCACGACTTATCAAATATCTTGTGTTCTCAAACATCACAAAATTTCTTTAAAAACAAAAATTACTTAATTGCAGCAATATATCTGAATAAAAAATAGAGAACACAATATCTGGAAAATCGTATCGCATGGGCTATATACTTAAGTATTATAAAAGAAAGTTCCTTTTATCATTTAAAAACCAATCAAAGTTCTGAACTGCTAAGAGCAATCTATTCGAAGAGCTGTTGGTAAAATTTTCTGCTCTTAGACTATGACATGTCCTCACGGGGCAGATTTTGTAGATGACATGAACAGAGCAAGAAGTGGCAAGAACTGAACATATTGGCTAAAAAAGGATGGCTGACAAGATCCTTAGGATCCCTTTGTCTAGGACAGTCTTCTTAAAGAAAATGCTACTAGACTTTTAGGTCCAAAAATTATTCAGAAAATTCATCGATGACTGGAATTCCCTGCAGCAAAATATAGATAGCATGATTTAAAGAGCTATTATCAGTTGCTAGCTTTATATTACTTAAGATTTTCTTTTGTACCACGTTAAATGCTTTCTTCTGATATGGGGGATATTATCCTATTTCTCCCATATTTCTTGATATAGAATTCTGAACATGTATTGCTGTATTCTGGGGTTATATTTTATACAAATGTGTATTTTTGTGCTCTTGACAGTTTCTTGTCATTTTCATTGTACAAAGAAGCTTTTGTAAATTATTCATTTCCCGGTAAATATTTTTGTCCCAAAATAGCGTTAAATTTTACCTACTTGGAAATTCTTTCGCATTTGAAAAGAAAATATCGATTTTTGTTAATAATTAATAATTATTTTAAAATTCTAGTTTATAGTTCTTTGTATTATATTTGCATTTAATGAGACGTGGTAGCTCAATCGGCAAAAGGCAACAATCTTGTAACCGAAGGGTTGAGCAACCCATGACCCGCTTCCCCCTTTCAAAAATGTGAATAATTTGCATTTTTAATTTCTTCCTCTGCTTCTTCATCAGCAGCGCTACAGCCTGGTACAGGCTAAAGCTTTCTCTGTCTGCATCCTCCAAACGGCACGACTTTTTGCAAGGTTTCTTCATCTATTAATACCCAAGATCTCCAAATCTTTCTCCACACAATCCAATCACCTTGTTGCTGGTCTACCTCTTCTTCTTGTACCCCCAATCTTTGAAAAAGTTAATATTTTAACTGGGTCCAAATCTGCTCGTCTGAAAACATGTCTCAGCCATCTAATTCTGTTGGATTTAATAACTCTCAAGATGTTAGGTTGTATGTATTTATTAAATAATTCATGGGTATATAAACCTCTCCATGTATTAATTTTTCTTTACCGCTCCAAATATTGACCGAAGAATTTTTCTTTCAAAAATGAGTAGCCTATTTTCTTCTGTTTTGTTAATTGCCCATGTCTCACTGCCATATAAAATAATCGGTCTTATAAGGGTTTTGTATAGGTTTATTTTTGTATTGATGCAGAGGAGTTTAGATTTTATTTGGCTCTTTAAACCAAAATAGCACCTATTTGCCATCAAAATTCGGTTTCTAATTTCAGTCTTTACTTCATTTCTACTGGTAATAAGTGTGCCCAAGTATTTAAACTGGGTGACTCACTCAAAAATATAGTAATTTCTTCCTCTATAAAATCATAATATATATAAGTCATGGTTTTGTTTTGCCTTTGCATGAAAAAAGAATATATTAAGTTAGAAACATATTTTAACGCTTAAGCACAAATGTGTCAATAAATAGGCTGGTTTCAATAGGTTAATTTGTTGTAAAAATAGAAAAATCAACCAAATTGGAATGGATAATAATTTATTTCCCATTCATTCGAAGATGAGGTTCGAATGGTTAGAGCGCTGATCATCGGTACATGGTTCGAATCTCATTGTGGAATGGATGCTCGTAGCCGTTAGGAATTTGGTTTAAGCAGTAGGTCCCGGTCTCATTATCCCTAGTGTGGCAAAACTAGACCGTAAAGCTTCAAACCAAACCAAAACAAGCTATTAGAAGATGACGATAAATATATAAAAACTAATGTGGACACTTGTGTTTAGATATTTTTGTTCTCGGACTATTACAATAAGAAAGTTTTTAATTTTAATTATATTTTACTTAATATTTACATGTTAAGGATACATTGTGATAGAAATATAATTTTCTCCACTTTCTCTCATAAAAATATACAAGAAAAAAATGCAGCCTATATGCCCCTATAAGAAGTAACACTCCATGGTTAAAAGCCTTCTCATTTCAAGTTTATAGTTTCTAACCAATTTTTCAGGTAATCCAATAAAATTTAGAATACGAAAGGAGTTTTCAATATTTTCTGAATCTGATTTTAATCATCTTGACTGAAGAAACAAACTGTTAGGTGGTTAATGACTACTAAAAGCCCATAATTTCTTACTTTCTCTTCGGAAAAGAAATTTAACCTGAAGAGTGTCCCACTGACATGAAGAGACATAAACGTCATTATCTAGTTCTCACAAGGAGATCTAGAAATATAATTTCACCTCAAAATTCCTTCGAGATTTATTCAGTTACAGATGAGCAACCTCACCATTAAAAAAGAATTACTATGATTAATGGTTGAAGAGCTGTATGTTTGAGAGTTAGATAATATAACTGCATAATGTTCCAGTTGGTTTAAGTCTCTCTTCACTTCTAACATTTTGTAACCATTTGAGCAAATAGCAGTTTCCTTTGATATGCGTTACTAAGAGACATAATATATTCCCATAAACCTCTAAGGATGTCGTATTAGTGATAGATTATGTAATAATTCTATAATATGGGGAATAAATACAGCTAGGTTTTACATTAATTTAAGAATAATACTTTGCATAAAAGTGAGGCTTATCATTAAAACTAAACGTTCAGTTATTTTTTAGATTATATAATTTCCATTAGTTATGCTACATGCTACTATGAACGAGTTGAAAATGCTGTCATGAAAAAGATTTTGATATATTTGTATTATATGCTGTATACATAAAAACAAAAAACTTCCCATATAAAGAGTAGAATAGTTAATGGACTCTTAAAAGGACAGGGTAATGGGCATTGGACATCCCCTGTAATCAGATCCCGACTTACAGAAATGGGGACTGTAATGAATTCTCGTTACATTAAATTTCCAGATACAGACTTATCTATGACCTTGAAAAATACCGGCTGAACGTAGAAAAATAGTAAACGTGCCTTTTGTGAGTACTCGAACTGAGCTCATCTTTACCTAGTGAAAGGACGTTGTTTCGCTCAGAATAGGATGCTGAATAGGGGATTATTAACACAGAGGACCATCTCAATCACTCTGTCTGATAAATTCATTAGGATGCTGGCGAATTGTTTCCAGTGTTTGTTTCAATGGCATCCCGAAGAAAGAGTCTCACACGACAGGTCCTCTTCATTGTAAGGGAAGCAGCAGTACTTTTCTACCTTGTTTCCCAAAAGTTTGTCCAGAGACATCGATTAATGATCGGTGAGTTTTCTCCTGATTACTGCAAGCTTCCCTTGGAACCGGGCTTGCACCTTCCTGGCTGAGTTCTACAAGCGGTTTCCTCACCAAGTCATCAACCAGATGTCCGATCAGCTGAGATGGACATTTGCGGTCAGACGACGATATAAAAAGACCGGAGTTCATGGCCCAAGGTAATTTTTGACCGATCGAGTCTCCTGTGAACTCATCGGCCGAGAACGTCGAGGCGAGTGAGAGTGTCCTCCCCCCCCCCTTTTTTTTCTCTCCGAACGATTAGAAAGATGATTCCTGTAACGATCATCATTTTCATTTGTAGATATTCATCGTTTCATTTGTATTTATCATAACTTCAACATTGTGTTTCTACAAAAAGATCTTTAGTCTGTACGTAGGCCTCCGCTATCCTTTTTCGGGCTCAATCAGAGCCCCAGAACACTACAGGGCCTAAGGCAAACCCATCCATCCGAGGGCTCCCTTACTCTGCTGTACACAGGTGGTGGATACGGGGTGAGTGTTATATGTAGTGATGCTAAAACTATGACCCATAGAGTCTTTAAAGTTACCTCACCAATGTAGTTAGTAAAATAAAATAAGTATAAAATAACATGAAAAATTATGAAATAAGTAAAGTTATAAAAAAGTTACAAAAAATTCCTGAAAGGTAAAGAGTAAATTAGAATTTTCTAAGTCCCTACCCGAAGAATTTTCCTGCCTAAAACAGAATGTAGCTGCGTGTTCTACATTTTTTGCCAGAACTTAACGTTTGTGAACAAGCTCTCTAACGATACTGAATAAGTCAAAAACTGAAAGAAGAAATTGACGATAATTAAAAGTGAATTTTAGACAATTATTATTAAGACCTATTTTTAAATTGAAATGGTAGTTAATTTGGAGGGCCCCTTTCGACTGGGAGCCCGGGCCCTTGCCACGTTTTCCCTGTCGGAAATCAGGCCTTGCTGCAATAAACTTTAGTGAGGGAAACATTTGTTTATTATTGTGTAAATCTTATAAAATATTGCTAATTGAAAGAAGAAATAAAAGAAAAGAGATAAAGAAACGAAAAATAAAGAAAACAATATAAATAGCTAATTTACAATATAAGATAAACTATAAAAAAGGCAAAAATATAAGCAATTTAAATTAAAGTATTCGTTGCTTTATATGCTATATACATAAAAACAAAAAAAACTTCTTATATAAAATAGTTAGAAGAAGCGAAGTACAAAGCAGTTTGAATAAAGAGAAGCGAAAAATAAAGGAGACATATATAAAAATAACATAAACAGCTAATTTACAATACAGGATGATATATAAAAACAAAAGATAAAACTATAAGCTTTTTAGGTTATATAATTTTCATTAGTTATGTTACAAGCTACTGTAAAAGAGCTGAAAATTCTGTCAAGAGAAAGATGTTGAAATATTTATGTTATATGCTGCATATATAAAAACAAAAAATTTCCTATATAAAATAGTTAATAAATTTTCAAAAGGACAGTATAAAAGGGCATTGGACATCCCCTGTAATAAACTCTAAAAAAATTTATTATAGTATTGCCTAAATCTTATAAAATATTCTTAATTGAAAGAAGGCAAGAAGAGAATTGACAGAAGAGAGAAAAAAGAGAAAATGAAGGAGACATATATGGTTTGGTTTTCGAGTATACGGTCTACTTTTTGCAACACGACTAATAAGACAGGGACCTACTGCTTAAAACCGATTCCGAACTGCTACGAACATCCATGCCATAGTAGGATTCGAACTCACGAACTTGGTTAAAGGACAGTACCCTAATTCGACCATCGTTTGCGGAGACATATGTGTAAAAAAACAATATAAATAATTAATCTACGAATATAGGATGAACTATAAAAACAAAAGGCAAAACTGTAACTATTTTTAGATTATATAATTTCATTAGCTATGCTACATGCTACTGTAAACGAGCTGAAAATGCTATCACGAGAAATATGTTGAAATATTTGTGTTATATGCTGTATATATAAAACAAAAAACTTCCCATATAAAGATTAGAATAGTTAATGGGCTTTCAAAAGGACAGTAAAGGAAGGCATTGGACATCCTCTGTAATAAACTCTAAAAAAATTTATTATTATTGCTTAAATCTTATAAAATATTGATAATTGAAATAAGGAAATAAAACAGAAGAGAGAAAGAAACGAAAAATAAAGGAAAACGTATATATAAAAAAACAATACAAATAGCTAATTTTCGAATATAGGATGAACTGTAAATGCAAAGGGCAAAACTGTGAGTATTTTTTAGATTATATAATTCCCATTAATTATGCTACAGGCTACTATTAACTAGTTAAAAATGAGAAGAGAAAGATTTTGAAATATTTGTGTTGCATGCTGCAGACATTAAAAGTATTTCATATATATATATATATATATATATATATATATATATATATATATATATTAGAAGAGACAATGGACTTTCAAAAGCTCAGTATACTTGGCATTAGACATCCTGTAATAAACTTTAGTATGTGAAAACATTTATTATTTTGTTGGCTAAATCTTAAAAAAAAATATTAATAATTGAATAAAGGAAATAATACAGGATAAAGAAATAAACGAAAATAAAGGAGACATATATAAAAAACAATATAAATAGCTAATGTACAATATAGTATTATAAAAACAAAAAACAAAACTGTAAGTATTTAAATTAAAGTAGTCATTTGTGTTAAATGCTGTAGGTGTAAAAAAGGAAATATTTACGATGTAAACATTTGAATAGTCAATGAACTCTCAAAAAGGAGAGTACACTAGATATGGACAACCCCTGTAATGAAACTGAGTTAAGCATTATTTTATTATTGTCTAAATCGTTCAAAATATTGATAACTGAAAAAAAAAATAGAAGAAAAGAGAGAAAGAAACGAAAAATAAAGGAGATACATATAAAAAACAACAATTTAAATAGCTAATTTTCAATATAGAAAGAAATATAAAAGCAAGAACTAGAACTATAAGTAATTTAAATTAAAGTAATATTTGTATTATATTCTGTTGACATAAAAAAGAAAGCATTTCACATACAAAGATTAGAATAGTTAATGGACTCTCAAAGGACAGTACATTGGCATTATATATTCCCTGTAATAAACTTTAGTATGCAAAACATTTATTATTTTATTGACTAAATTTAAAAAAAAATATTAATAATTGAATAAAGGAAATAAAAGAGAAGAAAGAAATATACGAAAAATAAAGGAGACATATATATATATAAACAATATAAATAGCTAATTTACAATATAGGATGCACTATAAAAACAAAAAGCAAAACTATGAGTATTTAAATTAAAGTAGTATTTGTGTTATATATGCTGTAAGTGTAAAAAAGGAAATATTTGCCATGTGAACATTTGAATAGTCAATGGACTTTCAAAAGGACAGTACACTAGATACTGGACAACCCCTGTAATGAAACTGAGTTAAGCATTATTTTATTAGTATCTAAATCGTTCAAAATATTGATAACTGAAAAAAATATAGAAGAAAAGAGAAAGAAACGAAAAATAAAGGAGATACATATAAAAAAACAACAATTGGAATAGCTAATTTTCAATATAGAAAGAAATATAAAAGCAAGAACTAGAACTAGAATTAATTTAAATTAAAGTAATATTTGTATTATATTCTGTTGACATAAAAAAGAAAGCATTTCACATACAAAGATTAGAATAGTTAATGGACTCTCAAAGGACAGTACATTGGCATTATATATTCCCTGTAATAAACTTTAGTATGCAAAACATTTATTATTTTATTGACTAAATTTTAAAAAAAATATTAATAATTGAATAAAGGAAATAAAAGAAGAAAGAAATATACGAAAAATAAAGGAGACATATATATATAAACAATATAAATAGCTAATTTACAATATAGGATGCACTATAAAAACAAAAAGCAAAACTATGAGTATTTAAATTAAAGTAGTATTTGTGTTAAATGCTGTAGGTGTAAAAAAAAATAATTACCATGTAAACATTTGAATAGTCAATGGACTCTCAAAAGGAGAGTACACTAGATACTGGACAACCCCTGTAATGAAACTGAGTTAAGCATTATTTTATTAGTATCTAAATCGTACAAAATATTGATAAGTGAAAGAAAAGAATAGAAGAAAAGAGAGAAAAGAAACGAAAAATAAAGGAGACACATATAAAAAACAACAATATGAATGCTTAATTAACAATGTAAAAAGAACTATAAAAACAAAAGCCAGAACTATAAGTTATTTATATTAAAGTAATATTTGTGTTATATTCTGTTGACATAAAAAAGAAAATATTTCCCATACAACTATTAGAATAGTTAATGAACTCTCAAAGGACAGTACATTGACATTAAATATTCCCTGAAATAAAGTTTAGTAAGTGAAACATTTATTATATTATTGGCTAAACTTATAAAATATTAATATTTGATTGAAGGGAAGTGAAGAGAGAAAGAAACGAAAATTAAGGAGACACATATAAAAAACAACAATATGAATGCTTATTTAACAATGTAAAAAGAACTATAAAAACAAAAGCCAGAACTATAAGTTATTTATATTAAAGTAATATTTGTGTTATATTCTGTTGACATAAAAAAGAAAATATTTCCCATACAACTATTAGAATAGTTAATGAACTCTCAAAGGACAGTACATTGGCATTAAATATTCCCTGAAATAAAGTTTAGTAAGTGAAACATTTATTATATTATTGGCTAAAACTTATAAAATATTAATATTTGATTGAAGGGAAGTGAAGAGAGAAAGAAACGAAAATTAAGGAGACACATATAAAAAACAACAATAAAACATTTAATTTGCAATATAGAATGAAATATAAAAACAAAAGACAAAAACTGTAATTTAAATTGTAAATTGTAATAAGTAAATTTTAACATTAAAATCAAATATTTACTTTCGGTAATAATTAGAATTTAAGACGTAAAACACAATTTTACCAGGTAGAGTAAAATTCAGAACAGAGTTATATTTATCTACAATGGTGAGGTCATAGTTTTTACCCTGATATTTCTTTTTTCGAAATTTTACAATTTTTCTTTTTTCTTAGAGGATGTTTATAATTCACCCTGGGAAGAGCTATGTATGGTACAAAGACCATTTTAGCTATACATATAAACTAAAATATATATATATATATACATATGAATATAATATATATATTTACATATACATATATATATATATATATATATATATATATATATATATATATATATATATATATATATATATATATTATATATATATATATATATATATATATATATATATATAATATATACTAATGCGGGTGTATACAGTGGTGAAGCGAAGGGGAATCTGTGGGTTTGTAATCACTCATGAAGATTGCTTTATATATATATATATATATATATATATATATATATATATATATATATATATATATATATATATATATATATATATATATATATATATATATATATATATATATATATATATATATATATATATATAATATATACTAATGCGGGTGTATACAGTGGTGAAGCGAAGGGGAATCTGTGGGTTGTAATCACTCCATGAAGATTGCTTTAATATATATATATATATATATATATATATATATATATATATATATATATATATATATATATATATATATATATATATATATATATATATATATATATATATATATATATATATACTAATGCGGGTGTATACAGTGGTGAAGCGAAGGGGAATCTGTGGGTTGTAATCACTCCATGAAGATTGCTTTATATATATATATTATATATATATATATATATATATATATATATATATGTGTGTGTGTGTGTGTGTGTGTGTGTGTGTGTGTGTGTATGTGTGTCTGTCTGTGAGAGAGAGAGAGAGAGAGGGAGAGAGGTTTAAAAATTAGGGTTAAGAATTAAGCTAGTTATAATTAAAAATAGTTAGAACTCATTAACGACAACGTAATAATAGGAGGAAGACACACCCTCGAGCGGAACTATACAGAGAAAAGAGGTGCAACGAAAATAAACATAGGAATTTTGCTTAGGTAGCAACTCCAAAAATGACAGTTCTGAGTGGGAACTCGGGCTGATAACATCCTCCACGCTTGTCGTGGCAAATTATGAGAACAAAGGATACCGAAATGGCATAGCTATGGACAGAAAGATTACAATAAAGAAATTTCTATATATGAAATGAAATATGTCTTCCATGCCTTAACCTCTCGTCCATGTCCGATATATACATACATACATACATACACACACACACACATATATATATATATATATATATATATATATATATATATATATATATATATATATATATATATATATATATATATATATATATATATATATATATATATATATATATATATATATATATATATACATACATACATACATACATATATATATATATATATATATATATATATATATATATATATATATATATGTACGTGTGTGCGTGTGTTTGTAATGAACACTTTAACCCATCACAAAGGTAAAAAGGGGATTCACACTAGTTTAAGTGCAGTTGGCTGTCTGGTAACAGAAGAGAATACAAGGAAAATTTTAGAATAAAAATATGTGGCTTATTAGGATAGTATATTTCCAGACTTCTGACTCGAAAACCATATACATGACATTATATGAGTGCGGGAGCCAGGCAAACAGGTTTTTAGTTGTTAGTTGTGCGGTAACGTAGGAATAAGCCTCACTAAGTTATATAAGTAGGGCTGAGGTCGGCAGGAATTAATTTTGGTGTATACGAAGTAGCCAATTTTCCAGAAAGATCAAAAGATATTCGCCATAGGATGCATCTTAAATATAAAATATATTTTAAAATACATTTAAATTATGTTGGTTAATTTTAGATTAAAATATCATTACATGTATATATATTATATAAATAGAATTGCTGTAGTAATTTTGAGATCTGGGTTGAAGGGGATGAAACCTCCTGTGAGAAATTTCTTGCTGATCTCCTTTGGATAAATAATATATCAGAAATTATTCCCTCTAAAATTTCTCAGAATTCTTCTAATTTCCAATTTTATATTTTAATCCTTATTTTCCTAGCTACCAAAATTAAGAGAGGAAATGATTCACTGCGATTATTTTTTCTATGATTCTCAAAACCATAGTTTAATGGAAATATCCAATCTAAGACTCTGACTATATTTTATATACTAAATATAACTTAAAACAGTGATTGTAATGTTCACATAAAGGTGTAATGATACTAAAAGTGCAACGAAAATTTGTTGAATATTAGTTAACTAAGAAGTAAAGGAAAAGTATTATTTATATGATTTGATCCATTGGATGTTGGCAATTATATGATCACATACGCGTGTTACGGTAAAACGTGTTGTGTAAACTATATGACAACATGGGAATGTAAAAAAAAATGAATGTGTATCATGTGAAACTAAATATTTTAAAGCTGAGGAATAAATCACCCCGCTTTCATGACATATTAAATAATAATCTACAGGGATAAATGTTTGAATTAAATGACATTATAAGGAGGAGCTGCTATACCTTTTTTGTTTCCCGGCACACTAAAAATATCTGAAATTAT
>CM063503.1:89891182-89946182 GCA_032207245.1 Pardosa pseudoannulata | reverse complement strand
AAGGGTGTTTCTAGAGATAATCGAAATCCGCTTTAAGCAACAGTTTATGGTTTTATTAACCTTCGGCATGCAAAACGATAGATTTCAAAATTTAACTGCTTCATCCGTTTTTGATAATAATTTGAGAGTTATGAAATTATTTTCTCTGTTAGGATACGTTTAACTTGACGACAGAGGAAAACTACAAAACAGTCGGAGAATATTTAACCTCAATTCGTAAATTCCAAGATCCACAAATGTGGTACTGTTTAATAATACTTGATTATTTCGTGTGAAAATTCTTTCAAATGTCACATCTATTGAATCCCGCTGTCACTAATTAATGGATAAATTTGAATTGTACCTTAAATGAATGGAGAATATGTACTGTAAACTTGTAATTCGCTGACTTTATTTTAAGTAAATTAATCAAATATTCTTTTCTATAACAATCATATCGTAGAGACCGTTCACCAATTATTACTCTTTATACTTTTTCCTCGGATTTCACTTCTACGCTTTCACTTCTCCAGTTCCTAGAATCCTAGTTGCATGACAAAATGCCGTGACAATTTTTTATGAAGCGAAGCTCAGCTGAAATTGCATTTTTGTTACCTATGAACAACGCCAGCAGTACAAGCAGCGGAAATCCTCTGGCTTTCTGTTAAAGGAAAGCGTTAAAAGTCATGTGATGTTACACCCTTGTGAAGTTAAACGCTGGTGTCGGAAATATTTTATACTTTACTGATTTGCTTTTCGGAACTCTATACAATTCTTATTTTCACATATTGTCGGTGACATATGCCTTTATGAATGCACACACAGATATACATGTATGTATTAGTGTGGACATATATACACTTATATACGCTCGTACAAACATATAAATACGTTATCATAGAGAAATATGAATTCCTAAACCTGAGGTAAAAAATAAATACATTTATTATCATCAAATGTTAAGATCAGACAGGAAATAATATATTTTAACAGAAAATATCTATACAGGAGTCTTCAGGGCATATAAAGAAAAATTTGATGACGACAGACATTTGGATAAGCTTCCGAACGGTCTGGAGAACAAATTCTTTCGTGCAGGAAATTGAAAATGTATTCAAATATACCACATTTAACCTATTATTCAGAACGTAGTGGAAGGAAAAGAATGAGATTCATTTTCAATATATTTCAAATAATGACGGATATGAATAGAAACACATTCTTTAAATATTTAGATGTTATAGATAAATCTATGTAAGTTTAGATTCTTAGATCAAATTTAATGTACGTGCTTTTGCTTAAATATATCTACAACGCATACATATATACACCGAAGAGCCATATACCACCCTCATATCCACCCTCCATTTATAAAAATGGGCTCGCCCAGGAACAAAACCGCTGTGAGTGTACAGATGATGTTGGAGTATATAGAGCGGCTAGGCATTGTTTTTCCAAACATACTCGATTAGCGACGTAATCGGAAAAGTAGCTCATTTATCGGACTTCGATAAAGTTTAAATCGTTATGGCTCTATGACTAGAAACATCATTATCAAACACGTTTAGTGAGCTGTTCGTGTGCAGTTGTTGTGAGCACATATCAATATTGGTGTATGGATGGTGAAACGACAAGTCGCAGGCCAGAAATGTTTCCTCCACGGCGCGTTGATTCCAGAGGAGAGTGGAGATTACTATGCATTGATTGCCGTGACCAAATGGCTACAACAGTCGAAATCCCCAGCAGCTACAACAGTGTTTCTCAAACACACTCTGCAGCTTAGATTGCAGCGTATGGACCTAACCAGCCGAAGGACAAAGCATGCCCCTGTAATGATGGCACGTCATCGCCAGCTGTGTCTACAATGCGTCAAGAAACATTATAATTGCGCATTCGAAGAATGAAAGAAAGTTGCACGGTCCCACGAGTCACATTTTCTGGTCCATCATATCGATCGGCGTGTATGAATACTCCAAATTCAAAAGGAAACCTTGGCTTCCGGATGTACAATTGGACAGAGACAAGCCGGTAGCGGGGGTATTATGGCGTGGGCAATGTTTTCATAGAGCACATTAGGGTATTGAGGGTTGAAGGAGGTCCTAGATGTTCTTAATAGGGTGATCATAATGTAATGGCTGTTCAATGGATACAGTTACTACTCCTCGGTTATGTATTGCGGCCATCTAAGATGACTATCCCTTATTTGTTTTTGTCGGAGAAAGCCTTGGCAAAGCTTATATGGCAGTCATAATCCATCATTCACTTCACTTCAGCGTCCAACAGAAACCAGTCTAGACAGACACTTTTTAAAAGTCCTGTTTATGATATCGAGTTAGAAATCTGGACATCCCCACTGTATATCCCTCTAACGAGACAGTTGTCAACGATCTGAAAGAAACTTTTAAGTGAAAGCAATTTTCTCCCCCAGTGAGAGAAGGGATTTCCAATAGAATCCTCTACCACAGCATATTTGTGATCTCTATGTGGTCAGATGTTTACAAAATATGCTTTGTTAGTTCTCATGTAGATGGGTGATCAATGTGTATCTCGTGAGAGACACGTGGTATAAAGAGGTAGAATTACAAGTTAGGAATTTATCCATGAGAAACAAAAAATAGTTGCACTCTTGGATTTAAGGTTTTTGTATATTATGAAGTAGATTTACAATTTGAAAAAATAATTTTGTTGCATTTAGAGTAAAATTTTATATCTATACAGTCTATAAAATATCATAAAATATTATATATATAAGCATAAATATATATATATATATATATATATATATATATATATATATATATATATATATATATATACATATACATATATACACTGTCTACCAATAAGTATTTGGACACCTATGCAAATGACGATATCTGCAATCCTGAGGTACTTCATGGCTTCCGCCGGTATGCATCGTGTAGCAAACAGCATCGGCATTAATCGTATGCAAGATGCCGCACAGTTTGGAGTTCTCTGATTTCGAGAAAGGTATAATTACCGGGTATCACAAATGTAGCCGATCCTTAAGGGACATATCTAGCGATCTGTAGTACCCAAAATCGACAGTCGGCAGACCAACGAAACTTGGAGATAGAGACCAACGAGTGATGTCCCGAGAAATTCGGAAAAACCTCACCCAACCGATGGCCCTCATCCGCGAGGAGTTTCAACAGGTAGTATTGTTTCAATGAATGCCATCCGTAAGGAAGCTCATTTGCTTGGTTTTCATGTTCGTGCTGATGCCTTTGATCAAAGTCCAACAGCGCTGCTTTGTTAATGTGGTGCAAAGCTAATCGAAATTGGACCATAGATCAGTGGAAACGGGTTCTTTGGAGCGTGGAGAACGGTAAAGGTTCACCCTTTACCGTTCGGATGGCAGGTTCTGGGTCTAGCATCTGCCTGGAGAACGTCTCCTGCATAATGCATTGTGCCAACAGTCAAGTTCGGAGGAGGTGGAATTATGGTCTGGGGGTGTGTCTCCTCGTATGGACTGGGACCCTTGATCCCCATTCATGGTAAGCTCAACGCTGATGCCTACTGCACTATTTTGGATGACAATGTGCTTAAAACATTGTGGCAGTTTTACGGGTTGGACCCCTGTTACTTTCAAGACGACAATGCCAGTTGTCATGTTTCGAGGTTAACTAAGGCGTGGTATTGTGCCAATGGAGTTCATCGAATGGACTGGCCTGCCCAGAACCCAGACCTGAACCCTGTCGAGAACCTCTGGTACGAGTTTTATCGCCGAATTAAAGGGTGCACTACCCGTCCAAAATAGGTGAAGGAACTTGTATGTCTACTCCAAGCCGAGTGGAAGACAATACCACTAGCTGTAATACAAAGACTTGTGGAAAGTATGCCCCGGAGGGTTCACGCTGTAATTGCCTCTCGTAGAGGCTCTACCAACTATTGATTTTGAATAAAGATTGTTTTTCTTTTCTATCACAGGTGTCCAAATATTTATTGGTAGACAGTGTATATATATATATATATATATATATATATATATATATATATATATATATATATATATATATATATATATATATATATATATATATATATATATATATATATATATATATATATATATATATATATATATATATATATATATATATATATATATATATATATATATATATATATATATATATATATATATATATATATATATAATATATATATATATATATATATATATATATATATATATATATATATATATATATATATATATATATATATATATATATATATATATATATATATATATATATATATTATATATATAGTATATATATATATATATATATATATATATATATAGTATATATATATATATATATATATCATAAAGTCAAAAACATTTCAAAATGTGTTTGACCACCTAGGTTGAATCGAGATGCAAAGATGATAAAGTTTAAAAAAATATAATTTTAACAGCTAAAATTTATTGAGAAAAGACGAAAAGTTCATATAGGTCTCTCAATATAATATAAAAGAAATATCAAGTGATCTAGATGGATGAGTCCTGTAAAAGTAATTAAGGAAGAGTTATGACACTGAATGCAAAGTAGTAGGCAACTATTTAATTAGCCCTCGAATAACAAAAGAATTAGTCGTAGATCTCCCAACCAATCGAATGTAAAATTGTGAATTAAAATATGAATAATATTATGAAGATATTCTTTGGACTGGTTAAACTATGCAATCAATATTTAATTGATATGCTAATATAATAACGTCTGGGAAACTTTTTCAGTAGTTAAAATAATTAAGAAAAATCGAAAAGGTTACGGAGGTTTCTCACTACTCTAGAAAAGAAATATTTAATGATCTAGACAAATGATTTTCATATAAACAATTAAAGAAAACTTATGACATTGGGCCAAAAATAGTTAGCCTATGTGCAATTAGTGCTCGAGTGGCAAAAACCTTAACCGTAAAAAATGAAATGCAAAAATTATGAATTAAGATTTACTATAGAATTGACTTACAAAGACGATAACTTTGAAAAAATATTTACGGCAGTTCAAATGATAAGGAAAAAATTTAAGTTTACATAGAATTTCCAGAATAATAGAAAAATACATCATATGATCTAGACAAATGGCTTAGGTAAGAACAATTAAGGAAGAGTTCCCAACCATGTGAGTGTATGTATTGTTTTAAAACCGTTCATTAGGCTTGCCATTATAATTTGGAGCTTAAAATTATCAATATATATACAAAATTCAGTATACAGTTAAAAAAACGCTTTTGTTTAAAAAATTATATTCTTAAGAAATTTTAAGAATGTTGTTACCTAAAAAAGGTAAAAATAATGTAAAAAATCTGATGTGCACACCCCATGACTTTCTGGCACGCCTTTTCTAACATACACATATACATATATTTGTATTATGGGCCACGGTAGCTCAGTCGGCAAATGCAGCGAACACGTAACTGAAAGGTTGCAGGTTCGGGGTTGGAGCCAGCCTAAGTTCCGCCATGTTCGTTAAAGGTGACTGAGGCACGTAAAATAGGTTCGTGGTCACAAAGTCCTCCAAGTTCTTAAACGATACCTCTGGGGGTGGCAGGCCAAGCCTGGGGGTCTTCTTCTTGGTCCCTGGTTCTAAATTACGAGGACCCAGTGGGGAGTAATGTCCTTAGCATACCTTAGGCTACAAGTTTTCCTCAGGTGGTACTAAATGGGCAATAGGTTCGCAGTCTTCTATAGGCTTTAGGATAATATCTGTATCGCCTGCTGCATTGGAAGAAAAGAAGAAAAATATGTGTATTATGCAACACCAAAATCATCATTCGCACATCATCACTCACTGCCTACAATATTCAAAAAGATTTCTTTTCTCACGATACCTATAACCTGTATGTTGTAAGCAGAGCTCAAGCACTACTCTTTGATGGACACCCGAAACATTAACATTCATTACATTGAGACATTTTGTTACACAGATATTTCGATCTAAACCAATATGATTTTCAATTACTTTTTTTTTCTTTTTACCAGACAGTAAATTGAAGTAAAAACTTAAAACTATTTCCCACAGTTAGTAGATTTGAATTTTTATTTTCTAAAAATTGGTATTAAACCATTGTTTCAATTGTTTATTACAAGCATTATTACAAATGCATAAGACCCGCGGCAGCTCAACCGGTGAAGGCAATGAACCCGTACCTGGAGGGTTGCGGGATCGGGGCTTGAGCCGGCCTAAGATCCGTCGTGGTCGTTAAAGGTGACTGGGGCAGTAAAATAAGTCATCAAGTTCTCAAACGATACCTCTGGGGGTGGCAGGTCAAGGCTGAGGGTCTTCTGCTTGATCCCTGCTTTTAAATTACAAGGACCCAGCAGGGGTAATGTTACTCGCGTCCGTAGCATACCTTAAGCTACAAGTGCTCCTCAGGTGGTGCTACATGGGTAACAGTTTCACAGCCTCGTTTAGGCGTTAGGATAATGTCTGTATCGCCTGCTGCATTGGAAAAAAAGAAAAATATATATTTGTATTGTACAACATCAAAATCATCATTCGCACATCACCACTCGCTGCCTACAACATTCAAAAAGATTTCTTTCCTCATAGTACCTGTAACCCGTGTGTTGTAAGCAGAGCTAAAGCACTGCTCTTTGGTGGACACCCAAAACAGTAATACTCATCCCATTGAGACATTTTGTTACACAGATGTTTCGTTCTAAACCGATATAATTCCCAATTACAATTTTTGTTAATGAACCAGGCAGTAAATTGCAGTAAAAACTCAAAACTATTTCCTACAGTTAGTACATTTTAATTTTTGTTTTCTAAAAATTGATTTTAAACCATTGTTTCGATTGTTGCAAATACATAAAAGCTGAGGTACCTCAACCAGTAAAGGCAATGATCTAGTAACTGGAGGGTTGCAGGTTCGGGACTCAAGCCTGTCTAAGATCCGCCATGTTCGTTAATAGTGACTTAGAGCACGTAAAATATGTTTGTGATAACAATGTCCTCCAAGTTCTCAACCTCTGTACAACAACAAGCCCGTTTACAGTGGTGTCCGGCTTTTTGGAACTGGAATGGAGAATAGTCTTTAGTGATGAGTCCCGTTTTGAACTGACCCCGATGACCAACGGAGACGTCTTTGGAGAAGCCCTGAGCAGCGGTGAGATACCAACCTGGCTGTCTTCCGGAATACAGGCCGACAACCAGGAGTGATGGTCTGAGGTTCCATTTCATTTCAACATAGGATGTCTTTGGTTGCCATCTGTGGCATCTTTACAGAACAGCGGTACTTCGACGAAGTTCTACATCCCGTTGAGTTGCCCTTCATGTCCCGCCATCTTGGGCTTACATTACACAACATAATACTCGGCCCCACACTGCACGTATTTCTATTGGTTGTCTTCGTGATTGTCGACCGCTATCTTGGCCAGCAAGGTCACCGGATCTCTCTCGTATTAAGCACGTTTAGAGCATTATGGGCAGGGCCCTCCAACCAGCTCGGGATTTTGACGATCTAACTCACTAGTTGGGCAGAATTTGGCACGAAATCTCTCAAGAGGACATTCTCCACCTCTATCAATCAATGCGAAGCCGAATAACTGATTTCATAAGAGCCAGAGGTGGACAAATACTTTATTGAGTTTTACACTTTGTGAAGCTCTATCGCTTGAATAAATCATCCAATTTTTCTCAAATTGTAATCATTTGCTTTTCTGTACATATACATTACCAATTTTCGTTCCATTCAAATAGCTCCTTCTTGCTGCGTCTTTTTTTCCTTGTCTAAGAGTGTATACAGAGCTCAGATTGCAATCAAAAGATGAGGAGCTTAACAGCATGTTATCATAATCTTAAGTACAGGATTTTGACCTTCTGCGACTAATCACTTTTCACCTGAGCCCCACAACGTAATTACTAGTTATATTAAAATTTTCCGTTACAGAGAATTCAGATTGCAATCAAAAGATGTTGAACTGAACTACATGTTATCATAATCTTAAATACAGGATTTTCATCTTCTGCGACTAATAACTTTTCACTTAAACCCCACAGTGTAATTACTAATTTTATGGAAATTTATCGTTATATAGAGTTTGGATTACAACTAGACATCATAACAGTCCTACAAAAAATTTTTGACATTCCACGACTGATAGTTTTTTAATTATGCAAGATACACACGTATATATTGTTGATTTTGTCACTTGAGGAAACCAAGGACGATTGAGCCATACACTACTCATATTAAGGCAAAATGGTGAACGTTCTGTTTTATGAGCACCGTTAAGGTGAAAAAAGGACTTTGCTCAAGTGAGTCCTCGTAATTTTGAAGCAAGGACCAAGCAGAAGAGCAAAAGACTTGGCCTGCCACCCACAGAGGTATTTATTTGTTGAAATAAAGAATTTCTTTTTACTTTGCGCCTGCAAGCGTGGATGATTCTAAGGAAATTCTTACAATTTTTTACAGGGTCCAGCCATCAGAGTTTTGGCTGTCCTCTTTTCCGGGTGCCTATTGATTTAGTCATGTAAACGTCTATTGTAGATCCACATCAATCAGATTATGTATCCTCTTCATCTTTACCTTTAAATTCTGATGAAATTAACTTTATCTGAATGCTTAAACATTCTTCGATCCGCGGTAGTTCAGTTAACAAAGGTAACTATCTCATAATTGGAAGGTTGAGGGTTCGGAGCTCAAACCGGCCGATGATCCATCGTGTTAATTAAAGGTAACTGAGGCACGTAAAATATGTTCGTGGCCACGATGTCCTCCGAATTCTCAAGCAAGACTTCTAGGGATGGCAGACAAAGCCTATGGGTCTTCAGCTTGGCCCCTGTATCTAAATTACGAGGACCCCCTTGAGCAAAGTCTTTCTTTCACCGAACGATTGCCGAATGGTTAGGGTGCTGGCCTTTGGAACCGGAATTCGTGGGTTCGAATCCCACAATTGCATGGATGTTCATAGCCGTTTTGAATCGGCTTTAAGCAATAGGTCCCGGTCTCATTACCTCTCATTGCAAAAAGTAGACCGTAGCGCTCCAAACCAAATCTTTCACCCTAGCGTTGATCGTTAAAACTAAAGACGCAACCCTTTGCCTTACTACTAGTAGCGTATGGCTCAAATCATTCTTAGTTTGTCCAAGTGGCATTAGAAACAACAACAACAACAACAACAAAGATTCTCTATAATTCAATATTTTTCCTCCATCTCTATACGTGAAAACTATTTTGTTAGTCAGTTTGAAGTAATATATATTTTCTAAAAAACGTAAAATATATACTCCAAATGAAAACATAATTAAACTGACTTGCCTTCAAGATAACTTTTGAAATCTATATGCATACATTTGAAACTAAATATTTGTATGAAATTGAAACCAATCTGGACCTTATTATTACATATGGACAAATCGAGACTTTACCAGTGATCCCAGACCACAGGTGGCCCCCAAATCTACAATTGATGTAATACCTTCTACAATAGTATTTTATCCTTATCATTTTCTCTCTCAAAAATCTGTTTCACCTTATCAGCAGATACATCCTCAGATTATCATTATTTGGATGTTTTTTTAAGTGGAAGGGAGATTTTTATAATTCAGTTAGCAATTTCACTTTTTAGATAATTTAGAAAATTTTAACCAAAAAATTTCACTCAAAATCATATTAATAGTTGGATCTTGTATAAAACTGCTTCTATGTAGTTTAATAAAATATTTATGTAATTAAATTATTTCATTTTCAAGAAACGAGGAAATAATCTGTCAAAAAAATTAATCGAATAAAACTCATTCGGTTATATATTGTTATATAACTCTTTAAACAGAAAAGTATAAATAAAAATAATTACTTTTTATTAATACCAGCAGATCTAAATAAAATAAAAATTCTCATGCATAATATGTTTGATTATTTTGTGCAAATTAGGATAAAATTACTGTTCCTTACACCTTCCCCTTGTACAATGCATTCCGCTAGTAGTTGGTTAAGGTACCCCAATTGATCTTTCCCCAGGGCTCCAGATTGCCATGATAGGGGTTTGAATCTAAATATTCTTTTATCCTAAAGAAATCTTCTATCCTTAAATTATCTAAATTCTTTTATCCTTAAGTCTAAAACTTTAGAGATATCTAAGATTTTAAATTGTCCGTACGCCACACGGGCACTGTGTTCGGGTCGCTACTGATTTGCCCGTACAGTGTACGGACAATCTTGCTTATTTTGTTTTTACTGTTTCATCCACATATTTTCTATTTTTAATATCAAATAAATCATACTAAATAATTTGGTTTTAGTTTGGAGCGCTACGGTCTACTGTTTTGCTACAAGAGGGATAATGAGACTAGGGAGATGTTTAAATCCGACTCCGAACGGCTGCAAACATTCTTACTTCAAGTGGGATACTAAAGCGTCTTACTAAATGATACGTCCACTAACTGATAGTCTGTTTTCTATTGTATTTACTCTTCTGATTAGTGCACTTTTCTCACATGTTTTCTATCATTGGGCGATTCTGTATCATTCAGTGATTAGCGTTTTGATTGCATATTGCTAATCACTTGATATTTCTATTGATGTAACCTATTTTTTTTTCTTTAAAATAATGACTCATTAAGAGCATATGAAGCTACTTTCTTGTGATTCGAACTGTGACTCGTAATCAGAATCTGAAATATCTGTAAAGGAGTCCGATATTAGTGAGAGTTTTCGAGATAATTTTGATACTAGTGATTCTGAAAAGCGATTAGGTATTTCTGCCCGGACTGTTATATTGGACTGCGTGTTTAGCTTTGCTTTGATTTATATCACATTAAAAGAGATCTTTGATAAGAAATGGTAAATAAATGTTATTGTAATAAAAAAAAACTGTAATTGTATATTTTTATATGTACAACTGTAAATGTAACTTTCCTTTTAGGCAGTTTTTTAAAGAAAAGAAGACAAGTAAAAGTAGGGAAAACCCTACTTTTGAATTAAAATTTAAAAATTATCCAAAATACTTGAAAATGTTATGAATGTTAATTTTAATAGCATTTTTCTATTTAAAATTGTAAAATTAACTTAAAAAATGCAATAACAAATGGGATTTTTTTTTATCAAATCATGGGGTTGAGGAAATTGTTAAATGGTTAAAATGTTCAAAATTTTAAAAGCCTTTAAATATTTAAAATTTTAAAATCATAACTCATAACATTGTAATTTATCAAGAAAAATAGTTTTAAGAATAGCATATGTTTAATTGTAGCCTAATTTAACCCCGTGTGTGATCCTGTTAATGTTTTTAAAATATGTATTGCTTGATACAACAAAATAGCTTTTTAAAGTCTTATTAAAGAACTTGCAAAAAATGTTGTTCTAAAATACGCAGAACTTTTGGTTTAATGTGAATCGTGTATATATTTCATAAATACACTACTTGAAACAAAAAATTAAATATTTATATTTAAATAAAACACTATTTTGTTTTTTAATGAATGAAAATAAAAATTGTAAAATGGCTGGATTTTCCGTTCGAAAGGTGCTACTTTGTTTTAAAGGGTTTTTCATGTGCATTATTACAGTGAATTTTCTCTCAAATATTAATTTCGTTACCCGTAAATTTCATGCTCACACGCATAACATGTAATTTTTAAGAAAAATTGTTTTAAGATTAGTGTCTGTTTATTTTATTATGATTTAACCCATATGTATATTTTTTTAAATACATTACTTGAAATAACAAAATGAAATATTTATTTTTTCATTCTTTTTAAAGAGCTAATAAAATTTTTTCTCTAAAAGAAGCAGAACTTTTCATTTTATGGTGAAAAAAAAAAGTTGTAAAATAGCTATTTTTTTTCAATTTGAAAGGCACCATTTCTCCTTAAATAGTTTTTCATGTGTATTATTGCTGTGAGTTTTCTCCCAAATTTTAATTTCGTGACCCATAAATTTCATAAGAACACTCAACATGTAATTTGTCAAGAAAAAATAGTATAAAGACTAGCGTCTGTTTATTTTAGCATGATTTAACTCTATGTATACTTTTAAATACATTACTTAAAACAAAAAAATAAATGTTTATGAATATAGTAATTTTTATGCGCTAGTAATATTTTTACTTTTTTTATATTTTTTTTTATGAAGCGAAATAATTAGTTGTAAAATATCTGAGTTTTCAGTTGGAAAGGCACTATATTTCCTTAAATACTTTTTCATGTTCATTATCACTGTTAGTTTCCTCACAAATTTCAATTTCGTGACTAGTAAATTTCATACGCACCCTCATAACAGGTAATTTGTCAAGATAAATAGTTTTAAGACTAGTATCTGTTTATTTTAGTATGATTAAACCCATGTGTATATTTCTTTAAAGACATTACTTGAAATAACAACACGAAATATTTATTTTTTAATTCTTTTTAAAGAGCTAATAAAATTTTTACTCTAAAAGAAGCAGAATTTTTCTATTTATGGTGAAAAAAAGTTATAAAATGGCTAATTTTTCCAATATGAAAGGCACCATTTCTCCTTAAATGGTTTTTCATGAGTATTATTACTGTGAGTTTTCTCCCAAATTTTAATTTCGGGACCCATAAATTTCATAAGAACACTCAGCATGTAATTTGGAAAGAAGAAATAGTGTAAACTAGCATTACTTTATTTTAGCATAATTTAACTCTCTGTGTATACTTTTAAATACATTACTTAAAACAAAAAAAATAAATATATAGTTTTAATTCTTTTGAAAGAGCTAGTAAAATTTTTACTTTACAAATAAGAGGAATTTTATATTTTTTGATGAAAAATAAAGGTTGTAAAATGTCTGAATTTTCAGTAGGAAAGGCGCTGTGTTTCCTTAAATAGTTTTCATGTGTATTATTCGGTTAGTTTTCTCCCAAATATTAATTTCGTGACTTGTAAATTTCATAAGCACACTCACAACATGTAATTTGTCAAGAAAAATAATTTTAAGACTAGCGTCTGTTTATTTTAGCATGATTAAACCCAAGTGTAAATATTTTAAAATACATTAATTGATATAACAAAATAAAATATTTATTTTTTATTTCTTTTTAAAGAGCTAGTAAAATATTTACTCTACAAAAAGTAGAACTTTTTATTTTATGGTGAAAAAAAAAGATTGTAAAATAACTAATTTTTCCAATTTGAAAGGCTCCATTTCTACTTAAAAGGTTTTTCATGTGTATTATTACGGTGACTTTTCTCCCAAATTTTAATTTCATGATCCGTAAATTTCATAAGCACACTCAACATGTAATTTGTCAAGAAAAAATAGTGCCAAGACTACCGTCTCTTTAATTTAGCATGATTTAACTCTGTGAATAATTTTAAATGCAGTGTTTAAAACAAAAAAAAAAATAGATTTAGGGGCTTACTCTGGACGTTGCGGTTCGTTTCGCACCTTCGTTTGTGACGTCACTTTGACGTCAGCTTGATCATTTGCTCACATAATGTTCTCAGGCTGACGTCAAAATGACGTCACAACGAAGGTGCGAAACGAACCGCAACGTCCAGAGTAAGGGCCTTAGTTTTAATTCTTTTGAAAAAGCTAGTAAAATTTGTATTTTACAAATAATAGGAATTTTATATTTTTTAATGAAGCAAAATAAAAGTTATAAAAAGGCTAAATTTTCAGTTTAAAAGGCGCTATATATCTTTAAATAGTTTTTCATGTGCATTATTACGGTTAGTTTTCTCCCAAATATTAATTTCGTCTCTCATAAATTTCATAAGTACACACATACCATGTAATTTGTCAAGAAAACTAGTTTTAAGACTAGCATCTGTTTACTTTAGCATGTATTATCCCGAATGTATATTTTTTTAAAAGGATTACTAGAAATAATAAAAAAAAAATATTTATTTTTTAATTCTTTTTAAAGAACTAGTAAAATATTTATACTACAAAAAGCAGAACTTTCTATTTTATGGTGAAAAAAAGAAGTTGTAAAATTGCTAATTTTACTACTTTGAAATGCACCATTTCTCCTTAAATGGTTTTCCATGTGTAATATTAAGGTGAGTTTTCTCCCAAATTTTAATTTCGGACTTGTAAATTTCATAATCACACTCATAACATGCAATTTTGTCAAGCAAAATAGTTTTAAGTCTAGCGTCTGTTTATTTTAGCATGATTAAACCCAAGTGTAAATATTTTAAAATACATTAATTGATATAACAAAATAAAATATTTATTTTTTATTTCTTTTTAAAGAGCTAGTAAAATATTTACTCTACAAAAAGCAGAACTTTTTATTTTATAATGAAAAAAAAAAGATTGTAAAATAACTAATTTTTCCAATTTGAAAGGCTCCATTTCTACTTAAAAGGTTTTTCATGTGTATTATTACGGTGACTTTTCTCCCAAATTTTAATTTCATGATCCGTAAATTTCATAAGCACACTCAACATGTAATTTGTCAAGAAAAAATAGTGCCAAGACTACCGTCTCTTTAATTTAGCATGATTTAACTCTGTGAATAATTTTAAATGCAGTGTTTAAAACAAAAAAAAAAATTTAGTTTTAATTCTTTTGAAAAAGCTAGTAAAATTTGTATTTTACAAATAATAGGAATTTTATATTTTTTAATGAAGCAAAATAAAAGTTATAAAAAGGCTAAATTTTCAGTTTAAAAGGCGCTATATATCTTTAAATAGTTTTTCATGTGCATTATTACGGTTAGTTTTCTCCCAAATATTAATTTCGTCTCTCATAAATTTCATAAGTACACACATACCATGTAATTTGTCAAGAAAACTAGTTTTAAGACTAGCATCTGTTTACTTTAGCATGATTAAACCCATGTGTATATTTTTAAATACATTACTTGAAATAACAAAACGAAATATTTGTTTTTTAATTCTTTTTAAAGAGCTAGTAAAATTTTTACTCTACAATAAGCAGAACCTTTTATTTTAAGGTGAAAAAAAGTTGCAAAATGGCTATTTTTTTCCAATTTGAAAGGCATCATTTCTCCTTAAATGGTGTTTCATGTGTATTATTAAGGTGAGTTTTCTCTCAAATTTTAATTTCGTGACCCGTAAATTTCATAAGAACACTCAACATGTAATTTGCAAAGTTAAAATAGTGTGAAAACTAGCGTCTGTTTATTTTAGTATGATTTAACTCTCTTTGTATACTTTTAAATACCTTACTTAAAACAAAAAAGTAAATATTTAGTTTTAATTCTTTTGAAAGAGCTAGTAAAATTTTTACTTACAAATAAGAGGAATTTTATAATTTTTGATGTAAAATAAAGGTTGTAAAATGGCTGAATTTTCAGTAGGAAAAGCACTTTGTTTCCTTAAATAGTTTTTCATGTGCATTATTTGTTTTCTCCCAAATTTCAATTTTGTGACCCGTTTAATTTCATAACTACACTCATAACAGGTTATTTGTCAAGATAAATAGTTCTAAGGCTAGCGTCTGTTTATTTTAGCGTGATTTAACCCATATGTATATTTTTAAAAAGGATTACTTGAAATAGCAAAACAAAATATTTATTTTTTACTTCTTTTTAAAGAGATAGTAAGTTTTTACTCTACAAAAAGCAGAACTTTTTATTTATAGTGAAAAAAAAAGAGTGTAAAATAGCTAATTTTTCCAATTTGAAAGGCTCCATTTCTACTTAAAAGGTTTTTCATGTGTATTATTACGGTGACTTTTCTCCCAAATTTTAATTTCGTGACCCGTAAATTTTTTAAATACATTACTTGAAATAACAAAACGAAATATTTATTTTTTACTTCTTTTTAAAGAGCTAGTAAAATTTTTACTCTACAACAAGCAGAACCTTTTATTTTATGGGGAAACCTTTTATTTTATGGTGAAATGGCTATTTTTTTCCAATTTGAAATGCACCATTTCTCCTTAAATGGTTTTCCATGTGTAATATTAAGGTGAGTTTTCTCCCAAATTTTAATTTCGGACTTGTAAATTTCATAATCACACTCATAACATGCAATTTTGTCAAGCAAAATAGTTTTAAGTCTAGCGTCTGTTTATTTTAACATGATTAAACTCCTGTGTATATTTTTTAAACTCATTACTTGAAATAACAAAACAAAATATTTATTTTTTTAATTCTTTTTAAAGAGCTAGTAAAATATTTACTCTATAAATAGCAGAATTTTCTATTTTATGGTGAAAAAAAAAGTTGTAAAATGGCTAATTTTTCCAGTTTGAAAGGCGCCATTTCTCCTTAAAAAGTTTTTCATGTGTATTATTACCTTGAGTTTTCTCCCAAATTTTAGTTTCGTGACTTGTAAATTTCATAACTACACTCATAACATGCAATTTTTTTTAAGAAAAATAGTTTTAAGTCTAGCGTCTGTTTATTTTAGCATGGTTAAACTCGTGTTCATGTTTTTTTAAATACATTACTAGAAATAACAAAACAAAATATTTATTTTTTAATTCTTTTTAAAGAACTAGTAAAATATTTATACTACAAAAAGCAGAACTTTCTATTTTATGGTGAAAAAAGAAGTTATAAAATAGCTATTTTTTCAATCTGAAAGGCACCATTTCTTATTAAATGGTTTTTCATGTGTATTATTACGGTGAGTTTTCTCCCAAATTTTAATTTCGTGACCCGTAAATTTCATAAGCACACTTATAACATGTTAATTGCTGAGAAAAATTCTCTTTAAGACCAACGTCTGTTTAATTTTAGCATAATTTAGCCCTGATAATAGACTGTATTGAGAGGTAACCTCGAGTGTATCGTGCAATTTCACGATTCGTTTTACCTGCATCCCACATCAAAGCAAAGGCAAACTATGCGTGTTCAGAAATTTGTTTTTATTTTCAGTAAACTATATTTTGTAGTTTACATTATTATCCTAATGTATTTTACAACAAATGACGTGAGTTAATACCATCAACGTCAGTTATTTTAACACATTCTGAAAACTGCTCTTTGTAAGAACATATACATATAGATTGATGTATATATTGTATATATGCATCTAATTTATATGTAATATTTCATAAAACAGTAGAACAAGGTCTGTTTATGGCAATAAAAATGCAGTTTATATCCCTCTTTATTATAAAGTAATTCATTAATTTCTTAATACACAATATGAAAGGCACGATTCTAGTTTAGCGAGGCAAAGTACGTTACGAAACATTTTGTAAATGATTATATTAAATTTTAACTTTGTGGGGTAATGTTACTTGAATCCGTAGCATACCTTAGCCTACACGTGCTCTTCGGGTGGTTCTAAATGGGTATTAGTTTCGTAGCCTTGTGTAGGCGTTAGGATAATGTCTGTATCTCATGCTGCATTTGAAAAAAATTTAACTTTGTAGATATATACATTGATATATTAACTCTTAAATTAATCATTAATCTCATATTTAAAAATGTATAAATCGTCTAAATATATTAATTAACTCATATTTGGAAATTTTTTTGTTAATTTTTAAAATGTTTTTTTGCTATTTAGTTTTTCATGGATTCTTACAATTAATATGCACAAAAATAAATATGTGTGTCCCTTTAAGTTTCGAATTCATTAAATTTATTAATAAACAATTAAAATTAGAAGTTTAAATATTTCACGGAACGAAGAAAATAGCGTGCAAAACTTTTATATAACTTAGGAACGATGTTTTTCTTTTAGATGAAATTGAAATTCTATTAACATTCCAACAAATTGAGATGTTAATCACAATCTTCTGATTAGGTTTGGTTTGGTTTGGAGCGCTACGATCTACTGTTTTGCACACGAGAGCTAATAAGACCGGGACCTACTGTTTAAAGCCGATTCCGAACAGGTACGAACATCCATTCCAGCTGCGGGATACAAACCCTCAAACTCCGGCACCGAAGAGCAGCACTCTACCATTCGGCCATAGTTCGGCCTTCTGATTAGGAACAACATTTTATCATTTTTTTAAGCATCACGTAAATTTACTTTTTGTGCAGATTCATAACTAAAACTAGGTTTAATTATTATATCTTTTATAATACTTCACTTTAAGCCAGAGATGACAAATATTTTATTAAAGTGCTAAAATCAAAATTAATTGAAATGTAAATTTCGTCCAATATCTCTTGTTTGTATATGTAGTACCTGTAAATTTTTTATTTGTAATAAAAATGATCAAAGTATTGGGATAGAATACAATATTTTTATATAAAAATGTCACAGAAAATGATTAAATATTAATAATCATTAAAATAGGGAAATCGGAAACTCCGTATTAATTTGTAAAAGATGTTTTACGACATCTAATTTTTAACGCGTTTGTTCAGACTTATATATAACACCAACTAACATAGCATTTCATGAAGTGAAAAGAATATTTTTACATTTTTTTGCCATACTTATTTTATTGATATTTCAATTTTTTTTTTTTTACAGTGTCAAGAAAATTTTCTGCCTTGCTATGTAATTGACGTCCGTGCTTTAAATTAGTATTTTAATATGTGATGATAAATAGATCTATTTTCTATTATTTTAATAACCTGTGATTTTTTTAATCTGCAGTCCAACTACAGATTCTGAAATAACCTACTAGTTATAATTTAAAACAAATGTGGGTAACCTAAGGGCCGAGAAGTAATCTTTATCCCAGTTGTAAAAATAGGAATATATTGCATTTTGACTATATAACTATAAAATCATAACATGTACTGATCAATCCTGATTTTGTTTTGCAGGTGTATGCTCAAAGAACAAACTGAGGGGAAAATTTATCTTAACAAATCATACAACTCACTATTAAGCACTGACACATTATTAAATATAACTCGTTTTATACAGTTAAACTGTTGGGAAGAATAGAAAAAAATCAATGGAATTTGAAATATATCATAAATTATTTCTTACTTATTTAGAAAAGAAGTTAAATGATATAATATGGGATGATAAATAGATCTATTTTCTATTATTTTAATGATAACCTGTGATTTTTTTTAATCTGCAGTCCACCTACAGATTTTGAAATAACCTACTAGTTATAATTTAAAACAAATGTGGGTAACCTAAAGGCAGAGAAGGAATCTTTATCCCTGTTGGGAAAATAAGAATATATTACATTTTGACTATATTACTATAAAATTATAACATGTACTTATCAATCCTGATTTTGTTTTGCAGGTATGCTCAAAGAACAAACTGAAGGAAAAATGTATATTAACAAATTTAACTCACTATTAACCACTGTCATATTATTAAATAAAGCTCGTTTCACACTAATAACTTTTGTAAAGAATAGAAAAAAAATCAATGAAACTTGAAATATATCATAAATTATTTCTTATTTATTTAGAAAAGAGGTTAAATGATATAATATGTGATGATAAATAGATCTATTTTCTATTATTTTAATAACCTGTGATTTTTTTAATCTGCAGTCCAACTACAGATTCTGAAATAACCTACTAGTTATAATTTAAAACAAATGTGGGTAACCTAAGGGCCGAGAAGTAATCTTTATCCCAGTTGTAAAAATAGGAATATATTGCATTTTGACTATATAACTATAAAATCATAACATGTACTTATCAATCCTGATTTTGTTTTGCAGGTATGCTCAAAGAACAAACTGAGTGAAAAATTTATTTTAACAAACTTAACTCACTATTAAGCACTGACACATTATTAAATATAACTCGTTTTATACTGTTAAACTGTTGGGAAGAATAGAAAAAGTCAATGGAATTTGAAATATATCCTAAATTATTTGTTGTTTATTTAGAAAAGACGTTAAATAATATAATATGTGATGAGAAATAGATCTATTTTCTATTATTTTAATGATAACCTGTGATTTTTTTTTAATCTGCAGTCCACCTACAGATTCTGAAATAACCTACTAGTTATAATTTAAAACAAATGTGGGTAACCTAAGGGCCGAGAAGGAATCTTTATCCCTGTTGTGAAAATAAGAATATATTGCATTTTAACTATATTACTATAAAATCATAACATGTACTTATCAATCCTGAATTTGTTTTGCAGGTGTATGCTCAAAGAACAAACTGAGAGAAAAATTTATCGTAACAAATCATACAACTCACTATTAAGCACTGACACATTATTAAATATAACTCATTTTATACTGTTAAACTGTTGGGAAGAATAGAAAAAATCAATGAAATTTGAAGTATATCAAAATTTATTTCTTATTTATTTAGAAAAGACGTTAAATGATATAATATGGGATGATAAATAGATCTATTTTCTATTATTTTAATGATAACCTGTGATTTTTTTTAATCTGCAGTCCACCTACAGATTTTGAAATAACCTACTAGTTATAATTTAAAACAAATGTGGGTAACCTAAAGGCAGAGAAGGAATCTTTATCCCTGTTGGGAAAATAAGAATATATTACATTTTGACTATATTACTATAAAATTATAACATGTACTTATCAATCCTTTTTTTTTTTTTTTTTTTTTTTTTTTTTTTTTTTTTTTTTTGCGGGTATGCTCAAAGAACAAACTGAGTGAAAAATTTATTTTAACAAACTTAACTCACTATTAACCACTGACATATTATTAAATAAAGCTCGTTCCACACTATTAAACTGTTGGAAAGAATAGAACAAACTCAATGAAACTTGAAATATATCATAAATTATTTCTTATTTATTTAGAAAAGAGGTTAAATGATATAATATGTGATGATAAATTTATGTATTTTCTATTGTTTTAATGATAACCTGTGATATTTTTTAAATCTGCAGTCTACCTACAGATTCTGAAATAACTTGCTAGTTATAATTTATAACAAATATGGGTAACCTAAGGCCCGGGAAGGAATCTTTATCCCTGTTGTGAAAATAAGAATATATTGCATTTTAACTATATTACTATAAAATCATAACATGTACTTATCAATCCTGAATTTGTTTTGCAGGTGTATGCTCAAAGAACAAACTGAGAGAAAAATTTATCGTAACAAATCATACAACTCACTATTAAGCACTGACACATTATTAAATATAACTCATTTTATACTGTTAAACTGTTGGGAAGAATAGAAAAAATCAATGAAATTTGAAGTATATCATAAATTATTTCTTATTTATTTAGAAAAGACGTTAAATGATATAATATGGGATGATAAATAGATCTATTTTCTATTATTTTAATGATAACCTGTGACTTTTTTTAATCTGCAGTCCACCTACAGATTCTGAAATAACCTAGTAGTTATAATTTAAAACAAATGTGGGTAACCTAAGGGCCGAGAAGGAATCTTTATCTCCGTTTTGAAAATAAGTACATTGCATTGCAATATATTGCATTTTGACTATATTACTATAAAATCATAACATGTACTTATCAATCCTGATTTTGCTTTGCAGGTGTGTGTTCAAAGAACAAACTGAGGGAAAAATTGTATCGTAACAAATCATACAACTCACTATTAAGCACTGACACATTATTAAATATAACTCATTTTATACTGTTAGACTGTTGGGAAGAATAGAAAAAATCAATGAAATTTGAAATATATCATAAATTATTTCTTATTTATTTAGAAAAGAGGTTAAATGATATAATATGTGATGATAAATAGATCTATTTTCTATTATTTTACTGATAACCTGTGATTTTTTTAAATCTGCAGTCCACCTACAGATTTTGAAATAACCTACTAGTTATAATTTAAAACAAATGTGGGTAACCTAAAGGCAGAGAAGGAATCTTTATCCCTGTTGGGAAAATAAGAATATATTACATTTTGACTATATTACTATAAAATTATAACATGTACTTATCAATCCTGATTTTGTTTTGCAGGTATGCTCAAAGAACAAACTGAAGGAAAAATGTATATTAACAAATTTAACTCACTATTAACCACTGTCATATTATTAAATAAAGCTCGTTTCACACTAATAACTTTTGTAAAGAATAGAAAAAAAATCAATGAAACTTGAAATATATCATAAATTATTTCTTATTTATTTAGAAAAGAGGTTAAATGATATAATATGTGATGATAAATAGATCTATTTTCTATTATTTTACTGATAACCTGTGATTTTTTTAAATCTGCAGTCCACCTACAGATTTTGAAATAACCTACTAGTTATAATTTAAAACAAATGTGGGTAACCTATGGGCCCAGAAGGAATCTTTATCCCTGTTGTGAAAATAAGAATATATTGCATTTTAACTATATTACTATAAAATCATAACATGTACTTATCAATCCTGAATTTGTTTTGCAGGTGTATGCTCAAAGAACAAACTGAGTGAAAAATTTATAGTAACAATCTTAACAGTTTATTAACCAATAACATATTATTAAATAAAGCTCGTTTCACACTATTAAACTGTTGGAAAGAATAGAAAAAATCAATGAAATTTGAAATATATCATAAATTACTTCTTATTTGTTTAGAAAAAGCGTTAAAAGCTATAAAAATAAATGTATTATAGACATTTCTGTTCGCGAACTGTTAAAATTCAGGAGTTTTTTATTTTTATTTTAAATGTGTCTTAAATAATTTTTACGTATTGTTGGTGTAGTTTTATATATTTTTATACAGAAGCTGAAATATACCCCCTCCTTTAATTTCCTCTCAAAATTTCTCTTAGAAATGTGTGCATCCCAAGGCCGATATGTCATCAGACAAAGCGACTTTCATATCTCAAAGGGTACTCATCCCCTGTTTATAAAGAAGCTTGAATAATTTATTAAAAACTAATTCTTGTAGCACTGATCTACTAAAATTTCGGCGAAGTACACAATTTCTGTTGCAACCAAAAAGGGTAAATATTTATTTCTCCCCGAAAGTGATAAAAGGTCAAATTTTCCCTAATATCCCTCCGTACTTATTGATCACAGTCATGGTTCCAGTTGTTTTCCGTTGCTATGCATTTTCCATTAATTCGCTATTTTAATGCATTGTTCATAATACAAAACTTGCGAGGTTTTTTTTTTTTCTAGAATGAGGTTGTTTTGGTAACACATGGATCAATCTTTTCACCCCAAATTATTGTATTAATGGAACTTTTTTTTTTGGGGGGTATTATTTTCGAAAATCACATAAGCAATTTTCGAAATATATTTCTCTGTTTTGATGCAACGCTTTTTATTTTTTTTAAATAAATCTGGGTCTTATTCAAACAAATGCTATCTATTTGTAATTGGAAACTATAGAAAAGCTCTACACAACAATTTACAGATTGATAATAGTGTTAATGTAAGCATACTTCTAATTAAGAAGTATACCTTACTTAAGCTTTATAAAAATACGTCATAATTGCAGAAATTGCTCCGATGGACCAATTTACATACTGATTAATTAATATATATCAATTATTTTACTAATTCTATGATGTTTCCTCTTGTAAAATAATTATCTATCTCTTATCAATATCATTTCATCTATCTCTTATCAATATCTATTTGTAATTGGAAACTATAGAAAAGCTCTACACAACAATTTACAGATTGGAACTAGTATTAATGGAAATATACTTCTAAAAGGTCATACCTTACTTTATAAAAATACGCCATAATTGCAGAAATTGCTCCGATGGACCAATTTACATACTGATTATTTAATATATACCAATTATTTTACTAATTCTATGATGTTTTCTCTTATCAAATAATCATCTATCTCTTATCAATATAATTTGTAGTTGGAAACTATAGAAAAGCTCTACACAGCAATTTCCAGATTGATACTAGTATTAATATAAACATACATCTAACTAAGAGGTCATACCTTTCTTAAACTTTATAAAAATACTCCATAATTTCAGAAATTGCTCGAATGGACCTAATTTACATACTGATTAATATATACCAATTATTTTACTAATTCTATGATGTTTTCTCTTATCAAATATAATAACTAATTTGAAATAAAACTGTCTAGATTTGACTTTTTAAAGGTTTAAAGTGATACCAATTTTTTTAATAAAAATTAAATATATGTAGCTTTTGTGCATAATTAAAACAATTTCTCTTTCATAAAACCTTGGATATTTCAAGCATAAATTCTAAAATATTGCAAAACTTTAATGAACTAAAATCTTACATGTTACAGTAAAATTTCTGTTATTTAATCCCTCATAAGTTAATAACGGGAATTAATTGTACTTTTTGTTAATTAAAATGGCTATATCTCTAGAAATTAATGCTTAAGGAATTAATGCTTATAGTTTCTAAGGTTTTAGAGAATTAATGTTTTGTTTCTTTTCAAAATTTATGTTTCAAGTATCAAAAATTTTGTGTATATGAGATTGTTTTTATCACTCCCTGATGCTATATATAAATATATTTTTGAACTTTAAAACTTTAATTAATTCTAGATGATTTTAATGTAAATTATGTATATTTAAAAAGAGATTTTTTTCTGATTGCAACTGCTTCGGTCTGGATACACGGTGCCGAATTAATTCATTTAAAGCGTATTATAAGGAATTCCCTCCAAATGTGTCGATTTTAATTTATTTCTTTATTTATGTTTATTTTGATGATATGTCTCATCTTAAAATGAGCTTAAAATCATGAAAAGTTATTCTTTAAATTAAGTTAGTTAAGAAATTTGTTTACCAAAATGGATGAATCCGTTTATGATTAGTGGTTTTTAATCTCTTATAACCCATACATATCTGTACAATCACATCGCTTTTAACCAAACTGTGGTAGAAAAAGGCATCAATCTCGTAACCGAAGTGTTCTGGGATCTAGGCTCGAGCCAACTACAGGTCCGTCTTATTCATTAATGGCGGCTGGGGCAGATAAAAAGGTTCGGTGTCTCAGTGTCCTCCGAGTTCCCAAACGATACCTCTGGAGGTGGCCCATCAGATCTTCTGGGTCCCTGCTTCTAAATTTAGGAGGAGTCACTTTGTTTTGTGTTGTCCTTAGTGAGTATAGTTGCCCGCTATATGTGGCTTTTCATAATAAAATGTCAAAACGAAGTCTATAGCATTGTATGGTCGAATGCTTAACAGGCAAATGCTGCTTTATTTATTTTAAAAATATCTTTTAACCCATACGCCTCTTTTACAGTGATTATACGAACCTCTATTATTTAAAACTTAAATAAGATGAATTTGGAATGCTGAAGAAAGAAAGTCTCTTGGACAGTGATTTTACAGACCTTTAATATTTAAAATTTAAATAAGATAAATCATGAATGCTGGGAAAAGAAAGTCTCTTGGACAGTCATTTTACAGACTTCTAGTGTTTAAAACTTAAATAAGATAATTCTGGAATACTGAAGGAAAAAAGAATTTTACGCAATGATTTTACTGACCTCTATTATTTAAAACTTAAATAAGATGAATTTGGAATGCTGAAGAAAGAAAGTCTCTTGGACAGTGATTTTACAGACCTTTAATATTTAAAATTTAAATAAGATAAATCATGAATGCTGGGAAAAGAAAGTCTCTTGGACAGTCATTTTACAGACTTCTAGTGTTTAAAACTTAAATAAGATAATTCTGGAATACTGAAGGAAAAAAGAATTTTACGCAATGATTTTACTGACCTCTATTACTTAAAACTTAAATAAGATAAATTTGGAATGCTGATTAAAGAAAACATCTTTCACAGTGATTTTACAGACTTCTAGTATTTAAAATTTAAATAAGATAAATCAGGAATGCTGCGGGAAAAAAAGCCTTTTGGGTAGAGATTTTACAGACCTCTAGTATTTAAAATTTAAATAAGATAAATCAGGAATGCTGAGGGAAAAGCCTTTTGGGTAGAGATTTTACAGACATCTAGTATTTAAAATTTAAATAAGATAAATCAGGAATGCTGAGGTAAAAAAGCCTTTTGGGTAGCGATTTTACAGACATCTAGTATTTAAAATTTAAATAAGATAAATTTGGAATGCTGAGGAAAGAAAGCTTCTGGGACAGTGATTTTACAGAGTCTAGTATTTATAGCTGAAATAAGGTAAATTTGGAATGATCGAGTAAGATACATGAAACAGCTTTTATAATGTCTTTTATAAATATATTTTATAAGCAAACAAAATAATGCCAATTATATGCATTTATCGTGTTGACGACAGCCTCAAGAAAAATTTGCTATTAAAGGAGCTAGGAAAATAACGCTTATAGAATTTTTTTTATCTAAGAGAATGATATGTCTTTTTAAAGACATATCATTCTTTTAGATAAAAAGATGCATCCATGAATCCCTTAAGTCTAAGTGACTAATTCAAATTCATTTTTACTATGAATTAAGATACTTTAAACTCTAGCGTTTGTAACATAATTTTATCTATAAGTATGAAACGTATTAAATTGAGTTTCTATAGTTCTTTTAGAGTTCAAAGTGGAGTAAAATTTTGTACTCAATACCACATCCATGAACCTTTTATAAAAGCACCACACACATCGACAGGTCTTTCTTTGAATACCAAAATAAAAATCTCTGGTCTAAGTGAATAATCCATTTTCATTTTTGTTATAAATTAAGTCATTCAAAACTCTGGGGTCATCTGTAAACACCTTTTATATAAAGACTTTAATAAAATGTGTGATTTATTTTATCTCATGGAGAGAATAAACGTTTAATTTAAAGAAGTTGTTCATCACAGTCGGCTGTTTTAGCTAAAAGTAGCTAGAAAATAGACTAAAAGATTGCGTTTGTAACATCTTTTTGCCCATAAGGATAAAATCGTATTTAACTGAATCTAAAAGATTCGTGTTCTCCAACATCATTTTTCTTATAGTTATAGATACTAGAAATACCGGAGCTATAGATAGAGTCTTAATGTGTAATTTTGTTTCACAAAGACAATAATTATTTAACTTAAAGCAAATTGTTCATCACATTCATACCATCTGCAGCCAAAATTAAGAGGTGAAAACATATTGTTTGTAGTATATTTTTTTATCTTTAAATATGAAACGTATTCATAAATATAAGCCTCAAAACTTATTTTAGAGTATAAAAAAATTAAACCATATTAAAATCTACCTGTGTGAACATCAGCTTCATTTACCTTATTACTGAAAATTCTCAAAATGCTAGGTAGATACATAGACTATATATTACAAAGTCTTTTGTAAAATCTGTAATTTTTTAACGAAGAAAATAAATTGTCAATTAAGGTTCAATTAAGTATATACTTCTGAATTTGCTATTATAAATATTGAATTTAAGGCAATTTTTTGTCTTCTTGTTTTCCTCAACAAAAGTTAGCCATAAAAGGTGAAAACATAAAGTTTGTAGCCTCTTTGCATCAGTAAGAATCAGAGGCATAGCAAGAAATTTTTCATGGGGTGTGAGTTTCTCGCCCCTTCATCTTATTTCTCAAAATCAAATACAGCAGTCCTTACATCTTTTCTTCCTCTCTTATCTGGCATTACAGCCCTTTACATACTAGTATTCACCACAACAGCCTCCCGCCTCCTCCGCTCTAAAAGCTAAACCTTCCCAATTCTTGATTCTCAATTCTTTACGATCTTTTTCAATTCCTTCAATCCATTTCTCGCTTGGTCTTCCTCTTCTTTATTGTTTACCGTTATTATCTTTTTACCTGTATCCTTCTTGTTTCTTCTTTCGATGTGTCCAAACCATCGGATTCTTTGTGCCTTTATATCCTTTATCCTTTATCCACTACATCCTTACATACATAATATTTATATATAGTAATCCTTATGAGAGCTTACAATCCCTCCATCCACCCTTTCACTACACCATTAGGAAAGATAAATATAGCAAACACAGTTGCTATAAAGATTTCAAAATTTAAAATAAGTGAAATTTTATAACAAATACCATGTATCCCCAGCATTTCTTTGTACCCCAAAATCAAAACAGAGGTCTAAGTAATGAAGTGTCATTTTTCTTACAGGTCAAGATACTCAAACTGTTTGGAAGATATCTAGACTACTTTTTATAAAAAAATTAAAAACTATGTTTAAATAACAAAATAAACATTTAATTTAAATCAACTGGTCGACCATTATGTCGTCTTCAGCCAAAATTAGTAACAAAGGAAGAGAAAACAACGTTTGTAACACCTTATTTTCCATAAGGATGAAATGTATTAAAGAAAGCCGCAAAAGTTCATGTTGAGTCCAAAAAAGAAAAAAATTACATTAAATTCTACTTTCGCGAACCCTATAGAAGCACCTCACTGGACCATTGACCATAGGTTCATAATCTCTGATCTAAGTAATTAATCTAAATTCGTTTTTCTTTTTATCTTAAGAGTCTAAAATTGCTAAGAAGATGCATGGACTACTCTTTATAGAATCTTTTATAAAATAAGTATTTTTTTTTACTGAGAAAATATTTTTTTTAATTTAAAGCAATTGTTCATCCCATTCATGCTTTCTTCAATTCAAATTACCCACAAAGGAAGGGAAAATGACGTTTGTAACACCTTTTTTATCCATAATGAAATGTACTGAGTCTTTGGATATTTTTCTAAGTCTAAAAAAATTAAACTGAAGGCTGCTTTCACGAATCTTCTTGGATCCCCCCAAGGGATCACTGACCACAAGTTTAGAATCTCTGATCTTAGTAATTAATGTAATTTCGCTTTTCTTTTTAGCTTAAGATACTACAATTGCTAGGAAGATATATAGACTACTCTTTAAAGAATCTTTTATAAAATAAGGCATTTTTTAACTGAGAAAATAATTATTTAATGTAAAGCAATTGTCCATCTCATTCACACCGTCTTCAATTCAAATTACCCACAAAGGAAAGGAAAACGGCGCACACTTTTTTTGTCCATAGAGATGAAATGTATTGAATCTTTACAGTTTTTTCTGAATCTAAAAAAAATTACATTGAATGCTGCTTTCGTGAATCCTCTTGGATCCCCTCAAGGGATCACTGACCAGAGGTTCAGATTCTCTGATCTGAGTAATTAATCTAAAATCGCTTTTTCTTTTAACTTAAGACACTAAAATTGGAGGGGATAAATGAAGACTACCTTTTATACAACCTTTTATAAAATGTGTCATTTTGTTTTTTGGAGAGAAAAAAGGTGCAATTTAAAGTAATTGTTCATTACTTTCCCATCCTCTTCAACCCTAATTATCTACAAAAAAAAGACAAAAATTGAGTTTGTAAGATCGTTTAATCTATACTGTTGAAACGTATTAATATGAGACGCTAGAGTTCTCTGAGAGTCTAATACAAAAAATAAAATTTACATAGAATGCTATCTTTGTGAACCCTCTAGGAGCTCCCTAGGGGTTCATTGACCACAGGTTAAAAATCTCTTGTCTAAGCTAACAATCTAGTCTCGTCTTTCTGCTTGTAGTTCAAGATGGCAATCATGTTTCCAACTTTAAAACTTTATTTCTTGATAATAAGGTGTGCCCCTACATCTGCAAGTGCAAAACTCTGCGTAGGTGCTGCATACGGAAACACAGGTTCAGTTCCCTCTGGAGACACGGTTATTAGTCCATTCAGAATAGGCTTTCACGTTTAGATTCTGGTATGTTTGGTACCTCCTATGCAAATCTTTTGTAACGAAAGACAGCTGCTGGGCTCCAAAATGCGACCAACCTGTTTTCCTAATAATAATGAAAAAAAAACAGGAAAAACAATTTGACCATTTTCCCAAAACCGAAAGAAATTAAAAGATTATGCATGAGACATATACTATTATAGTTATAAGTCCTGATTAAATCTCTATGTTTTATTTTTAATCAAATATGATATACCGCGAGAAAGGCAGTTCTTTTTTATTCTTTTATTATTTGGACCCTATTCAAGCAATTTGAAGCACCGAAAACGATCTCGTTTTTGTTTGCGAAGCGAAACCGCTCTGTTCTGCGTTTGAATTAATTATCTGAACTTGTTCATTTACTGCGATAAAGGTAATTTATTGAGGAATCCTTTCGTACATACACACACACACACCAACCACATCTCGATTTAATTGTTTTGGTCGAAATTGGGAGAGAAAAAATCAATCGCCATTGATCTGACTGATGATAATTTGATTTATAGCTCATCCTCGAAATAAATTTCATTCTATCTACTCCCATGCCTTTCGCAATTTTTCTCTGTAAGCAAAAAGCGCCTGGGTTGTTGATTAAGCGGGATGATTAACGTTCAGGGAGAGAATCTCTCCCCAGCAGTACACCTTGCGCCATCTATTGTTTATTACGGCTACTACTTTTGGAAGTTATCACAGGAAAGCTTGGGCTCTTGTCTTCAGCAGTCTCGTGCTCATACTGCACAAATCAAGTTGCCTCTCTGAACATTAAAGCTTCTGTTATTTATCTAGAAATGTAAATATTTTTCTAGTTCTGCTTAAAAGGTATAAGTATTTAACGTAAATTTCCGCATTGGCTGATGACCCACTGGGAAAGAATGCGAAGTAAGGCAATAGGTAAGTGCTTGCTTAAAAGCGTGCTGTAATCAAGTAGAAACCGTTACGCTTGCTGCTCCCCGATAAATCCCGTTTCAATCTCTGCTTGAGCCTCTGAGTGACAAGATGTTTGTATGATATTTTTCAATCGATACTTCGAAATTCTCATAAATCTGCTAACTATTTGGAAGGGCTTCTCATTAACTGACAACTAATCCAAAATGGTAATAAATTAAAGGTATTTGTTCAAAATCACTTCAATTTCATTTATGTTAATTGAATAATTGTATAATTAATGCTGTGTATTGATTATATAAAAGTTTATTATTGTTTGGAAAATATAAAATAGTATATAGAAATCTAAAATTAAATTTTGTAGACTTATTCACTTCGAAGTATTAATTGAAAAATTTGTTTAAGAGATTAAATATTTTTAATATTTATTTCAACTAAAAAATATCTAGAAATCTTATATAAAAATAATCTTTAAATATGATCAAAAAAGCTGTAAAAACAATAAATACAAAGATATATGGTTATTGATATAATTAATGTTTAAATTCACAAATTAAATTTCTTACTCTATTTTTTTTAACGTTTCCTAAAGCTTGTAATCCTTTATATCAAATATAATTTTGCATTTTCATAGACTGTTTAAACATTTTCTATCTCTATTTTTTAACAGGTTTTTCGTTTTGATGCACATTAATGCTTTCCTCGATCGAAGCTCGTAAATCCATTTTAATATTTTTTTCTCTCTGTTTTACCGTTCCCATCTTTTAAGTATTTACTAATCTTTAAAAAAAAATTTTAAAAAACACAAGATGTTCTTTTGCGTGCATCACTTTCCTTTCTTCAAAACTTAATTTCAATATTTATGCGAACCGAGGGGGTAACACGAGAAATATTTTCTTTATTTTTTTTTCTCCGTTAAATTTTTCTCTCTCAGTTTAAATGATCGTGCGAAAAGGCAAAATGGAGTATTTGCAATTCAAATGTTTCACACTTTTCTCACGGAAGCTGGGTTTTTTTTTTTCTTTATAGCTAGGATAAAAAAAAAAAAATGAGTGTGAAATTTTTCCTAATTTTTATTTTAATAGATTTTAAATGAGAGTGATTGCATTTATGGAAATTTAACAGAAAATGAAGATGTTTTAATGCTTTCGATAGTAAAATAAACGGATTGCATATTGCATTAGCTTGAATTTCCTTTAAATATATATATATAAACTGAGTGTGAAAATATTTCTAGTTTTTATTTTAATAACTTTTAAATGAAAGTGATCACACATAAATAAATTTAACAGAAAATGAAAGGTTTTTAATTCTTTCTGAAATAAATTAAACTGATTGTAAATTGCATTATCTAAAAATTTCGACAGTTTAGTATATAAAAAGAGATATGAGTTTTAAAAATTTACTAATTTATATTTTAATTTGCTTTTAAATAGGAGAGATAACATTTATAGAAAATTAGAAGAAAACGAAGTTATTTTAATGCTTTTGAAATAATAAATGTGAATGCACATTATTGTGCTATTTTTTATCAAATTTATTAAGCAAATAACAAATTAGTTTGGTATTGTTTAAAAATTAAAGTAATTTTGTCATTCAGTTACTTTATGTGATTTTAATTAGTTAAAGTTCATCAAATTTCATTTCATTTATGTATTGCTAAAAATTTCTTTCATTGACCATCTTGAAATAATAACTTCTGAAAAAAATGACCAATTAAAGATTGAAAACATCAAAAATTTGGTTAAATTATAATCATTCTATTTCATTTAAATACTTTTTCTCTTTATTTTATGATTAAGAATGCTGAAGACAATGGTATAGTATGATAGTATTGAAATGTCTATCATTTTTGTTGTTTTCTTTTTCAGATTTCTGCTGAAATTTCTTCCTAAGGTCCCTTCAGAGTTTAAAAGTTATTTGCCGCGAAAGACCTATGACTTTATTAGTATTTAAAAGAATAAAACCCATGTCTACTTCGGCATAATAATTTAATTATTAGCTTTAGCTTAAAATAAGTCAATAAATGACAGGAAATTGATAACACAACCTTAAATTCTTTCAAATGATTTTAAAGCTTTGAATTTTCTAGAAAGAATTAAAAACTTATTTGCCTTATAACTTAATACCTTATAACTTTTTTCAGCATTTAAAAGAATAAAACACTCTTCAGTTTCAGCATAATATTTAAATTAGCAGTTTTATCTTATCTTTATCAACATTAAAGAGCATAAAGTTAGTTTCAATATAATGTTTAAATTAATAGGTATAATGCAAAACACAAGTATAGTTGATTAGGTAGTACAAAGTTAAGTTCTTTAAAAAGTCTTTGAAGCTTTCAGTGTTAATATACATAATTATATATAAGAATAAAAACATACTTATCAGCATAAAAAACATTAAAAGGAAAAATTAGTTTTGGTATGATATTTTAATTAGCGTAAAATGACAAACTATAACTGGTAATAGCACAATGTTATAGTTCTTAAAGCTTTGAAATTATTATGTGCGATTATATATAAAGATAAAATGAAGATTTTAATAAGAATCTAAATATATTTATGGTTGGAAAAAAGGAAAAATTTAACTGAAGGCTAATAACTTCTAAATATTTTACATTATTCTAAAGAGTTTATAGAGCAATATTTATAATTCTAGAATTTAAAAAAAAAAGTTTTGAGCCATGTTTCTTTTTAATAATCTTTTCTCTATATCTAGACTAAGAAAATTAAATGTTAACAATAATCAATATAGGGAAATAATTATAACAAACATTAAACCTGCTAAAAATTACATGTGTAATTTGAATTTTCTATTCGAAGTATTTAAAATAATATATTTTGTAGCAGTTAACGAAAAAAATAATATATTTTGTAGCAGGTTACATGTTTAAAGAAACCTTTAGCTTACAATGCTAAAAAAACTAATAAATAAGTCTAAAATAGAAATAAGAAAAAGATAGTAATTTTAGATTTGATTAAAAGAAATTTTAAATATTAATATTTTTTATTGACATACAGAAACATTTTCAAGTAAGCAAAAAATATGTGAAGACTTTATTCTATTTATACTATTAAAAAGAATTTACTAAAGACAATACCCCCCTCAAAACTATATATATATATATATATATATATATATATATATATATATATATATATATATATATATATATATATATATATATATATATATATATATATATATATATATATATAGTATTATTTTAATATTACACTGCATCAGGTATTCAGAAAAAGTATAAATATATTTTTAAATTATTTCAAAAAAATATATTTAGGTAAATAAAGATTCCTTATTTAATTCTGCGTAGAATTTTGATACAAATCTAGATTCGAATTTAATAATTTTCCTACTCTGATTTTATTTTATTGACCTTTTCTTTACATCATGAATTACCTTCGTACCAAAAACGGTATTAAATCATATTAAATTTACTAAAGACAATACCCCCCTCAAAACTATATATATATATATATATATATATATATATATATATATATATATATATATATATATATATATATATATATATATATATATATATATATATATATATATATATATATATATATATATATATATATATATATATATATATATATATATATATATATATATATATATATATATATATATATATATATATATATATATATATATATATATATATATATATATATATATATATATATATATATATATATATATATATATATATATATATATATATATATATATATATATATATATATATATATATATATATATATATATATATATATATACTCTGATTTTATTTTATTGACCTTTTCTTTACATCATGAATTACCTTCGTACCAAAAACGGTATTAAATCACATTAAATAAAATATAACACTGCTTTATAGCGATTAAGAAATATTTATTTTCCAGATTTATTTCTGTGTAGATTTTAATCTACTCGAATTCTCTCTGAAATTAATTATTATATTGATCTGATTTTAAAATTTTGGATATTTTTTATATCTTAATTTCTCATATGATTCAAAAGAGAATTTAAAGCCTCTCAAATAAATAAAATTATGTCGGATATCTACGAAAAATATTTATTTTCTGCATTTATTTCTGAGTAGTATTTTAATCTACATTTATACCGGTTAAAAATAGTTTTATAATTAATCTCAATTTAAAATTTAGGATATTTTTCATATCTTAATTTCTCTTATTCTACAAAAAGAGATGCTAAAACTTTTTTTAAAAAATATATAATTTATTTTTATTTCGATTAAGAAATATTTATTTTCAATATTTATTTTTGGGTATGATTTTAATCTACAACAATTTTGGCTGAAATTTAATTATTTTATTATTCGGAATAAAAATTTTAAATATTTTTCATATCGTAAATTCTAAAACGCTCCAATAAAATATATTAAAACCTATAAAATAAAATAAAATCCTATGTTTTAGCGTTTCCCATCATAAATCCTTTCCAATCCATTATTTTTTAATGGATTTTGCACAATCGACATCCCGGAATCGATAGTTAGTCAATAAAACAAGAGCCATTGATACAATTCTTCAAATATAAATTTTGTCATCTGTCAGATGCAAAATGGGTGGTGCCTTCGCATGTAAATTTATGTAAATCTACCTTATAACCGGTCATGAGGGCCGGGCTACGGTAGCTGGATCCGCCCCGTTTTAGGATAGAGGTGGGGATCGTTAAGTGACCCGCAAGCCTGGGGGCGGTCGTAAAGGAAATAAGGGCAGGACTTAAGGCGGGTCAACCGTGAAGAGCTGTCTAGTGTTTGAAGACCGGGCTGGAGAGGGGGGGGAGGGAGGAAACGATGATAGTTTGAAGCGAGAAGGATAAAAAATGTAGGGAGTAGAGCGAGATTCGAAGGGACGCTAGAGTCAAAATCGTGCTTTCTCCCTCCGAACGCGACACTCGCTTATAACTAGTATCCTAGTTTCATTATAACGAAGTTCGTAGTAACGGTAGTTTACCCGGAATAGAGGAAAAATCATAAGGAAGGCCATCCAACCCCTGATACTGAAAATTAACTCTCAAAATTCGCTCCCTCTCCCCATTTCTCTTCCCAGATCAAGAAAAAAAATTTTTTTGGAGCTCAAAATTTTTCCCCCCGGAGGGAAAAAAAAATTCATCTGCAAGTCTGAGCGAGCGTGCTGCCCGATTGGCGCATCCCATGCCATGTGTCAAGTTGACGAATGTGTGAAGTGAGGAGCGGAAGAGACTGTTCAAAATCCCCAAACAAGAAAAACATATTTTCCCAAAGTAGTGGAAAGGGGAGGGTTCCCTCTCGAAAATAAGCGAGCCAGCCGGCAAAGGGAGGCAGCAAAACGAACCAACGCGTTCGTCGCTTTGACACCTCTCTCACCACACGCTACTAGGCTTCGGCGCTTTCTGTTTTTTTCTACTTCTTTTTGCTTAACCCTAAAAACGAGCCGTTCACCAAAAGTGTGTTTGTTTTGCTCCGATCTAGGCCCGATTTTACTGCTGTGTCGGGGTCTTTATATGATGAGGCGTAATCTGTGTGTGCTGGAGAAGTTGACTGCCGGATTCAGCAATGGTGTTCCGATGTTTGTTTTTTCAGCGATCCTTCGCTCTCTGCAGTGTCCCAGGATTTGCCGCATAACATTAATGGGAAATCGATGCTTTGGCTGTGAACCGGCTCGGCGGATTCCTTTGGGGTAAGTACACATTTCGAATATTTCTAATGGTTACCAGATAGGCCCTTCACTGCCTACGCTTTGATTTATTTAACGTGATTGATGCAGGCGACGATGATTTAATCACATTACAATGAGTATCGGATAGCGCGTTGGAGATTTAATTACGGTTTCGAAGGAATATTATCAATAAACAAATGGAACTGTTAGTGTGGGATTAGTTTCTAAAATAAGTAAAATAACCGAGGCTTAACTCTAATCATTAAATTATTTACTATGTTAGGCCTAACCGTCATTTAGTATTTGCTTTAAAGCATTATAGAAATCATTGTAATGGCCGTGAATAAATTTAAAATTTTTACATACCAAATGAACAAATGTCTGTATTTTTTCATTAATATACAACTTGCTATTGATTATAAGAGTGGTTTAGATTCAGTTCTTAATCTAATGGTAGTTAATATTTATGTTTTTATTGTTGAATTTTCATCTCTAAAACAATACAGTATTTTTTTATGATAAGCATTGTACTTTTCTTAAACATTTATGATGCGAGAAGTTATATTTTCAGTTAGAAAGGGAAACTTATTTAGAATCTCAGATAAAAGTTAAAATTATGAGATGTTTATACATAATTAAATACTATTATGGTGAAAAACAATTCCTGTAATCTAGTTTTATTCAGGAATCATAACATACACTTCTCCAGAGAAAGAAATTTAAAATCTAGATTGCTTTATAACCACTTTTCTTAAATGTAATGACATTTCAGAATGCACATAAACAATTCAGATATAAGTTTTAAATAATGTCAAGGATTATTATCTTATCAAACATAATTATTAGAAAAATAAAATAACATGGAAGGACATTGCTGTAGAATTATTAAACGAATTTATGTATATACTCTTTTGTTATGTATATTTTATTTATTTATTACTGAAATTGAATAGAAATTTAACTTTTCGTAGAGCAATAATGTGAGATTTGATTGAGAGATTACTCCTAAATATGTTTGTATATATTTGGTAAAAAACTATGTCTTAAAATTTCAGTTTTGATTGCTTGTTTTTAATAAACATTGCTATAAGCATCTTTGCTAAAAAATTTACTGTTGTAAGATTAAATGATGTCTTATCAAACATTTATCAGTAATAAAATAACATCACACAACATTTGTACCACACTATTGATCTAAGCTGTGTAAAAGATCTTTAGTTATGTATATTTAACTTAGTGATAGCTTAAATAGAATAATAATTTGGTTTTTCATACAGAAATAATGTGACGATTGATTCATACAACACTTTTAAATTACAGATATATATATATATATATATATATATATATATATATATATATATATATATATATATATATATATATATATAATAAAACCGTGTTTAAAATTTAGTTTATTGACTTGTTTTCAATAAACATTACGTTAAGTGTGTTTGTTCAAAAGATGCTGTTAATGGTACTTATAACTAAAATATAGTAATAATTTAAATTTTCATAAAGAATAAATATGATGCTTGAATTGTAGACTGTTTCAAAAATACGTTTGGATATATCTTGAGTAAAAATGCTTCTAAAATCTTAGTTATTGTTTGTTTGTTTTCAATAAGCATTACTTTACCACTGTTTGTTCAAAAGATACTATTACTCTAGAGAAAGAAATGTTTTATGGAAAAACAAATTAATGAACTCATTAATAGCATCTATTAAGCACCTTTGTATATTTATCAACAAAATAAAATAACATGGCAGACCATTTTTTTCGATTTAAGTTGTATAAGATCTCTTTTGTTATGTATATATAACTTACTGATAACTGAAATAAAAGTAAATCTCATAGTGAAATAATATCAGTTTTGATTTATAAACTACGCTTGAAACAGGTTTTGTATATATTGAGTAAAAATGTATCCAAATAAACTTTATGTTAAATATGTTTCTTCAAAAAGATGATGCTCATTTACTGAAAGAAATGTTTTAAGGGATAAAACTGAGATCATTAAAAACATTCATTAAGCACCTATGACTTTATCAGCAACATAAAATAACATGGCGGGACATATGTTCCGAGTTATTAAGCCAGGTTGTATAAAAACACTTTTGTTATGTATATTTAATTTGCTAATAACAGAAATAGAGTGATTTTCCATAGAAAAATAGGTGATGTTTCATTCATAGGCTACTCTTAAAATAGGTTTGTATATATTGAGTAAAAATGTTTCTAAAATTTTAGTTATTGGTTCCTTGTTTTCCATAAACATTACATTAAGTGTGTTTGTTCAAAACGATACTGTTAATCTACTGAAAGAAATGTTTCGAGGGGAAAAAATTTAATGAGCTCATTAAAAGCATCCATTAAGCACATGTGTTGTCCTACAACTCAATAGTAAAGAATCTATATTTTTTTCCACTGAAGGTACATTATGCAAAAATGTCTTTTCCCGTAGAAGCTTTTTATTACATTTATGCACGCTATAATATAGCTTACTGCTTACTGTCACGAAAGTACACTCTAAATCTAATCAGTAAGACTGATCAAAACAGTGAAGGAGGTAAATATCTCAAGGATTTTATCTTGTCCAATATATTTTAAGTAAGCTGTTCAGCCTTTGTCAGTCTCAAAACTTAAATCTTTCTCTTTAGTAACGAATAAACGGGTATCTAATCATTAATGCATTATGTTTGTAACTGAGAGATTTTAAAATCAGCATTTCGAATGATTATCTTTCTTTACTTTTCATTGCAAAGCTTAAATTCAATAGTCAGATACAAAATTCTGCTTTTATTGTTGATCATGTAGTTTAAATTTTTTAAGATCGGCTGTAATTGTGTATTTGTCAGAGTCAGATCAATGGTGTGCATTTAAAAGTTTTATTTACTTAACTAATACAGTATCCTTTCTCTAAATTTTTAAAATTGTTAGATTAACAATACTTTAAAGCTATAAAACACTACGACTGTGATAAAAAATGGTTTGAAACTTTGTAATTTTTTATGCTTGTGTACTTAAAGTAATGAATTTCCAGATATCAATGTAAATATTTTTTAGCTTTCTTGTACTGCTCTAACCCTCACAATTTTCTAAAGCGAGTTTCTTATCAAAATAAATACTTGCTTGCAATATGATTTAAGCTATAAACTTGGCAAAATAGCAAATAGTCTAAATTTAATGGGAAAACGTATTTTTTATTACTAATATGAATTTAGAGGGGATGGCTAGATATATGTGCATGTATGTTTATATAATTAACCTGCTGTACTTTGAGTCATGAGAGATTTAAAAAAAAAAAAGTTTTCTTGTAAAGCATTTTCATTAAAAAAATAGGTAAAATATCAAATAGTTTAAATTTAATGAGAAAACGTACTTTTTAAATATAAGTATATGGGAAAAAATTGGCAAGGTATATCAGTATGTATATTTAAATAATTAACCTGCTCTACTTTAAGTATTGGGGAGATTGAAAAAATGCTTGATTGTAAAATAATTTTACCATAAGCTAAGTAAAATATCAATCAGTGTAAATTTAACTAGAAAACGTACTTTTTTAATACTAGTATATTGGAAAAAATTGGCAAAATATATCAGTATTTTTATACAGTTAACTTGCCCTACTTCAAGTTTTGAGAAATTAAAAAAAATACTTGAATGTAAAATAATTTCCTTATAGTCTAAGCAAAATATAAATTAATCTAAATTTAATGTAAGAAAACGTACTTTTTTAATATTAGTATATGAGGAAAGTTAGTAAGGTACATGTGCATGTATATTTATATAATTAACTTGCCCTACTTCAGTACTGTAATCATGACAAGGTTAGTATTAATTGCCTCAAGTTAGAATAGAAAACCGCTCATATAATTTAACGAGAAAACGTAAATTTTTAATATTAGTATGTTGGAAAAAATTAGCAAAATGTATGAGTATTTTTATATAGTTAACTTGCCCTTCTTCAAGTATTCAGAAATTAAAAAAATACTTAAATGTAAAATAATTTCCTTATACGTTAAGCAAAATATAAATTAATCTAAATTTAATGAGAAAACGTACTTTTTTAATATTAATATGTGAGAAAAATTAGCAAGGTACATGTGTATGTATATTTATATAATTAACTTGCCCTACTTCAGTACTGGAATCATGACAAGGTTAGTATTAATTGGCTCAAGTTAGAGTAGAAAACCGATCATATAATTTAACGAGAAAACGTACTTTTTTAATATTAGTATATTTCAAAAAATTAGCAAGGTATATAAGTATATTTATATAATTAACTTGCCTTCTTCAAGTATTGAGAAATTAAAAAAATACTTGAATGTAAAATAATTTCCTTATACGCTAAGCACAATATAAATTAATCTAAATTTAATGAGAAAACGTACTTTTTTAATATTAGTATGTGAGAAAAATTAGCAAGTTACATGTGTATGTATATTTATATAATTAACTTGCCCTACTTCAGTACTGGAATCATGACAAGGTTAGTATTAACTGGTTCAAGTTAGAGTAGAAAACCGATCATATAATAAACCTGTTTTGCTTGATTTATAAGTAGGTGAGTATTCCGTTTAATAGATTATACAATTCCGAAACCGATTATGTCTTCAAATTGTCATACAATTTTCGATCAAAACGTTAAAAATGATGTAATGTACATTTCTGACATGTTTTTATTTAGAAAAGTAATAGTTTTCATGGCTTTGTATCTCTTTTTAAGTATTTTGTTTGCGGTAACAGATGTATCTCTAATTAAAATTAAATAGTTATATACTTTCGTAAAAAGATAGAAATCGTTCTCTTAAAGAATATTTTTATTTGTACTCTTAGAAATTATTTCTTATAATATCTTAGAGACTTGACGATTTATTATTAAAATCAATCTATACTGTCTATATATATCTATTTATAAAAAGTAAAGGACAGTAAACGATTTAATCCAGTCTAGTACAAATAGTAAAAAATCATAAAACACTTTGGTCACTGACACAATGAAACTTTAGCGTATTTTTCCTCGGTGTGTACCACTCGGAAATAGATTATTTCAACCGAAACCATTCATATAGAAAAAAAAAACCTTTTCTGTGATGTGTTTTCTATTCCACCTTTACTAAGCATGTTCGTTATATTTACATAATTCTTGAGATTATTTGTAAAAAATTTTAGAGAAAAAAGTAAGTTTGAGTCTTTGTTTTTTTTAAGTAAATAGTTTGCAATGTGTGATGTGATAATAAATAATTTGTTTTTATCTCTCGATTGTTATATTAATCTTTATATATTAAAGAATGTTCCTATTAACAAAATAAATGTATATATGTATGTATAATATCTCTCTCCATATATATATATATATATATATATATATATATATATAGTATTTGAAAATAAATTCATGTTTACAAACTTTTAAAGATTATTTTCACTTTGGCAAAGATACATGTCAAAGTTCAATAGTTGCTCATTTTAATTTTAGTGTCACTCTAAATACGGTATTTAGAAGTTCGCAGAAGGATTTACATAAATGATATCTCTTGGCGGGAAACAAACTTCTTTTCAGTCTACTTAATGAGCTCTGATGAAAAAACGCTAAAGCTTTCAGTTTAAAAGTCCTTTGTTAGAAGGATTTACAAAGAAATATTCTGTTAAACTGTGAGACTCATGATTTTATTTTATCAGGATCTTAAAATATTTTCTTAAATTTTAGCTCGTTAATTTATGATCACTTACTGTAATATATATATATATATATATATATATATATATATATATATATATATATATATATTATATATATATATATATATATATATATATAAATGTATATAAATATATTGATATTATATATATATATATGTATATATGTACATAATATGTGTGTGTGTGTACACATACATACACAGCTTTGATGTGCAAGACAATAATGTTCTTTCATATACCTCTATGACTTATATAAATATACAAATTTTATAATTATTTCGAAGTGAGTTTACTCATGATTTTGTTTTTATACAAAAGCAAATTTTAATATAAATTTTAAACTAATGGATAATATTTTCAAACTCAAATGCTTTTCGAATCCATATAGAATTAAATAAAAATCCCTCAGTTTTGCTATTAACATATAAAGCTATATAAATTATTCCCAACACCATTTTTATTACTATACAGCATATTACATACATATTAGACGTAAATGAATTAGCCTGTTGAGACATTCAAAAGACTAGTTAATATACTAAGAACTAGTTCAAATAAGTTTTCCGTTAGAGATTTCACACTATTATAGTAAACTAAATTTATGTATGTGTATTCAAGTGCGTGTGTGTTTGTGTGTGCGCGTGTATTCATGTATCTATCTATCTATCTATATCTATCTATCTATCTATCTATCTATCTATCTATCTATCTATATATATATATATATATATATATATATATATATATATATATATATATATATATATATATATATATATATATATATTTATATATATATATATATATATATATATATATATATATATATATATATGTATATGTATGTATATATATATATATATATATATATATATATTTATATATTTATTTATTTATTTATATATAGTGTGTGTGTGTGTATGTGTGTGTGTGCACATTTGTGTCATCATTTGATATAGTATTGTATTCTAATTTAAAAAAGAGTATGTGGCTTTAGTCCTACCAGTACAAATGAAACGCTATTATTACTTTTTTATGTTTCTCTGTGGTTAGCTATATGTATATTTATTGGAGCTATATGCATTTCCCTCCAGTAAAATATAAAAAATTATAATGTAAAAAATCATAATCTCTCCAGGGGGGATAGTAAAATTCTATTCAACCACATTAAAATATAAAAAATTATAATGTTTGCCTTTGTAATTGTATGATTAATGCAATCCCTATTCTTTAAGTTGGAATAGATTTCTATGACGGATGATTACATTACTATGCAACCCAAAAAATGCATTCTAATATTACTTAAAAACGAAAGTGAAACGAGAGTGCTTTTATTAATAAGCTAAACAGCTTAGACATTAAAGAATAAGGATGAAGAATTTGGAAGGCAAAAACTGCTGACGAGGACTATGAATCGTAACATTTTCCTGTATGGCATCACTTGAAAACAAGCTGTATACAAGTTGCGAGCAGTCATGCTTGAGGAAATCGTGTCTTACAGGAAATGTTATCACAAAATCTCTTAATATCCCTCTCTGTCTTTAACTAGCGTCATTTCCTCTCTCCAGGGGGGATAGTAGAATTCTATTCAACCACATTAAATTCCCCTCTTCTTCGTGCTTGCCAATCCATGTAGATGATCTCAAATTTTGAAAGCAAGAATTTGTTTGTTTTTTACGTTTGAATTCCTGCAGTAATGAGAAAATAAATGCACATAACGGTTTTTTTTTTAGATAAAAAATGTTTTGTTTTACAGATTTAAAGCTATTTCTCATTGAAAAAGAAAGTTATATATGCTAATAGTTGCTCTCAATTTCTTCAAACTTTTCACTACGTACTTGTCAATCTATGTGGGTGATCTCAAATTTTGAAAGCAAACATTTGTATGTTTTTACGCTTGAAATCCTGCAGTAATGAGAAAATAAATGCATGTAACGGGTTTTTTTTTTTTTCTAAGAAAAGCGTTTAGACTCGCAGATTTAAAATCATCTTTAGTAAAATAGAAAGTAACATAGGCTAATAGTTACTTTTTATTTCCCCCTCTTCGTGCTTATCACTCTATGTGAATGATCTCAAATTTTGAAAGCAAGCATTTGTATGATTTACGTTGGAATTCCTGCAGTTATAAGTAAAACAGGGAATATAACGGTTGCTTTTTACTGAAAAAATGATTTGGTTTTTAGATTTAAAAATAAATTATTGAAATAAAAATTAAGAAATACTCATAATTACATTTACTCTTTCCCTTTCTTTACAAAGTACTTGTCAATCCATCTGAACGCTCTAAAATTTTGAATGCAGCAAACTATAAACAAACCTACCAACTTGTACGATTTACCCTCACTTTGTACAGATTTGAATAACATTGTAAGGTTGTACGTTTAAATGTGAAACAATACAGTTTTGAATTAATTGGAAATCAAAAAATGATTGTTGAGCAATGCTCTTTTAGACCTTGTTTTAACGATTCAAATTTTTGCTAAGTGATTTTTAAGACTATATTTACTATTGACTATAACAAAAAAATGTTACTCATGTGGAAATGCAATGATATTAAGAGATAAGAATTGTGAGTATAAAGTTGTTTTTAGATATTTCTTTCATCTTTCTAAAGATGAAGAAGGGTAAACATGTAATTATATAATTAATTGCCTAAAACAATATTGTTAGCATATAATTCTTAAGCAGTTTTCTTTTATAAGGATTTGTTAAAGTACTGCATATTTGAGCTGTATGTATTAACTTGTGTGTTTCCAGCCTAGGTTTTTAGCTCGCATGTTTAGTATGTGAAATTGTAAGATTTTTAAAGTTGATACTTTGGCAACTATGTATAAAGCAAGCTTTTATCTATTATCATGTTACAATTTCTCAGGTAATGAGAAAAGAAATTCATACATCGGTTGCTTTTCAAAAAAAAAAAAAATATATATATATATACATTCGTTTACAGAATTTAAAGTCAATTTCATTGCAATAAAAATAACCTATGCTTATAGTTTACTAAATCTAACATTGTAAACTTTAATACACATTACCCCATTCAAATTAATATTAAAAAGTTCATTTAATTTTAAAATGTGTAGTACTTTATCCTTGATATTTTTCTTAATTACATCTTCGTATGTTTTCATTGTATTATAGAATAGTCTAAAACTTGGTAAGAATTAAAATGAATCTGAAATTTTTGCTACTTATAAATACTCCTTTATTTTGTAAAACTGGTTGTTTTTCAGCTTTAACAGAGGTAAAACTTTTACTATTCGGTTTCTGGAATTATTATGGAACTTTTGAACAAGACAATTGTTTCAAACTGTGCAATTCTTAGTATATTATCAATTTCCTTATCTCTTCCTTAGACTATACTATTAAAAATTTTCCTCAGGGAAATTTATAAGTTTACTCCACTCTCCGACAGGCGGCGCTTCAAAACAATGGTGTAAGATCTGTAGTACAAATGAAAATTGCTGCTTATTTAAATATTTTTATTTCTCAATATTTATCTAGTTAGGCAAATCTTTGATTTCAAAACACTTTGTATTTACTGATACATATTCAGATAATTTATTCAACCAATTTGGTTTAGTAAATTTTTAAGTTCAGTGGGTCATGTGTTTATAAGCAAACAGGGAAAATATTAACATGTAGCTTTAGTATTAATTGTTTATGATCTAATTTAATAAAAGTGTATAATGTGGAGTTTATAAAATATGCAAATCAAATAATTTTAGCTTTTTATTTAATTAATTAATTTATTTTTTTTATTGGGAGTAGAAATTGTATTAAAGAATTGTGATGCATGTGTACCTTTAAAAGTGAGCTTAATTTGTTATATATATATATATATATATATATATATATATATATATATATATATATATATATATATATATATACATATATATACATATATATATACATATATATCATATATATATATCATATATATATATATATGTATATATATATATATATATATATATATATATATATATATTTTTTAGCTTCAATATTATACTCTTTACATTTCATTTTATGAATTAATTTTATTTCCAGATTTCATTTCTGTAGCCTTATGCCTTTATAAAAGCACATTATTCTAAATCCTTGTAGTGACGTATTACCAAAAAAAATTTGCACATAAAGAAAAATGATGTATTCTCTATACTTTCCAAATATGCACTGTAGGTTTTTTTTTTTTTTCATGTACTTTTCCAGTTTTAAAAGTAAAAAAATAAAAATTCTACCATATAATCTATAGAGATAATATATATATATATATATATATATATATATATATATATATATATATATATATATATATGTGTGTGTGTGTGTGTGTGTGTGTGTGTGTTAATGACCTTGTCATTTTTAGACTTACCTGCATTAGAAGAATTAGTGTTACAAAATCGAGGAAGAAATTGTTATGATTTTTTTAAAATTAATTTTGTTTAAAATGGCATAATCAATTTAAAACATAATTTCCTATACTGAGTATAGAAAACATAGAGCTGGAAGTGCAGGAAAGTTTGCTCTCCTCCCAGGCACACAGCATTAAGTATACATATACAGTTATTTATTTTTTTTCTCCTTCTGTAGGTATCAAAGCACATTTTTCTAATAGCTTGTATGGAGATGTTATTAAAAAATTGCAATGTATGCAACTGTGTTTTTCTTACTTTCCATATTTTTACTATAGTATCATAATTAATACATTTTAATAATTTTGAGTGAGTAGAAGAGTAAAGCGTAAAAATTCTACCTTATAAGAACCTTATCTGATATTTTATGCTTGGTCTTATTTCAAATTGTAGAAAAATGTTAGGTTGGGGGGAGGGTAGATATCACTCATCTCATAATACAAGTAAGTTTTTCTTCAGATATATATGTTTTAACAAAAAATTGTTGTCTTTAATGCCTTTCATCTAATAAATTAAGAGTGTAAAATGATATCTATGTAATGTGTTATTTTTCATAATTTTCTTCATATATATATATATTTATATGTGTGTGTGTGTGTGTGTGTGTGTGTGTGCGTGTATGTATAAATATATACATACATACATACATAAGTATGACTTACCGAAAATTGCATTCAGAAACAAATCCATCGTAAAATAAAATACAATATTTATTTAGTTTCCTATTTTTTAATAATTTTTTCATCAGAAAAGTGAGGTTGAAGGAAAAAAAAAAAGAGAAAAATTAGAGCTGCGACTAAAAGCTCATTTTCAAGTAGAAAAAAATATTCAATACTAAATTCTGGTACTACAATGTAACTCAAATTATTTTTATTATTAAAAACTGAAATAAGCAAAATAAAATTTAACTTCCACCTAATATTTGAACACATTATTGAAACCTAACTATATCCATAGAAAAAGGAATATTCTATAGTCCAAATTTTTATAAGCTTCGTATGAGGTACTGAGGAGTAAAAGGGGTGTAGGGGACAAAAGTGAAAATTTGGAGATTACCAGTGCAAATGATAGGAGAAACATATATTTCATACTTAAACTAACACATACTCACTAGACTTGAAATTAAAAGAAAGTATGCACATGTTAATAATCTAGGACTTTTCTATATGATCAAAATTTTCTTTACACGAATTTTACTTTTGTCATTTACATCCCTTTGCTTTTGCTGCCTCATGTGCAAATATTTAACTACTAAGCAATATTTTGTACAGTTTTTTTCTTCAAAACAGTTATTAATTTTTATGATAAAGTTTCAATTCAAACTTAATATTAAAACGTGTTATTATAATCTTAATTGTTTTACAAATAAGAAACAATTTTATAGAAAGTTGTAAAGCCCCAGTTCTTATAGGTTATATATGTAATGTTTTTGCTGCTGAGCAGTATTTCTTAGATATATACTCTTCATTTACTAATTTTTAAATTCAGTGCTTAGAAGATAATAGATGCATAACTTGATATTTTTACCCTTCCAGTTATATCCAAAATTCTGGCAGTATTTTTTAGATTTATTTTTTCAAAACATTTACTAAATTTTTAATGATAAAATTCCAACTTTAAGTAATTATAAAGCATGGTATAGTAATCCTAATTATTTTTTCAGTCAAGAAAATAAAATCTATGGGAAATTTTTAAGACGAAGTTCTCATGAGTTATATATTCAATTTTATAGCTGCTAAGTAGCATTTCTTATAATTGATTTCTTCAAAACATTTACTAATATTCAAATTCAATGCTTAGAAGTGTAGAAATTGATATTTTTATCCTCTTAATTATATACAAAGTTCTAGAGTCTGAGTAATGTTTTTTAGATTTATTTCCAAAATATCAACTAATTTTTTTAATGATAAAGTTTATCTCTACCTAACTTCAAAAGTTAGTATTTCAATCTTAATTATATTTGCAGATAAGAAAAAAGTTGTATAGGAAATTTTAAAGATCTAGTTTTCATAAGTTATAAATGCAATGTTCTTAACCGAACTAGTTATATTCAAAGTTCTAGCTGCTGAGCAGTATTTCTTAAGATTATTTTCTTCAAAACATTAACTAATTTTTAAATTCAATGCTTAGAATAGCATAAATTGATATTTTTACCCTCACTGTTACATCCGAAGCACTGGAGCATGTATTTTACGAATTTGTTTGAAATAGTTTATAAACTCCCGTCAAAGCTAACTAAATGACTCGACTGCTGTCACAGATGACATGCAACAAAACAAAACTAAGCGCCTAAAGGTGATGGAAATCAACGGTAGGAAATAAACGTTGTGTCACGTGCAAAGCTTTACATCATAATGGTTAAAAGTCGTTAATAAAACTCAACTTCATCCTTTGGTTGCCAAGGCTATTTTGCTAGCTGCCTTTAGCATCGCGACTTACTTCCATTCGTCGTTAGAGGGCGCTGTTAGAGCTAATTTGGAAGTGTGTGTTCATGAGGCCATTTCTCATCATTCCAGAAATTTATTCTTACTAGCCAGTTTCTGTTTTTTCCTTTTCTTTCTGCGATCGAAATCTTTGGAAGACACAGGCTTTGCAAAAGTCTCGTTCTCTTAAGGGGTCTCACTACTATTAAACTATTCAAACTATACATTTGTTAGAAAAAAATAATCCCATAAAAAAGCATGATTATGTGTGTGCAGTTAAAAGAAATCTCATTTAAAAAATTCTGTAACCTAATGAGTTATAGACTAAAACGCAACATTTGATTCATAGATGGTTAGAATAGATTTTCACTACTCTTAAAACCATTCGAGATATACATTTTTTAGAAAAAAAAAACTAATCCATAAGAAAACACTATTATTTTTGTACAGTTAATAAACTCTCCTTTGAAAAAATTCTGTAACTTAATCAGTTACAGGCTAAAATGCAACATTTGATTCATAGATGGTTAGACTAGTTTTTCACTACTCTTAAAACTATTCGAGCTAGACATTTTTTAGGAAAAAATAATACCATACAAAGGCACGATTATTTGTGTACAGTTTAAAAAATCTCCTTCAAAAAATTCTGTAACTTAATGAGCTATACGCTAAAATGCAACATCTGATTCATAGAAAATATATCTTAAATCATTAAAGACTTTTTTTTTCCTTGCATTTTTCATTCTTGTGCAAACGATTGCTCCTAAATATTACACGCATTTTCGTGTTTTTTTTTTCTCAATACGTCAAATCCTTAGACAACTTTAATTTAAATTTAAACTTAAACATTTCAGTACCAAAGAACAACTTTTATACATGTTCAAATACTTGAAAATCTATTTTTCTTACACTAAGAACTATACATTTCTTTTAACACACCAGACTATTAAAATAATATATTTAAGTTTCAAGCTGATGATGGTACCTCGAAGAATACTTTGCAGGCCATATTTTGCATTAACAATTAAACTTAAGCCCCAATCGTACGCACAAACACATATTTTAAATTTTGGCTTTAAATGGTGATATTTAATTTCCCTTATATTCTCCTAATTTCTTATTAATTTCTTATTTCTGTGCAGGTTGAATAATATTTTCTGAAGTTGAGGAATTCTTTTATATTTAATAAAAAAATTCTATTAATTTTTTCTATGTTTTTAAAGGTATAAAAGCCAAATTTTTAAAAAATTATTTTATAAAAGTAGTGAAACCCTTTAAAGTCATCCAACAGTGGCTTTATATTTGAAATCTTATAGCCACTGATGAATAGTCACCTTAATATTTCCAATCTACATTGACATTAAATTTAATCTGATTAAATTGATATGCAAAAATTCTTAAAAATGATCTATATATAATAAAATATAATTTTTTTCCTCCAAATTTTAGGACAAACTCTTCCATATGAGTTATTTATAAATTAAATTCCTAGTTAAAAGTAAAAGATATTAAGCAATTTATAATTTAATTTTTTATCCTTATAATAACTTTATTAAATAATGCATTCTTCATTGTACTTAACTGATTTTTAAATGTTTAATAGGGAATTCAAAAAAAGTTAATTTTTGTCACCAAATCTTGTTAGTGGCTAAAGCTGTATTACATTTTTCTTTATTGTTCTATTTTTGCACTGATCATTCAATCCATGGATATATACATTAATTAATGTGCATCTAAAGTAGGTCTTAGAAAATTCAAAAGTTTGAGTTTTGTTGATGTTTCAGACATTGAGAATTGTACGCATATATTAATATTAGTTTGGTGTACATTAATTTTCACCTCTTTCTACTAACATCACTGTAATTAATTAAGCTTAAGAACTTATAACACTATAGGGTATATTAAAGGAACAGTATAATTTTTACATTAGATCCGAGATTTGTAAATGAACTGTCCTAAACGTATAGTCTTAAAAATTATGGGAGGGTCCTTTATATTTCGATCTTATATACTATATTCACGGTACAAAATAAAAATAACTAGCATATACCTCCTCATCTAATTGCGTTTAGATAAGGCAACAGGGAACTATCTGCTATCCAAAATTGAAATAAAAATCCCATATTTCTATGTTAGTGAATTATGAAACATGGCTAAGAATGAAGAGCAAATTATTTTTTTAGTATACATCATCATGTAATGAATGAAATTATTACTTCATTCAATAAATTTTATTTACTCGTGTATAACGACCCCCCCTTTTTTTTTCAAAAATTTAAATCAAAAATTTAAGTTAGCCAAAATTGGTCTGAAAATTCCATATTTCTTCTTAGTGAATCTTGAAATATAACTAAGAATTAAAAGTAATTTTTTTTAACATCCATTATCCTAAAATGAAAAAAAATTATTACTTCATCCAATATACTGCATTTACTCGTGTATAGGGCTCACTCTTTTTCTTTTTTTTTTTTTTTTTTTTTTTTTTTACTTTAAAGCATAAACTCAAAGTGCGTGTTATTCACTGAATAAATTTTACTACTTGTTGTATGCAGCCAGTAAACGTATGAATAAAGGCAAGTATTCAAGGAAGAAAATAAAAAGGCAAACATCTTATTCAGCAGAAGTATTGCTGTATCTATATTTCATTATGATTAAACTTCTTTTATGCAACATTGCTAACAACAGCAACAATTATCTTTAAGCCCCAAATTTGTAGCTTCAAACCCGGTTCTCATTTTCTCTTGCTTATTGGTCAACTTTCAACTTAAATGCTGCAGTATAACTAGATCTTTTCTTCAACTTCCTCTCAAGTTGTCACAAAACACTCTTTTCTTGTAGAATGAAAAGGACATAAACATAATACAATCCCTCGAACAAAACTCCCCTAAAAAGGGGGTATTCAATTTCAGCTTCCACAGTCATCTCACGGTTATCCCAGTGACCCAAGACGGCTGACAACAAGCGTGAAGGACTTTGTTAAAAATGGAGTCATATTTAGAATCGAAAGAGCATCGGGAGTTGACTCATTGGGCATGTAGCAATTATTTTACAATCTAAAAAGTAACGTCAAATTTTAGGAGTGCATTATACATTAAAATTAATTTTTCGCATTAAATTTTTTTTATTTCTTTAATTAAAAATCAAATTTTAGGTTATACGCGATTAAAATCTTCAAACTGTGAATTCGACTAATTAAACAATAAAAAGAAATGTTACAGATATTTGTAAGAAGAAATAAATATTTCATATATTTTTTATTTCACATATTTTTTAAAAGTTGATGACAAAAAATTTCAATTTAAAATCTAAAAAGTATCTTATAAATAAAAATCACCATATTATGTCTAAAAGGATAGAGCATGGAGAATTTGGAATAAGTTGCTTTCGAAATAATTAAAAATTAATTCCTATTAAAATATTTAATATTAAATTTTAAGTTTTAATCATCACTTACATAAATATATTGCTAGCTGCATATTGAATTTTCAAACAGATATATAAACATAAATGATAGATAAGTGATAGATAAAATATTTTATGTATTTCCTGTCAACACAGTGTAAGATTTTAAATGAATTGTTTTAATTTTGAAAAAATTCAATTTGTTCTCCTTTTTGCTTTCAACTCAACTGCCATAGGTGTTTATTTTTTAGAAAATACAGGAAAGGAAACTTTTTATAAATATTATTTTAGTGAAAGGTATGCAACTATGCCCATTTCTAAATCTGAGCACTTTTAAAGGGGCATAGTACCTTTTGAGCTGAGAAAGATTACATTATAGCTGCTTATTGCTGATTCAAGCCGAACGCTGGCCGATTTGTTAGGGCGCTGATCGTCGGTACCGGAGTTCGTGGGTTCGAATCCCACTATGGCATGGATGTTCGTAGCCGTTCGGAATCAGCTTTAAGCAGTAGGTCCCGGTCTCGTTAGCCCTCGTGTGCAAAACAGTAGACCGTAGCGCTCCAAACCAAACCAAACCAATTTCTGATTCAATATAAAATAAACAGATCTGTGTATAGAATAAAATTTTCCCTAGATCAGTAATAATGGTCTAACTTTATAAAAATTATTTTATTTTGTTGAATGAAGCAATGCATGTAATATTTATACATACACTAAGTGAAAGAAAATATAAATCCAAATACAAGCAAAATAACTTTTGAAATTAGAAATTATATGTAGTAAATTAGAAACTAATTTGGGAGATTAAACGGAAGTTAATTATCATTTATATTCCTTGAACCTTAAATACATTAATGCAAGCAATATATTTCATTTTATAGCATTGTAAAAACTAATTTTTTAAATCTTCAATAGTTTTTTAATTTTTTTAATTTTAAAATGTATAAAGCTTTCTTCTCAAACTTTGATTTACAGAATAAAACAGATATTTTACTTCATTTTTATTTTAAAATTTAGTTTCTAATATGCATATTTCAAAAGTTATCTTTAAAAATTCATATCTTTAAGAAGTTATCTTTCAAAAGTTAGTACTTTTTTTTTGACTTGATGCATATTTTTTATGCTATTGTACTGCGTGAAATAATAAGATTAAGTAAACCTCGTAATGCTAGAGTGTTATTAAATAACTAGTCCGCAGTTAAATTAGTAATTAAAAAATAAAACACATTTCAAAAATTTGTGTTCTCCATTTACTTAATTTTAATTTCTACAGAATCAATATCCCCAACCATTTTATTAATAATTATAATTATTAATAATAATTACTAATAAATAATTATTATTTTATTAGTAATTATTATTCTGATTAAAGAAACAAAAACTTGAAATATCCAAACTGTTTTGATTTCCTATTTCTGCCATGGTTAAAAGATGTTCTTGTTGAATAATTGCTGGGAAGAATTAGTAAATACTTTGAAGCTGTCACTTCCAACTTGAAAATTTTAAATTTTCTAGCACATAGAAAGAAAATTGTAAAACAACCAAACGCTGTTATAAAAATTAAACACGTTTCTCTTTGACTCTCTCAGTAACTTATATTCTACTTAAACCATTTTATAACTCTAATGCTAAGTTTTTAATTTTAGGAGAATCCATATTTCTAGTATTTTTTTATGAATTAGGAATTAAAAATAAAAGACAATTTATTTCAAACGTTTTTATTTTTTAACTACTTAACTTCAATATAATTAACATGCAAATGTTATTCTGATTTAAAAAAATGTAAACATATTTCCATTTCAAACTCCTCAATATTCAAATTTTAAGTTAAAAGATGATGCTTAAGTTTCATGTGGAGTAATTACTGGACAAATTTAGTGAGTATTTTGAAACTATAGCAAGGAGCATCAAACCTCGAGGCCTCAAATTAAAAGTTTCTCATACAGAGAAAAGAAATGTGAAAATATACAAGAAGTATTATGATTAAACTAATATGTTTATTGTTTCATCAACTTTTACATCGTTAGGTAGTTGAAAGGTTAGGTTTTTAATTTTGTGTAAATACAGATTACTTGCATTAAAAATAATTAAAATATAAAACTCACTGTATTTCAAACGTTTTTGCTATTTATCTACTTAGTTTTAACTTTAACAGAATCAATATATATCTCTGTAGTTATTGTTCAGATCTTAAAGGGAAAAAAAAAAAAGGTAGAATTTTCCCCATTTCAAACTTGGTAATATCCCAACTCTTCTGATTTCAAGTCTACTTCTGCCATGGTTAAAAGAGGTTCTTGTTTGTTTCTTGTTGAATAATTACTGGGAAGATTTAGTGAGCGCTTTGAAGCTCTCGCTAGGAGCGTCAAGCCTCCAGCCTCCAAACTACCACTGAGCTCTCACGAAACAAGTGAAATTCCTACCCTTCCATAAACGTGCACACGAGGGTAGGGGTTCTGATGTGAATGCAAGTCTGCATCATCTCCCTTTAATAAATGGTGAGGGATCATAAATCTTATTTAATCTCTCCCTGTCAGTCACGAATGCGTTTAATTTTGATTTCAACAAAAATTATTGGTACATCGGGCATTAAAAGACATAAAAGAGCAGCCATAAGAAAAGCAGCTCTGACTGCAAGTTGATTATTCGTTTTGTATTTCAGAATGCATTCTATTTACCAAACTGGTCCGTTTTGGGACCAATTTTGTTGAACAATTGTGCTTTTTTTTGTTTGTTTTTTATGAAGCAGGGGAAGGAGAATTGATCGACAAATTTCAAATGATGGGCGGTCCCCCAACTGTTTATAAAAGAAATCATCACTGCCGCCTCTGAATGAATATTTATAAACTGCTTGCATATAGTGCGGTTGTACAAATAAGCTGGAGCTTTTACACAGTTGTGAGCGTGGAATCAAGTCTTGGTAAAGTATTTAACATTTTTGATGTCCATTTTTCGTGTCTTTTTTCTTTTCTTTCAGTCAAATTTTTATATTTTCTATTGAATAACTTAGCTCATGTCTCAGCAAGTGTATACATGAATTTATCGACTTGTTTTGTAGATTTCACTTTACTCAA
>CM063503.1:89853682-89886182 GCA_032207245.1 Pardosa pseudoannulata | reverse complement strand
CACCTCTAATAATGCACAAATGTAAGAATTAGCCAAATATCTTACAGCTATTTCAAAAGGTTAAAAGTGCCAATTTTTTCAGTATTAAATAAAATAAAGGATTTACTGCCAGGAGAGTACAAACTAATCTAATAATACATTTATCCATTACTTGCATTGGATTTTATTTATCTATGTTTTTTGTACGTACACTTCTTGTATTTAACCTCGTTCACTTAATAAACTCTCAGATGATTGTGTATTTAATTTCAAAGTAAAATAATGTAAGTATTTTGTGCAATATTTGTCACTTGGGGTTAAAAGAAAAAAAAATCTCTCAATCTTCAATTGTCATTAAAACACACTTGATGTTTATTTACACTATATAGTACATATGTTTATTTATAAATGTATACATTATGAGAAAAGACATCTATAAATATGTAAGGCCTATAACAAAGTGAAAAATCATTTTGAAAATAACATTTGTATAAAATCGACTTTTGAACACATTTCACTTCTTTTTTTTAAAAAAAGATGAATATTTTACTGATTCGTTCTTGTATATCAATTGTTATTACAATTATTGATATAAATTTTCTTATCAGAATCACCAATCAGGAGGTTATGGGACAAAAGTGCAAGATGTGGTCATCCGGCAAGTACCTTTTAAATGCTAATGGACAAATGCCTTATCAGGTGGTATTCTGCCTACAAAAAGCGGTGAGTTCTTAAAAATCCTTAACACATTTTTGTGCACCATTTTTATACAATATACATAAATCATCATATCATATACAACACCACAATATAGAATTTAACTCAATACCTAAGCCTAAATGACAGTGATACATTAAAAAAGAACTGAATTAGTTACACTCTTTGAATATCTCTAAAAATAAGTAAAAGAGAAAACATCTAATATTTCAAACATGGGTTATTAACTTTTACAAAATCATTTGGAACATTCATAATGCATTAGAATGACTATTTTTATGCAGTTATATCCAATTATTACCCCTTCTCACCAATACACATAAAAATACAACATCGTATTCATGTATGCAGGTGCTTATAATCTTACACATGCAAATACCCACACATGACCATTTATTTTGTCTAATAAAATCTATTAAATATTTTACTTAATGTACCCACTGATCAAAAGAATAAGCTACCAAAATTTAGTTAGCTAAATTTTACAATTTTTTATTCACAATATAACCCTTTTAAAAATTACTTTTAATATTGCTCTACAGTTGTTTTCATATTTTGTACAAAAAAAAAGTATAACGTACTCTAAAAACTGAGAAAAAATCACAAAGTTTATTGACTTGAACTTCAAAGACAATTAAAGTTGTGCTAAAAATATAAAAGATGGCTGGAGAATATTCACTCCATAAAAATTGCTTATCGAGACAAAATCTAATTCATTTCATAGTGTTGTGCATAAAGTCTTATAACCAAGAAACATACATACTTTTCTTATACACACACACACACACACACACATATATATATATATATATATATATATATATATATATATGTATGTAAATATATAATTTCATTAGGAGAAATATAAGCAATGTACCCATGAAAATAACTTTAAATGTTTATTTTTAAAAAATACACAAGATTCTGAAAGTTTAAACTTGTGTAATCCCTAAAAGCTCAATATAGATATAGCATTTTGATCGAAAAACTTGCATATTTCAACACTCACTGAAGAAAGCATTTTGTCTTACTATCCATAGTTTTTAATGTATGATAGGACTTAAAAAACAGATTTCGTTGTATTTATATGAGAAAAAAGTATTGAACTAAGAAATTAAAAATGGTCACTGTCATTTTTATACATAATGTATAACTTCAGGTTTAATTCTTGAGCAAAACAAGTTTATTAAAATATTATAAAATGGATTTTATGTGCAGTCTTAAATACCATCATACCACCAGGGCATAACACAATTATAACTATAAAAATCAGTTATTTATTTTACATTCAAATTGATATAGTAAATACTAAATATTTTAAAATGAGGCATGAACTTTTATATTCTGCAGTATCAATTCACTTTAACAGTCCTTTTATAAATATTAGTCTTGAAAAGATTTAGATTTCTAAAACCAAACCAGAGAAAAATGCAAAATCAAATTTTATTTTAACTAGTGTGAATCTTTTGTTAGTTTTAAAGAATGAGGATTGAATGTTTTTCACTCTATAAATTGAAATTCCTTCATCAATACTAGATTTTTGTTTTCACATTTAAAAGACCTGTTAAGTAGCTTAGTCCATAAATTCTTGTTGTCCATTCTTGAATTCACTCCATTTTATACTTTTGTCTTTGTGGTAAAAACACAAGACTTCACAGAGTCAACTGCTAATATCTATAAAATTTTGTTGTTTCATTATAAATACAAAGGTAAAAAATGGAGTGAATTGAAGAACAGACAAAATACTTTGGGCTAAGTTACTACTATCTAGTAATTTAGTCTGTAAAGTCTTGTTCATTTTTTTTTATTTATTGTTATTTCTAACTCTTCTGTTTATAACATACAATTAGTTAAAAAACAAGACTAATATTACAACTAATGCTTCACTTTTGGTCAGTGTGTTTATCACCTTTCAAAAATAGCTCAGTTTAACTGGTTATTTTATGATCCATTACTTTTTTTCTATATCAATAAGTACACAAAGAGCTATATTATTCATTATAAAGTAAACACAATATAAAAAGAAATTTGATGTTATTATTATCTAGACCACCTAAATCTTTAGTCCCTGGCAGCCTATTTTAGACTAAAATATTTAAAAATATGAAAATTTGTCATGCTATAGCTAAAATATAACTACTTATCACATACTTTTGTCAAAATAATTAATATTTTATGCATATATACATAAATTTTGCATGAAATCAGAGCCTTTTTATATTGATCAGTTGTTCATTGATACAGGAAATGGTGGGATATTTTTTGGTATTTGCTCATTTGGCATTAGGTAAGAAACTAGCTACATTTCTGTGACTTGTCTCAAAAAATACTTAATACAACAATATTTTTGAGCTAAGCATCATTCCTTATTTTGTATAAATGTAATTATTTTAGCATTTATACATCGTTTATACTTTGATTAAAATATTGTTGAATCTAATGTTAATGAATATCATTCAAAAATAAGATTGGTTAGTTTAATCCATCATTCTAAATACCACATTTTGTTTATAAATCCAATATATATTGTATTTTCGATTGCTTTTTCTTTGTCAAAGTAAATGCAAATTTTTACTTTAAAAGAATTTAATTTAAAAAACATCATTCTGAATGCATCTCCATAATTCTGGTCATCGCCTATAGTAAATAAATTTTATATTACTTTTGAATAAGAATCGATTTTTTAAAATATACCTGAAATATAAAACTGAAACTCGCTTTAAATTTTACATATCTGGTACTTAAATACTAGTTTGGAGAATTTAAAGTATATATATGTTTTAACATAAAATATACAAGATCATTGGCTTGTATTTTGCCTTCAGAGATCATTAATTTGCATTTTAACCTCATGGATAGTTAGTTAACAGTTGTAAAAAAGTTCAAAATTGCGATTATTTTGAAAGAAATTTTAGTTTTAACTAAAAAATATGAAAAACACTCTCTATACAGTTCCCTGATTAACGAAAAAATAGCAATTTTATTGTTAGAAAAATAATTACATTTTGAAAAGAAACTAATTTCGTTTTACACAAGTTGATATTTAGTCATAGGCTTTAAATACATAAGAAAATAATAAATGTATGATGTAGAGTCAAAAAGTAAAACAAAAAACATTAAATAGAAAACTGAATAATTATTTAAGAAAAATTGGAATTATTCTTAAAATTACTTTATTTCTATGCCAAATTAACGCTTTTAAAAACAATATTCTTGTAAATGTTGCCTTTCAGTTTCTGAAACTTTATTTAAAAAAATTGACCTTACTATTTTGTTTCTAGATTAAGGCTATAGTTTTCTTAAACAAAAATCCCTTATCAAATTTTAATCTAAGTTTCGTTTCACATTGTAATTACTAAGGTTATTTCAAAAATTTGAAGTAAAAAAATGGAGATAGAATTTGTTACTAAAGTTATATTAGTTGTTAAACAAGATGCTAAAGCAAGATGCTAATGATATTAAGTTAATGTTTGTAGTAACATAGCACTTTATTAGGGATTATATTTCTTAGGGTCAATATTAGATATTTTGTAAGCATTCCTGTTACACTTTTAAACAAAGATGCTTAAGTTTAACAACGTTTTTAGATAATGAAATGTTAGTTTTACACAGTGATTCACATTTCATTAGGTAGATTTAACGAGAAACAATACAAAATTTTGAGAATAAAATTTAATGTAAAAAATTCAGAACTTTTTTAAACAAATACTTTAAACAATATAATGAAACATTACAACAATGTGATTATATTTTAGAAAATAATTGTGTTATTTAAAATACTCATAAAATATTTTATTCTAACAAAAAGTGATATGTCTTCTTACCCTTCACTTAATATTTAATAGTTTTCACTTATTATAACTAAAACATACATTTATCATTTAATTTGAAAAACGTTATAATTATATCTAAACCTTAATGCAGTTAATAAATTATTCTTCTCGCAGAGCATTAATCTAAAATTATGTAAAATTGAAAATTTCATATAATTATCACTTTTTCAAAGTCAATAACTTCCACTGGGAGTATGTATAATTTTTAGTCATGCAAAATATATTGTGCACACCAGTTTGATTTTTGTTGTTGTTGGATTAAATTTTATAGCCTCACTTCTATAAAGGACGACCAAGGTAAGTTTCTTTTAACATTTATTGCTTTTAGAGGAAAAGTACTTTAGACACAGAATTAACTGAAAATCCATGGATAAAAGGTATGTTGTATTTTTGAAGCATGCATACTTAATGGAACTGTCTGCTATACAAATGATGCCACGGTGAAAAAATTTTTGAAATGTGCCTTTGTATCAACTTTTATCATTTAAAAAAATATATTTTTCAACTCAAAAGCTGACTGTTTAAATTATAATGTACTTATGAAGCATGTTTTAACAAATGTTGAATTTATATGCATGTAAGGGAGAAACTATAAGGAATGTAGGCTTTGTCTGCAAGTTCCTTTATTTTCATTTTTAAAATTAAATATAGCTATTTCTGTAAAACATTTTCTATGATTTTAATTCTTAAATTGATTTTTGACAATTTCATATGATAACGTTTCCCCTCTAAAACACTTATACATTTAATGTCAGCCTTTTATATTTCAGTTACTAACATAGCAAAATATAAAGTCCTTGTAAACTATATGTAAAATATGTGAAAATCCTTTGCGAAAAATATGAATATTTTTAATAAAATAAAGTCATATTAAACAAATCGATCAACAGGTAAAACGACGTATGTTTACATTTATAAATTATCGATATTGCAATTCTTTGTCGTATTTACAGTATACTTTTTAATACCTTTTACTGAGGTACATTCTTGAATCTTTACAAGACTTATTCAAACTTTTGTGTGACAGTTATCAAATATGAGGTAAAACATACATGATAGTACTTACCTTACATGAATATGCATACCCTCCATACTTCAACAAATAGCAAATCAAAATATAAAAGTCTTCTAAATATATAAATATATATATATATATATATATATATATATATATATATATAAATATATATATATATATATATATATATATATATATATATATAAAGCCTCTGGGGAAAATATAAATGATTTTGTAAGAAAATCTAGCCATGTTAAACATATATAGAAATAGGTATTTTTACGTTTTTACTACGTATTTTTACTTTTATACATTATAATTTTTTTGTTTTATTTACTATAAACTTTTCTATAAATGTAACCCATGTATGTTCTTGAATCCTTAAAGGATTAATTTAAAATATCGTGTGAGAGCTATCATGTATGGGACAACTCAAAATAGATTACTGTGTGTATCTAACTCTTAATAACACTAAAATTTATGATGATAAAAGAGTTAAAATAACGTATTTTTAAATAATAGATTAAAAAAACTGTGGGATAGATGTTTCGATAATGAAGTAACTTTTTTAACTTCAAAAAATTTGAAGATACACTTTGCAATAAAACCTGCCATATTTAAGTGATGTTTAAAAATACCAAACTCTTGCAGTAAGAAAATTGTTAACATTAATATTCATGTTCAGAATGTTTCTACAAATAGCAGTGCTGTTATTCATTCATAACACATGCAAAGTATCATTAGAATGCTCAGGCGTCTAGTTAATGATATACTGCCACACCATGCTGAAAATCCATCATTCAGTGTTCTGCCTTGCTATCTCCAAGTATAAAATACTTACTCTAAAAGGCTAAGTAGCTACAGATAGGAGGGAAATTAAAGTCAATTATTATAGTTTGCACAAAAATTTGTTAGGCGTGAGCAATATATCAAATATAATTTGTTTTTTATTGCATATTAGAATTATAAAAGTATCAGGATATTTTAAACTCATATTATTGATAAAATTATAATACAAACAAGGTCATTCTTATTAAATAATTTTAATATTAACTTTTATATTGCTATAAGGAGGTCAAACTTGCCTCCCTTCATAACACATTGACTACATTATGAGACTGTACATATCCTATATCCTTATAAAGATTTTTTAAGCTTACACACACACAGACACACACACACGCACACATACACATGCATATGTGTAGGTATGTATACACACAGATATATATATATATATATATATATATATATATATATATATATATATATATATACATATATATACATATATACATATATATATATACATATATATATATATATATATATATTATATACATATATATATATATATATATATATATATATATATATATATATATATATATATATATATATATTATGTAGTGTTCCCTATCACCAGCATTTATCTATCCTTTACTTTCTGCTAATTTTATCTAATCTCTTTAACTTTCTGTTAGAGTAATTTCTTTGTTTCGCTGCCAATTACGTGCTCTGAATATTTTATTGCGTCTAGCTGGAGGTTATACGCTTACTTGCTGTTAAATTATTCGAATGGAACGATTTATAGTAACAAGGATTTCAGATCTCTTTGAATTTCGTTGCAGGAGTTTAACCAAAGTTCCATCTATTAGTCAATTAAATATTATTGCTAATTTATCTTCACGAGTATTTGGGATATTGTTTTAACACTTGTTTATATTTGAACAATTCAATTTGTAAATATTTCGACAAGAAAATAATAGTGTTTGGTTTAAACAAAACTTTAAAAATAGCCAAATTAATTCAATAGTTGAATAAATATAAAGTTAAGTGGCACTTCTCTGTTATGTGAAATGTCAAATTCAACTTGAACCTGGCATAACAAATTAGCTATTAACGCTAAGCTATTTTTCTCTCTATTACTTTCTTGAATTATGTTCTTTTTAATAGTATAGTTGTTTTCTAATACCCTAAAAGCTATTATCAGTTTGATGGAAAAAGTGTTTCAAATCGGATTTATGCTCTTACCCCACCAAAACAGGAAAGTGTATACTATCTTCAAATCCCTTTGTTGTGATTTAATTATTCCATGGAGAAAGTACAGGAAAAAAAGATTACTAACTACACTTATTTTGCTCCTGAAAATTAAAAATTTGGAAAAAAAAAATTATCTGGTGAAGTAGTGTGGGTAAGTATCTATTTTACACCATATTCCACAGGTCACAGTGGTTAAAATAAAATACACCATAAAATATAACCTATTCGTGTCCAAAACTCATACCAACACTTATTTGTAAAATTGATAAAATATGACCTTATTTGCCCCATTTACCTCACTCATGAAGATTACTAATACTTATACCTGTTTTTAAGCTTGCTATAAATGTCATTCTTGTCTTTATCGTCTATCAAATCTGTAGAAATTTCAACGATTTACTGTAAAAAGGATTTCAGATCCTTTTGAATTCCGTGGCAGGAAGGTGACCAACATTTCATCCATTAGACAGGTAAAAATTATTGAATTATCTAGACATGAAACTATGGTTTTGCTTTAATACTGGTTAATACTTGAACTATCCAATTTACAAATATTTACGTTTAAAAAATTTTTTTGTTTAAACAAAAATTTTGAAACAGCCAAAAACAATTAAAACTGTTATTAAAGCTACAAAATTAAACTTTACAAATATAACCTCTCTGAATCTTGGAATACGAGTTATTCATGTTTTTACCTACTATCAAAACTCAGCATAGCCAATAACAATGTATAGTAACAAGGATTTCATATCCCTTTGAATTTATTTGCAGGAAGATTGCCAACATTTCCTCTATTAGTCAAGTAAATATCATTGTTAATTTATCTTCACAATGTTGCTCTAATATTCATTTGTATTTGAACGACTCAATTTATAAATAATTAGGCGATAACGAAAGTGTTAGATCATTTTAATGTATTTAAATTTACATAATCTTCTCGCACTAATACTATACGAAAATCAAGGAAAAAAACTTTTTTGTGAATTAATATACTTAAAATGTAATTTTAGAATATGTATAAAAAATAATTTGTTCCCCATGGTCTAATTCAAATAAAATTCAATGTATCTCATCCTGAATTTTGAAGGTTTGTATAGGAGCAAAATACATGTATATTTAAAAAATATAAATAAATAAAACAGTGAATTAAGTTGGTACATTTTATATTTATGTTACCATTTTACACTGTTTTAATAGTGTTTTATAAATGTATTACACGTAAAGAGACAAAATTCAAAGAGATGCAAAATACTTTATTTTTGTAATTATTTCTTTAACAAATCTGAGGCATCAACCTTTCAACCTTGCTACCAACTGAGAGAGAGAGACTCAACCAAATTTGAAGTCGCATGATACCAAGATGTATAAGAAGTGTCCAAACCCGACAAAGATGCTTTTGTGTCCAGGGCCCAATCCAATAGGACCCCCCCCACACCCCTTTTCCACTTTAGAATGATGAGCTAATACCATAATCCCATTCGTATAAAAGTTATAACAATAAATTAGGGTACAGATTTTAAATGTTATTTTGCTTCTATTTAATTCATTATTTACAAATCTAAAACTTTCGAATTAGAGTTGAAATCGTATATATATATATATATATATATATATATATATATATATATATATATATATATATATATATATATATATATATATATATATATATATATATATATATATATATATATATATATATATTTGTATATATATATATATATATATATATATATATATATATATGTATGTATATATATATATATATATTTGTATATATATATGTATATATATGTATGTATATATATATATATATGTATATATATATATATATATATATATATACATGTTTATGTATATATATGTATATGTACATATATATGTATATATATGTATATATATATATATATGTATACATATATGTATATGTATATATATGTATATATATGTATATATATATATATATATGTATATATATATGTATATATATATGTATATATATATGTATATATATATATATGTATATATATATATATATATATATATATATATATATATATATATATGTATATATATATATATATATATATATATATATATATATATATATATAATATATATATATATATATTTATATACTATATCAAAATTATTTCATCAAAAATATCTAAGATTCTCCTTTCTTCCTCTTCTCATTTTTAATGCCAAGTTTACCAGCCATAAAATGTCAGATTTAAAGGAGTGTCCTCCGACATAAATTCTTGTTACCCATAACTAACGCTGGCATATATGCTAATTATCTGTCCACTGGCCACATTTTTCAGCTGCTCTAGGAAAATAGTTTCACTTCTCCAATAACTAAACTGCTGCCTGTGTGGTTCACTCTTAACTCCACAAAAATTCTGAATAGTCTAGAGATCTTGGGAACAAAATCACATGATCACTCGCTCTTGGGAACAACATCTGTAAAAGAAGTGTGTATTCTTGAGCATTTGTTCTGTTTAGAGTATTATTTGACTGTTGCGGTTTTATCCTCAATAAATTTATAGTCCACAGTTCTACATTTGTGTTTCCGATGGATCACGTCTGCATTTAGATTAGGAGTTCTCTTATCGCCCAGCAAAGCCCAGGCAATTTAAATAATAAGGGTTAATTCACCGTGCAATCGGTGAAAGATAATTTCGCCGATTACATATTTATATACCAACTAAAATATCATCTATCACTCCCTTCCCTTAAAATGTTAGCTGAATTTGAGAAGAAAAAAGAATCAAGTACAAATGCCAATGAAAAAAATTACAATTGCAAATTCAAAGCTTCATATAAAAGAAGCAAGAAACGATAAATGTTCTGAGAATTTCAGTTATCTTCATTTAAAATAACAATTATTTTAATGATGAGGATTCATGAAATGTTAGACGTATCTATTAACCTTGATGAATTAGGCATACATTCCCTGTAAAAATTTATTATGCATTTTATTTATTGAATTTTCTGGTAGGAAGATTACCACAACTTGTAAACATGTATGACAACACTTAATAGTTCTTCAGGATTATTTAAAAATAAACGTGAAATCTAATGCTGGCAAATGCAAGAACCCAGCTGACCTTTTAATGTATCTAATGCTACTAACCTTGGCTTATGTTTGAAAGTAAACTAACAGGTAACCAGTGAAAATAGGTCATTGGAACGATCATGCTAATGCTCTTATCGTCAGCGATGCAGATAATTTTATGGAGCCAAACATCTGGTTTCAGATTAAGGAATTGTTACGATGACAGTTTGATGCAATGTTATTTTTTTTTTCTCGAAACACTCTCGATCTACAACTTTTTTTTCATTTTCCCGAATTATTTAAATTATATTAAGATAATTAGCATTAGATACTGTAGTGTGAAATCTCACTAACAATTATTGAATTTTTATTTTAAATCATTGCAAAAACATTTTTGTAAATTATTATCTAAGATTCCCTTTTGTTCCCCATTCTCATTTTTAATGCAAGTTTACCAGCCATAAAATGTCAGATTTAAAGGAGCGTCCTTCGACATAAATCCTTTTTAACCCATAACTAACACTGGTATATATGCTAATTATCTGTCCATTGGCCACATTTTTTCAGCTGCTCTAGGAATACAATATCAAAATTATTTCATCAAAAATATCTAAGATTCCCCTTTCTTCCTCTTCTCATTTTTAATGCCAAGTTTACCAGCCATAAAATGTCAGATTTAAAGGAGCGTCCTTCGACATAAATCCTTTTTTACCCGTAACTAACACTGGTATATATGCTAATTATCTGTCCACTGGCCACATTTTTCAGCTGCTCTAGGAAAATAGTTTCACTTCTCCAATAACTAAACTGCTGCCTGTGTGGTTCACTCTTAACTCCACAAAAATTCTGAATAGTCTAGAGATCTTGGGAACAAAATCACATGATCACTCGCTCTTGGGAACAACATCTGTAAAAGAAGTGTGTATTCTTGAGCATTTGTTCTGTTTAGAGTATTATTTGACTGTTGCGGTTTTATCCTCAATAAATTTATAGTCCACAGTTCTACATTTGTGTTTCCGATGGATCACGTCTGCATTTAGATTAGGAGTTCTCTTATCGCCCAGCAAAGCCCAGGCAATTTAAATAATAAGGGTTAATTCACCGTGCAATCGGTGAAAGATAATTTCGCCGATTACATATTTATATACCAACTAAAATATCATCTATCACTCCCTTCCCTTAAAATGTTAGCTGAATTTGAGAAGAAAAAAGAATCAAGTACAAATGCCAATGAAAAAATTACAATTGCAAATTCAAAGCTTCATATAAAAGAAGCAAGAAACGATAAATGTTCTGAGAATTTCAGTTATCTTCATTTAAAATAACAATTATTTTAATGATGAGGATTCATGAAATGTTAGACGTATCTATTAACCTTGATGAATTAGGCATACATTCCCTGTAAAAATTTATTATGCATTTTATTTATTGAATTTTCTGGTAGGAAGATTACCACAACTTGTAAACATGTATGACAACACTTAATAGTTCTTCAGGATTATTTAAAAATAAACGTGAAATCTAATGCTGGCAAATGCAAGAACCCAGCTGACCTTTTAATGTATCTAATGCTACTAACCTTGGCTTATGTTTGAAAGTAAACTAACAGGTAACCAGTGAAAATAGGTCATTGGAACGATCATGCTAATGCTCTTATCGTCAGCGATGCAGATAATTTTATGGAGCCAAACATCTGGTTTCAGATTAAGGAATTGTTACGATGACAGTTTGATGCAATGTTATTTTTTTTTTCTCGAAACACTCTCGATCTACAACTTTTTTTTCATTTTCCCGAATTATTTAAATTATATTAAGATAATTAGCATTAGATACTGTAGTGTGAAATCTCACTAACAATTATTGAATTTTTATTTTAAATCATTGCAAAAACATTTTTGTAAATTATTAATTTATATTTATGAAACTTTCTTGTGAACTTATAGTTATGATCACTTTTATAATTTGAAGTATGACTAAATTAATCACATTAAAATTGTTTTTAAAATTCGGATATTTTTCAATTAAAAGTTTAATTAATTTTTAAGTGCTACTTGCGAATCAATTTTTTGTAATGTCAAGAAACTTTTACCAAATGTTCCTCACAAGTATTGAAATAAATATGTGTAACCAATTTAAGTTTTACAAATGTGCAAAAAAATTCAAACCATTTTTTAAAATGTATAAGACACACTCAGCAGACGCCTTTAGGAGAATGTAAGAAGAATCTTTGTCAACATTGGGTTCTTTATTAGAAATATGAACTGACAATCGTTAGAACATGGTGCAAGTTTAAATGATGTTAGCTGTGAAGCCGAGATAATGAGTTGAAATAAAGACGTTAATTAAATTTAAATTGTGTCTGCGTCCCCTCATCATTCGTCTCGTAACCAACATGTCATACATATACATACACATAAATATGTATGCGTGTAAATTATTAAATGTTTATGTATGTTTCCTTGCTACTCACATATGTAATAGATTAAAAAAAAGCATATCTGTTCATGGATATATTTTTTTTTCAATTTATAGGCCATGTTTATGCCATAAAACTATATTCACATTCCTCTGTCTATGGATTGAGTATTCAAACAAAGAAAAAAAAAGGCATTTAAAAATAAAATGATTTTAACGCCCTTTTTTTATCATCATAAATTTAGTAGTATTAACTCTTATGCATTTATTTATTTCACTTCTTTTTGGTGGGCTGTAGTATAAAATTTATCTTAAAAAAAATTCAAAACCGAGTTGCTATAACTTTACTTCAAATGAAAAGAAAGTGAAAAAAAAACCCGTCTTCCTAACGTTTACCACCGATATCCGTTTCATGCAGCTTTTTACCACCCATAGCGCCTCATTAAAGCTTTTTTATGAGTAATAATGAAATAGGTGTCATAAGAGCTCCCATAGCAACAATGATAAAAGTAATCGAATACCAATATGCATAAATCACTTCTCCCTGTATATTAAAATATGACAGTAACGGGCAGTTAATGGGGATAATGGGCACCATGCCATCAGATAAAGCCTGTTCGCTGATTCTACTTGTTTTCGTCCCTTAATTTTATCCTTATAGCTCATTAATGGCTACCAAAACAAACTGTCCAGATAAAATGGGACGGTTTCGAAATATATCCTTAAATATAATTCTTTATTCGGTGAACAATAGCGTGGTTATTAACTCTGGAAGGGTGCTGCCTTTTCAAAAGCAGTGCAGAAATGTGGGAAGCGAGGTATGATTGCTCAGTCCCGGAAGAAGAATAGGGAAGGTATAAATACTGAAACGGCGTATTTGCTGATTTACCTTTTGTATCTCAACAACCTTGAATTTAAGGGAACAGTGGCCTTTCGATACCAGTTTATTTTTCTTTTGACCAATTCTCTTGAAAATTTAATTTGTTATTAGCAATGCATTTAAGGGAAAATATTTATATTTTCAAGGTAAAATCTTAATAATTTAAAAAGTTATTAATTATTAAAAGTTTCAAAACGGGTTGAAAATTATCCATGTGCATCATCTTTAAGCATATTTTTAGTAATTTTTATTCATATAATTCCTTTTAGACCTTAGAACAAAACTTAGCAGTTATCGGAAGTATTTTCTGAAAATACAGTTAGAAAAATAAATTATATTAGTCAAAATATTTATTTTTAACGCACGGAATATAAATAATAATCCTTTTAATTCCAGAAAGGAGAGATGTTCAAAGTTCAAAATATATTAATTTTAACTAACTTTTACTTCATACTTTACAATACAATTTATCGATAAATTTCAAAGGTATATGACATTTAAAGATACAGTTGGTGTGTGTGAATACTTATAAAAATCGAAAATTTCTACTTTAAAAATACTTAAAGAAGTTATTATAACTAACTGATTTGCCTGCGTGGTATTATTTATACTAGCTATAAGGTGATGTATATTTAAACACTTTTTTTATTCTTATTATTAGTTATATATTACATAATTGAATGGGATGGAATTATTGGTTTTTCTGGCAAATTTCGCCTTGCTGTAGACTTAAAAATTATTTCCCTCTAAATGTTAGAATACTTTATTTTAAACATGCAAAATAATTTGAATACTCAAAACAGAAAAATTTATTGAAAAAAAAATGTGTTTTATAAAAATATCATAAGTTATTTTGCACAAAAGTTGTCTTTCACGACGAGTTTGAAACTATTTATGTGGTGAACTTACTTAACAACTACTTTAACAGGAGAGCTTTGAACAACTTACCATACTTACCAAAATGTATACCAAAACCATGTATACCAAAAAAGTAATAAAGTAAAGTAAAGTAAAATATACTATATAGTGCATATAGTAAAGTATAGCAGTAAAGTATAAAGTAATAAAAAAAGTAGTAAAGTTTGTAAGTTATACAACTTAACATACTTTATAAGTGTATACCATATTTAAAAAAAAATTAAAAAACAATTATTTCAGTAATAATCAAGTGCATTTGATCATGGGATAAAAAAAGTCTGATACGAAAATTAAATTTAATATTGCTAATTCATTGAGATTCGACGAGTAAAATTTTTTACTTGCAGTATTGTAAGATAGCCACCAGTCTTTTAAATCTCACTTTAAAAATAACATTAATTCAGTGCATATTGCAAGTCTGCAACACTGTGGTGCTTAAGTTAATGCAATATCAAATAAAAAGTAAACGAATTTTAGATTTTTTTGTCAAATGTATGTTTCTACATTTTTATATTTTTAATGTTGCCATCAAATATTAAATCAAAAATATGAATTTCTAAAAATGTATAAAATAAAAGACATTAAAAAGGCCTTTTAGTCTCCCAGAAACCAATGCAATTAAATCCACTTTTTATGTATTCAGATTTTTGTAAATTTAAAGGGAATGAAAAAATTATTTATTAAATAATGTATTCATTGCTTCGAAAATAATTAATGGTATCTATTATTAAAAATTTTTAATGAACCAAAAACAATGCATTAAAAACATTAATCTTCTCTCTCTGTGTGTCACTTTTAACTGCATTCACTTCTGAACAACTCATTTAAGAAAGAAAAAAATTTAAAGACTTGTGAATTTAAAGAAAATGTGTTTTCCAAGTCTATTAAGTTAATGTAAAATATTTACTTAAATGCGTAGGTATGTATTAAAATAAGCAAATAAAAAATTCTTAAAAATCGTGAATGCAAGCCTATAAAAAAAGCTATTTATACGTGTTTCTTGTCAATTATATTTCTGCACTTTTATATTTATAACACTGGCAGGAAATATTAAACAGAAAGAAGAATTTTTAAAAGAATATAAAATAACGTTAAAATGGTGTTGAATAAAAAACAAAGCTAATAAGTTAAATGTACAAATATTTAAATACGTTGTCATTTATTAAAGTAATGAAATAAAAAACTCTGAGTGTACATTTTGTTTTGAATTTAGATTGTATTACAGAAGATTTATTTTTCACTCATATTTTCTATCTATATACTAATCAACAGTGTATTAATAAGTGCATGCTAGTTTATTTAGTCTCAATTAAATGTTTACAAGATCAGCTGTTTTTATAAGTATGAATCAGCTATGTAGCTTATATTTGCTTTAAAACATGAATAGGATTTTAATACTATTTTTAAGTATTCGATTATAATTTGACTTTCCCAGGTACTTAAAGCGTAAAATTCTAAGCATTAAATGACAGTTGGGATTATAATTAGAAAATAATACAACTATACTACAATATTTTTCCTACTGGAAAAAATAGATTTATGGTAACAATATTATTAACCAATGACAAGTAGCAATTTTTCAAATTATTTTCACACTATTTAATACAAGTTTACTTTAAAATTTTATCATTTAATATCTTGGATTTTTTTTTTCAAAATCCTTTGTTAAAGTTCAACTTCAATGCTTTAGAAGAACATATAAAATTTAATAAAAATGCCTGTACTCTGACAATTCAGTGAGTACAACATAATCTCGAATTTATCAATTCTACTGCCTTCGTAATAAAGAAGTTATTCATCAGCGCTAAGACTTCGGTCTGTATAAAGGCGTGGGTGTAGTAGACAGTTTTCGATTAATCAGTTGATCACCCTTGACTCTTCTTTAACAACTCGGTGCTGTAGGGTTGGGTTTCGGAAAGAATTAATCTAGAAATTAAATAACAGCACTTGCTATCCTGAATCATGCAGTTTTAAGAGATACCTTGAACAATTATTACCGCTCTTGAAGTTTCAATTCACTTCTTAAACTTTGATCATCTTAATGAACGTTCATACCTCGCGAGGAAGGGGAATTAAATTTGAAAATATTCATTTAAATAGGATTAGCATTGTCAGGTCGCTTTTGAATTCTCAAAACAGTGTTGCTGTTATACCGTTTTTGCTGAAATTCAGTACCTCTCTCACAGATTAGAAACTTTTTATCGTGATGTGCTTTTTAAACAGAATCGCAAATATGTTTATAGAATGTTTAAATTATTAATTTCTGGGATATTAATAAAGTATAAAATGGAAAATTACATGTTTTCCTTTAAATTTGTCAGGTGGAGATCAGTTACATAGAGAAAATCTTTATATTTTCAACAAATATTCAAATATTTAATGGTCAAATTATGTCTATCATACTTCAGAGCTTTATTGAAGCAAAGATTGATTGATTTTAGGCAGCCAAATGCTGATATATTACTTTCGTTATATCCCTCTAAGCATCACTAGACTTTAACCTTATTTTTACTGATCACTTATAGCCTCGGAGACCTTTTGATGTCCATGACAAGAAAGTGTAAGTTGAACCACTTTAGTTTTCTCCATATATTAGTCAAGTGGAGATTAGTTGCCTAAGTAATTAGTCTTTTTTTCATCCAAATGTTTTTCTGGATGGCATATTGAGCAGACAATGAGCATATATATCGGTATTTTTCCAAATATTCAAACATTTATTATATAATATGGCTAAATTATATCAGTTCTAGTTGAGAGCTTTATCGAAGAAGAGATAGTTTGATTTTGCAGCTTTTGAAAGCCGATTACTCATATACTTCTTGTCCCCTAAATATCACAAGAGTTTATGAGGATATTTTATACCCTGATGTCTTGAAGCCCCGCCAATACTTCTTTTGGTGTCTATGGCAATGAACATGTGTAGTTAAGATACCTCAGTTTTGCGATTTGTCCACTCACCCTCTAATGACCTTCCCGTCCGATTCGCGGGCCGCCGGAAAATGTCGTTCTCATTAGTAGTAAATTATGAACGAGGCGCTGATAATAACGCATTCCCAAAATCAATCAACCCAGAGAGGGTTCGTCATTTCCGTCCCGCATGCAGGGTGGCAAGCACTATTTTGGGACGGGCCCCCGACGGCAATTAGCGAGTTTTCCAAAGATCGCTAGCCCGATTTGCATTTCTAGCTGACGGAAAATCATAAATAATCAGAAAATGAAGTGTACGAATACTGCTGACTAGGCCCGGATACCCAAGCCTTTGAGGTAGGAAGTTTTACAAATTTTATAAGAGAGGAAAGCGACTTGCTCAGCAGTATAGTTTTTGAAAGATTTAAATTGATTAAGTGTCAGATTTTTGGCTCTCGGATGTCAAGAGTAAAAAATTGGTATTAAATGACTAGCACAGAAAGAATGGAAAATTTCTAATCATTAGAAAGGTAATTAAGATTTTTCTCTGTCAGAATTTTAAATACCAAACGAGGAAAGATTCAAAAGTATTATCAGTTTGAAGTCTGATATGATGGATTATAGGGCTGATGAAAAATTAATTGTTCCACCTACTTACTGTTCATTTTCCAATTAAAGATTAAAATATTGTCATTTGTTGTTAAAAATGGAAAAAGCAAATGGTTCTAAGTTTCTTTTTCACTTTCTTCCAGCAAAATATTCCAATAAACTTAAATTGCTCTCAAGGGCAGAAATTGCTTTAAATCATTCTGTAATGTTAAACCTCATTCCTGTACGTTATACATACATTCACATACGCTATATTTATAATTCATAAAATTGCATGTAAAATAGTTCTAAGGTGAGTGCCCCAATATGTTGCCATTATTAAAGGTAGAAATCTATAAATAATTTTTTCCCTTTCCCTATAGAGAGGGCTGAATATTTGAAATGTTAAATATAAATGTTCGTTTCCAAATCATTACCTCATACAAGCATATAGATTTGCATATAATCTCTTGAGTTCCTGTACGCTGTAAAATTAACCTTGCAGACCCAGGTCACATTCGGGTCTGCAAAATAAAACGATCACGAACTGAAGCCGAATTTCGTATTCAGAAATTCGGCATCATTTCGTGTTTTAATCGCTTGTTGCAAATGTAGCCCAGATGTTAGCCCTGTAGTAAAAAAAAGGGCAAAATTATCCCCCTACCTCACCCACTCACGCACCCACGCACACTCATCAGTGTAGTAATGATCAAGCTCGGCTTTCAAGGTCTGACGAGCCTTTTTTTTTTTTCCCTCTCAGATTCATAGAGCGATATGTTGGAATAGCCTCACCTATAAACTTGGTTAGAGGAAAACGAGGCCAGATAACTCTTAAGATGTACCAACCTAAAGCGGAACTTTTCTTCAGTGTGGGTATTAAAAGAAAAAGACGATATCAATGAAACTTGCCAAGCTTCCGTCGGTCGCGGGAGGATGAATGAGCTGCATATTAAGCTAAATCAATCCACGTGATTTAATGATCTGATAGTTCAGTGCAGCTGTCGTGAAAACAGCTACTATTATATATGGAGAACAGATTTATAAACATAAGTGAGTTTGAAGATCATTTTTGACTATCTCTACTTTATACGCTTGCCATTATCTCTCTGCGACTAATTACCCCTTCTCCATTTTTTTTTCAACTTTTAACAACTTACCATTCAAGTTCTTTCCTTAGACCATCAAGAAAGATAAGGGTATAATTAATAAAGATGAATGGTTTTTTCAATTCAGTTATTATTTTGAATATAAATCTACTTTAAAACGAATTTGTTGCTATACCCGAATAAATGTTTGGATTTTGTGGAATATTAATAAATAATGTTACACTTCCCTAAGTCCATTTAATTTATAAAAAAACAATCAAATTTACTGCTTATTAAACCTTCTTAAATAATGTAAAGCATCAGTAAGTTAATTTAATTTGTAAATATAAACATATAAAATCAAATTAATTCCTGATTAAACTGTCATCAATGCAAAGCATTAGTTTTGCCCGAGTAAATAAATAAGTGTTTATTTTAACAAAAAAAATATTTCCTTTTTTGAGATTCCCGTATAAAATATATTTTGAAGTCATTTAGTTTATTTTAAATATTTCTGCAAACAATACTGTTCCTTTCATTTAATTTATACCTATGGTATAGTGTGCATTTTAAAATATTCAGCTTTTTATAAGCACTACCAAAGCTATTATTAACATATCAAACCTTTATTTTATGACTGTATAGATGGAAAGAGGTTAAGAATTCTCTAAAAAGCAAATGTTCTTACATTTTTCACTTTCTTGTCTCGTTAGTTTTATTTAATCCCCGTGAACATTAATGCAAATCTTTTGTTAATACAAAGAATGTATGTTGACAAAAGGTTTGGCCACCTGAAACTATCCTGTCCTGTGAAATATGATTGTGTGCTAACTAGAAGACTGTGAATTCTTCAGTCAGAATACAGTTCACTGCTGCACACTCCAGTCAGTTTTTCGCTTAATAAACCAGTCCTATTCTTTAAAAAATAATTAATCACAGTTCCCTTTTACTCTACATTTCAGTGTCTAAACTGCCTTCGACATACGGCTACTTGGGTTTTCAACCGTACTATTATAGTGTTTAAGGAACCATTGAAACCCTAAAACGACTTATTGATAAATTCGTCAAGGCGTTTCACAACGCTGAAAGTCCAACCGTAGGGTACATATGTGAAGCATTTAGTTTCTTTTTACTGCCCCACAGACAGGTGACTTCCTCTTTACGAATAAAAGGAGCAACACAATTAAAGAAACTATCAACAAAACGACTGGAACGTCTTCTGAGATAAAGGTCTGTGTTTGGGGGCGAAAAGTTAGAGTCCAGTGTGGCAGGTGACCTCCTTTACGTCTGACAGTCCAAAGAATGCAAGAAAAGGCATCCATTTGTCACGATGTAGGTGTCAGGGAAAAAGGTAGGGCTCTCTCCTCCCACTGCTTTGTACGAAAAGTGCTTGTTTCAGAGCTATTTCTCCTGAATTTCCTAAGTTTATCTGCTTGAGGAAAATGCTTTGTACGCTCACCACCGCCTAATCGAATGCCTTAAACTGTATAATTATATAAGCATTTCTAATGTAGATTAGAGTAGTGTCTTTCCTAACTCACAAATTTCTATGATTATTGCAATTAATGAATAGTGACACAATTTGTCTTTATTTTTATTACTTCAGCTATTGCTTTTTTTATTTGTCAGGTTACGAATACACCACCTCGAAAAATCTTTTTATAATTTTCTATTTTCCCATTTAATTATATTTTCTTAACTGCAATTTCTATTGGCATTCTCAGTTAATAAATATAACAATAATAATGTACCCCATTTAGGTGTACATATTATTATGCCCAGAATCATGTTGTTACTCGTGGGACCACAAAAGGAGGTTTTTTTTTATTAAATAATAACTTTAGCATTGATATTTTTAAAGATCCATAAACATGTTTTATATAAGAAAAAAATCTCAGCCAGTGACTATATTACAGAGTTAGACCCCGTTGTAACAAATTTCAAGTCACCACGTTTCATACCTATATACGACCATTGTGAAAAATGTTAGGTTTCACAAAATGTATCACTCATTAGTTTCTAAGTGATATTACTTAAAAGTCATATCAATCGATTTAAGTCATCTTTAAGGAATTAAATTGACTGAAATCGAGTAAACTAAATCAGTAAATTGCAAATAAATTCACAAAAATGAGATGAACCAAAAATGAAAAAAATAATAGCTTATATTTAGTTGTTGCTCACTGTTTAACATACACAATTTTTAATTTTCTACTTACCTAATGCCAGTTCAAAAAAAAAATTATTAATTTTTCCCAATACTGAATTTTCCAATACAATGATTAATTTTTTAATGATTTTTAATGCAGATAATATTTTTCACAACTGAAGAAACAAAAATAAATTCAAAACAAAAAAAATTGGAAAAAAATGGAGAAAAGGTTCATTATATCAGATTTCGTAGATTTTGGAGGTTTGCTGTATAAGAATGAACTAGCATCAAATACAGTAAGAAAGTGGTGGGATCAAAATTAAGTTCGTTATATGCGGGGTTTGCTATAATGCAGTTCAAGTACACTACAAATACCACTGCAACATAAATTAAGTGGGAATGACATATTATCATTTTAAAAAAAAATTCATATTACACTGATAAATTCATTTAAAAAGCAATTAAAAATTTCAATCGTATTGAAATTTCGAATTAATATTGGTTTTATATAAAAAAAATAAATTTCCGGGTGTTTTTTATTTATTTATTTATTTTATTTTATTTATTTATTTATTTATTTATTTGATAATGTGCAATCTTTCAATGTCTAAATCTCGATGACATTTTTTTTTTGTAGCAAAGATAACAAAACACTAAATGCATTGCCTTTTATACAAATATTATATTCTTTATTTTTGCCCCAACAGAGACAGATTATGCTCATATTTACGAATATCTGGCATCAATTCAAATGCAAGCCGACAGATATAACCTCTAATCATTCGTAAATGCATGCTGACTCGAAATTTCGCGGAAAGAAAATACAAGGTTAATAAAAAATAACTTTCGTGAAATCGACGAACAAAAAACCCTCCATAATGAATATCTCAATCTTTTTTATAACAATTACAATTCGTCTCTACTCGGAAAAATTAAAGATAGAACGATGGTAGCGGTTCATGTTTCTTCCTCACGCAAAGCGGAAATCAGTTAAGCTCATAATAGCGTGCATGGAGAAAACAATGAGTTTCGTACACTTCAAAAACTGGGGTAACGCCTATTTGCTGAAATACTTAACAGCTATCTTTGATGAATTGCCTAATGACTTGAATTTTGGAGTGGCAGTGATTTAAAGCGGGGTTAAATGAAGGGAAAGCTTGGTGTCAGTCAGTGTAAATTTGCTTTATAGAGTGTGTTTAGGGTTTTCTTTTCATATGCCGCAGTGAAAGCCATAAATAACAGATTCTTTACTTGGCAATACTCGCCCTGAAAATCACGTTAAAATAAATTATTATTTTTGCAGGGCTTAATTGGCTTTATTTTTATTAAACTACTAAGTTACGGTGTTTAATCAATATCGAAAAAGTTGCAAAACAATGTTTTATTAAATCATATAAAACATATAAATAGTATAAAATAATTCGAAATGTAAACAGTGAACTATAAAGTGCAAATTATATAAATTAAAATTATTAATTTCATTTTCCATATTCGATTTCAAAGTCACTGTAGTTTCCGTTTTATATAGATATGAAATCTTTATTTAACGTCTGTTCCCATAATAGAACAAGCTTAATACTTAGCAGCTATCTTTGTTGAATTTCTTGAATTTTGGAGTGGCCGTGATTTGAATCGGGGTTAAATCAATAGAAAGCTTGGTGTCAGTCAGTGTAAATTTGGCTTATAGAGCAGGTTTAGGATTTTCTTTTCATGTGTCAGAGAGAAAGCCATAAATTGAAGATTCTTTCCCTGCCAAAACTAGCGAAGTTCACGAAAAAAAGGTAAACTACTCTTTTATAGTGCTTATCTAGTTTTGTTTTCTTTTCATTCCCAGAGTTACGATGCATTATCACATACTGAAAAAAACCGAAATATCTTATTGAATAATTTTACAACTGCAAACTGGTTCGATAAAAAAACTACAAAAATCTGTTGCTAATGAATTATGGAAAATAAAATATAATTTTTGTAAACATAGTTTGCTTTTATAAAGTATAAAATTTAAATCAATTATTTAATAATTATTTTTTAGAGTGTTTGTGAGTCCATGAACATATTATAAAAAATCATCTATATTTTAAAACATTTTCTCTGGTGTAATTTTTAGAATTAATACGAACTCTCCAAATCGATCATTTTTCAAAAGAGTGCATTATATATATTTTATAACAATAAAAACGTTTACTCTTTAAGGATAAATATAGATAAAAACAAAGATTTTTCTGAAGAGATGAAGATCCTTTCCTTGTTTATAAAAAACATAGTAAATTTCATTATAGTTACATTAAGCACTAATTTATTTCTAATTTATTGTGCTAAAACTACAAAACTGAGATGTTCTAATCAACAGTTCTATAACTGAACAATTTTTAATAGAATTACAAATTTTAGTATATTGAAATTTTTATGTATGTAGTGTAATTTCTCGGAATGTCCTAATGTAGTTAAAAATGCATATGCAAAAGAAGATTCTTAATAAATATTAGATAGAATAAGTAAATTGCTTTCCATAGCTGAACTTTAAATTTTATTGCTTTAAATTGCATGGCGTTAGGATTTGTAAGAAATAATTACAAATCTTAACGCCAAAACTAAACTTTAAAACTTTTAAAGTGAAAGCATTGCTAATACATAAAATAGTTTATTCACGAATTTTTAGATTTCACAGGAATCTTAAAAAAGACTGTAATGAATATTTTTTGGAGATGGATAGTTCAGAATAATTACTGAAGCAAAATCTTTGCCTGGAAGGGAGCAATGGTTCGATTATATGATTAAGGAAGATAAGTTTGGTCTCTAAAGAATAGTTCACGCATCATACTAGCTTAATCTTCAGTAGCATTCCATTCCATAGGAATTAGTAGCCTTCCAGTCGGACAGAAATTACCATAAAATTGGATATCGTAACAAAAGATGATGTACATCACCGTTATGTCCCTCAAGCATAAAAAACGGGAACTTCAGTAGTCTTTAACACTCTTTTCAGAATAAACAGGAATATGCAGATCTAAACCAAGCTTCAAAATTTTCTCCTTTAATGGATATGTCTGGATATGTTGATTATCCTAGGAGGTTCTTTCCCCTCCTCGGTTTATCATATACTTCTTGCAATATAGCAGCACAGGGGAACAAAACCTATTTTCCTTCAGCAAGACTTGGCCCAATGCCACACTTCCTGCTCCTCCTCCGAATAGTTTAAGAATAAAATATGCAATGATCTGCCGGCTCAGGGTACCAATCTGAATACCATCGGACTTTAGAACGGGCTGGAATGCTATATCAATCTGACTTATAAACGTCTTCTACTGTTAACTCTCACAGACGCTTTAGTCAACAAGGCAAATCCTTTCATTTACTTGGCATAGACTGCTCATATCTAGAAGAATCAAAATATCAATTACAACAGACCAGGTTATCAATGCTTTAAACTATTACCTGTAATGCAATGTTTGTTTAGATGTGTGTGTGTGTGTGCAATAACAAACGTACTATTATATAATACTGTTGGACAATATTTTTCCCACTGTAATGATGCTGATTTTATTTGCATACTCCTTATTCAATTCTATATTTAATATCATTCTTTTTTAACTTGCTCCATTGCCATACGTATGCTGGTACTAATGGACTACTTGTAAGTTTTCAAGTGTTCTAATAGGATAGGTTGTAAAAAATTTTAAGTCTTAAAAAGAATGTCAAAAATGAAACAATCAGGCGAATTGTATTAGATAAACTGAAAATTAGATGACAAGCTATATATGCAAGGGTTCAGGATTTCTATAATTAAGTACATTACAATTCATCTGTTTATTAAACATCCAAAAGGACATAACTTCAGTTTTCAGCCCAAAGGGGAGTCGTGTTTTTGTATCTGTAATAAAGCACAGTAGATATTCTTTTTCTGTAAGTAGACCTCATGAATTTAGGTCTTGTGTGACTGCTGGATTTAGTTAGAAAAGCCTTGTGAATCACGTTTTTATTGCTTTGTTTACTGATGATTGAGCACGAGTTTGACTTCAGCAAAACTTTAAGGCTTGACTAAACAGATTGTCTGAAGATCTCAGAAGTCGACACGTCAGATGGTTCGTACTCATTTGCCTTTAGTTTAATATACGTGATTTTTTAAAACTCTTTCCGAACTGGCATGAAAGTGAAGAAGAATTACATTTTGCTGGGTGTGTTGTTCAAACATCTCAACTAAATCCCGGAATAATTAGGTATGTATTTAATTTTCCTTTCGTGATAAATTTTCAGTACAATGAAAAAAAAAGAAAAGAGGGGATTATTTTATTGCTGAATAGTTAAGAGGATGGATTTCCAAACTAGAAATTATGGCATCGAGCCTCACAGTTTACATAGATATATATATATATATATATATATATATATCATTGTTTAGAACGACGAATAAGTGTTGGTCTGATTAATTCTCGAGTAATGAAACAATGAACGTAGTGCTCCAAATGAAACTCAAAAGATGGTTGTGGGGATATAATCTACAATTTAAAAAAAAAAATTTAGCTAAATATTTTATGATCAAGCAGCTTGAATGCCTCCTCGTTTAAAGAGTTAGTAGTGATATCCTCATATATTTTGCATTGAAACTGAATATGCACTTAAGATAAGCTACCTGGATACATTTACTAGTGATGTTGCCTTTGAGGTTTTTATTCAAATGATTTTCGTATATAGTATAAAGCTCAGAAATCTGGTTAGCTTGTTCTGCTCCAAATGAAACTGAAAAGATGGTGGTGGGGATATAATCTACAATTTAAAAAAGAAATAAATTAGCTAAATATTTTATGATCAAGCAGCTTGAATGCCTCCTCGTTTAAAGAGTTAGTAGTGATATCCTCATATATTTTGCATTCAAACTGAATATGCACTTAAGATAAGCTACCTGGATACATTTACTACTGATGTTGCCTTTGAGGTTTTTATTCAAATGATTTTCGTATATAGTATAAAGCTCAGAAATTTGGTTAGCTTGTTTTGTCAACGAACTAGCATTAAGCGTACAATATAAATAATACCGTTTCAAAGATAGAAAATTCACGTAATTTTGCTACACTTGGTAGATTTTTTTTTATTATAGATGATAAAAAGGCATTTTATTCTGAAATAGGAGATCATAAGGAATTTACTAAGCTAGGTCACCAACTCCATCATAGCTACTCTTTTATTGTAAAATATTAAAATTATAGGATCTGATCAAATTATACACTGTAGCAAAGAATAGCAGTATATTTTTAATTAATAAAGCAAACAAATGTGTGTATTTTACAGGTTATAATCATAATATCAGGTCATTACACAAAGTACAAAAATAGAGTAATGAGCTTTATTTGTTCTGGATGCATTAAAAAAAAAACTAATTTACTGCAAACTAAAAATGTTGCTACTATTATTGCAATATATTCCTTAATATGATTGAAACGTACAGAAAGTAGATTTATATGAAGTTTTTTATTCAACTTCATTCATTCTTAGAAATTTTCATTTAGAAACAAGTTATATAATTGTGGTTTTTATTTACAGTTAATGAATTTAAAGAACTGGTGTCAGCAACTTGCTTTTCTAACTTTCGATAAACTTCACCTAATTTTCAAAACTTTGTCTAGAATCTTTTATACATTGCAAAACTTTAAGAAAATCTTGATTCTTTTTTAAACATTTAGTACGATCAAGAAACGTATTTTTCCCTCACAAAGGCAGATTTCTTCTTCTTTCTTTTTTTCTTTTTTTTTCCTCCTAAACACGAAATAAATTCCGTAATTTTCAGATGCACGCAAAGCTACTCTTCCTTAATGAAAGCAATATCTTTTATATAAAAAAAATTGTTCCCAATAGCTCTGCTGTTTAGTTCCCGTACTACGCATCTCATTCAGTTTTTCGTTTCTCCTGTGTCACTTGGCATCAAGTCAAAAGCTCTCATTCCCATTTGTCATCATTGTTACGTCTATTGTCCCCCCTCTTTGTGTTCAAAAGTTTGTCTTTTCTTGATATCTGGTGATTTTCGTAACCTTGAGTCTTGCGTTCTGTGTAACCTTTAGCTTTTATATTAATATTTCATTTCAGATGTCAGGAGACATTATCATTTTCTTCTTGTATATTTATTATTCATATGTGCGGTTGAAACGTCTTATGATTAACGGACTGAAACAAAAACAAATTTCAAAGTGTACTTTTCTCTTTGGTTGTTCCAGACATTCTCTGCACCAGACGAAATGATTCTTTCTGAAACGTTCATGTCCCCCCCCACTACTATCCTGCCCTACCCTTCCAAAAAACCTGTCTCAAAGGAGCATTTTGTAGCATTTAACGTTTTCCAGCAGATTTTCATCAGAAACTATTATGAGCAACCTTATCTTTCAGCTGCATGTGATATAAACGATAAAATTGGTATAGAAATCTCGTATTTTAAATATTGCATGAACATTAACTTATTGTAACATTTTCCAGACATAATTAAAATTTATCTTAAATAAACTGAGTATTAAGATTTTTTACCAAAGCTTGAATATTGTTAAAATAAATTCAATATATTTATAGATAAAATTTTCAGTTAATACTTTACATTTTAATATATCAGACTGCAACTTGGGTAAAATATATAAAGTGTTGGAGATAGTTCTACCTAATGAGGAGGAAATCGAAAGTGTATCAATGTTACCTGTAATTCTGTTCGAAAAATAATGTTAATTTTTAAAACACAAACAGAACTTCGAAAAATTTATGTGGACTGTTTTTGGACTCTTAGAAGTGCATTGCCTTGAATTAATTTTATTATACATTTAGCTCTGCAATCAGTAGAAATTAAAAGAGATTTTTTTTCTATGATGTTATATAATTTTCAACTATTAGATTATACTGATACATAAGTTGTAAATCCCAACTAATAGAAATTGGAGGAGTTTTTAAAAATCCCTCCAATGCAGGCAGTGCAATTATGTAATTATCCAATACAATTATGCAGTGGCATATTCAACATCTATGTATTACTACAGTGAATTCAATGTATAGAGAATCGTATATTTTTATTGTAGTTTTGTGTAGTTCTCTGTAGTAGTTTTCTTGAAATATAATCTATTTAAAACATATTTTTTATATAAAGAATCATTTTCAAGCACAAGTCAATGTTGCAGTTAGAAAACTAGTTAAATGAAACCTGACATCACATTTAATGCATCTAAATATATGCTATTATACCTCTTGTAATCAGTAGCTCGCAATAAAATTTTTTAAAAATTTATGATTCCTTACCTTGAAACTAACATCATATTTCAGGAAGAGTTTTGAGTAAATTCAAACTTTAATCCTGTCATGTAAGCATTTAATTTGCATATATAGTAGAAGTTAATTAAGGTGAAGTAATTTGTTAATAGTGCGTTTAATGTTCATAAATTTGAAAGATAAAGACCCAGTTCCATTTAATTTGGTATAAATTATATTACATATCATCTGGAAACTCATATTTATCTTTTTATTCAGATTTGCAATCTTTCATGTATTTATTATTATTATTATTATTTAAACTCATTATATCAATTTAAGCTCATTTTTCTGATACGAAAGTCAGCAAACAATTTAATAAAAAATGCTCTTAATTCATGGATATTTTAATACTTTTTGTAAAATTTATAGAAATTACAAGTTATATCCACTCTAAGTAAATTCTTTTATTGTAATTGAAACGTTACCAGAACCCAAACTTTATCTACCGTCTCAGAAATGTAACATTCGTAGAGCCTTAAATAAGATTTAGAACAAAGCGACCCGAAAACTCTTCACATAATCCCAGATATTATCGCAAATCTATTTACTCTTAAATCTGCCCTTACACTTAGGAATCTTTGTTTCTGTTCACAAACGTAATCCATTTAGCTAAAGGGAAGTCCAGGCATTCTTCAGATCATACAACCTTCCTTTGAAGAGAGGTAGATTAATGTAATTCCCTAGGTCTTATCGAGGCTATACGTCATGCTTGTAGGACACTCTTGTTAATAGGATCGGGTCGGAGGCCTTAGAAGAAAAGTGTAGTTCTTTAAATGCATACTTATTAAGATATCATGCAATGACTAAAAAAATCCTGCAGTTTTTTCTTTTATAATTTTATAAATATGTATTAAAAATATGTAATTTATAAATATATATAATTTATAAATATATGTAATTTATAAATATGTAAAAAAGTAAGAATAGGTAGTCTTTTCCCATATTTTCTTGATTTTAGTAAGTAATCTTTAAATAGACTCATAGGGACTTAAAAAGGTGCTTTTCAAGATATATATATATATATAATATATATATATATATATATATATATATATATATATATATATATATATATATATATATATATATATATATATATATATATATATATATATATATATATATATATATATATATATATATATATATATATATATATATATATATATTATATATATTTATATATATATATATATATATATATATATATATATATATATATATATATATATATATATATATATATATATATATATATATATATATATATATATATATATATATATATAATATATATATATATATATATAATTTTAAGTATTTTAATTTAATAGATTTTATAGAAGTCAGTCCCATGTTTGTTGTTAGGATCGGTTGGAATCATCAGGAGAAAAGTGTAGTTCTTTAAATGCATACTTATTAAGAAATCATGCAATACCTAGAAAAAATTCTTACAGTTTTCTCTGTAAAAATTTTTTTTTGGTTTATAAATATACACTAACTCTATAAAAAAATGAAGAATTGGAAGTCTTTTTGTATATTTTCTTTATTTTAGTAAGTAATTAATCTTTGAATAAACTCAGGGATTTTTAAGGATTTTCAAGATTAAAAAATATATGAAATTTTAAGTTTTTTAATTTTCTAGATTTTACCGAAATCACCCTCATGCTGTAGGACACCGTTGTAAATAGGATCCATTTGACGGTCTCGGGAGAAAGTGTAGTTCTTTAAATTCATACTTATTTAGAAATCCTGGAATCACTAATAAATATTTTCTGCAGTTTTCTCTTTTAAAAATTTATAATTTATAAATATATACTAACTATATTTTTTAAAAAAGGAAGAATTGATAGTCTACGCATATCTTCTTGATTTTAGTAAGTAAATAATCTATCAATAAACTCATGGGGATTTTTAAAAATATTTTTCAAGATCTAGAAAAATGTATAATTTTTTAAACATTTTAATTTCCTAGATCTTATCGAGATCAACTTCATGCTTGTATGACACTCTTGTTAATACCACCCCTTTCATTAAAGTGTAAAGTAATTCTCAGGAGAAAAGTGTAGTTCTTTTAATGCATACTTAATCAGAAATCATGCAATAACTAGAAAAATTCTCAATTATTTTCCTTTATGAGTTTTTAATTTATTAATATATACTAACTCAATAAAAAAATGAAGAATTATTAGTCTTTTCCCAAAGTTCCTTGATTTTAGTAAGTAAAAAATCTCTAAACCAACTCATAGGGATTTTAAAAAAGGCTTTTTATGATAAAAAACATAAAGCTTTAATTATTTTAATTTCCTAGATCCTATCGAGATCATCCTCATGCTTGTAGGACACTTATTAAGAGGATCCATTTGAGTGTATCAGGAAAAAGTGTAGCTCTTTAAATACATACTTATTTAGAAATCCTGCAATGACTGGAAAAAATTCCTGCAGTTTTCTCTTTTATAATTTTATAAATATATACTAGTTCTATGAAAAAAATGAAGAATTGGTAGTCCTTTCCTATATTTTCTTGATTTTAGCAAATAAATAATCTTTGAATAAATTCATGAGGACTTTTAAAACTGCTTTATAAGATTAAAATTCATATATATATATATATATATATATATATAATTTTAAGCATTTTATCGATGTTATACCTTATGTTCGTAGGTACTCTTGTTAATAGGGAATCTTAAGAGAAAAGTATAGATTTTTAAATGCATACTTATTTAAAAATCATGCAAGACTAGAAAAATGCATGATTCCTATGGTTTTCTCTTTTAGAAATTCTTAATTTTTTAATACATACTACCTCTTTATAACAAAAAAAAAGGGGGAGAGAGAATTCCTGTTTTTAAACCTATTTTATTGATTTTAGTATATTTATCTTTGAATAAATTCAGGAGGATTTAAAAACGCTTTTTAAGAGCAAAAGTATATAAAGTTGTAAATTAAAAAATATATAGAGTTTTGAATTTTTATTTTAATTTAATATATTACTAAATTTAAGACAACCTAGAATTTTCGAAACTAAAATTTACTGTATTTTAACGAATAGATTTATACTGAAATATATCATAAATATTTTACATTTATGTAAAAGGGTAAATAACACTTGAAAGCAAAATATTATTTTTAATACTGTGAAAATATAACTGTTTCATAATTAGGCTTTATTGAAAATTCTCCTTGTGCATTCGTTTAAAATGACAATTTTTAATTACAAGATACCTTAGAATCAACAACAAAATATCATTATCACCAAAAATAGCCAAATATTTCGGTATATATATTATAATAAGAAAATAAATACGCATCCTTTCTCCTACAGAATTTTTATACTGTTCTTTAAGTACAAAAATCAAACAGTATGGGCTCTCAAAATATATTTGTTTTAATTGATTAATATGTTATATACTATACAGTAAGTAGCAAATAAATTTCAACTGTATAAGAGGATTAAAATGTGCTTGGAGTGTTAGCACTAATTATATGTTAAGAAATCATTATATTTGTGATAAGCAGATGAAAGAATAATCGACAAATATAGCCAGTTTTTAATTCTCTTGATAAAAAAATCTCAGCTTTTGATAAAATTATGATATATTTACTCAGTTTTTTTTATCTGGAATAGA
>CM063503.1:89846182-89848682 GCA_032207245.1 Pardosa pseudoannulata | reverse complement strand
TGAGACTAAGCTTATTTGTATAATCTTTAGTCGTATATTTTTTTAGATTACTTGAAATTATATAACCCATTTCAAAAACAGGATGGTTATCTTATATAAGATTTGATTATTACTTTATTTCTTTCTGCTACTCTTAAAATTGTTTGGACTACGATCTTTAAGCTATGGATTGTTTTGCTTGCTACCAAACAGTCCATAGATTTTTGAAAATAAAACATATTCCATAATTAGATTGCTAATATTGTATTATATAAAAACGATAAAAACGGCACGGCATTTGAGTTTTTCTTTTACTTATAATTTAATCACTGTTAAATTTCTCTCAGTTGCTAATCGCATTGTTTCACTAAATAGTCCAACATTTTTGAAAAGGCAATTTCTACATAAATAATCTTCCATTAATGATCACTGCATTATGTGACAATAAAAATAGCACGGAGTTTAAAAGATATTTCATTTCTTCACTTATGCTTTTATTAAAAATTCAGTGTTTAGTTTATTTATACGTGTGAGATACCATATTAACAAAGGTAAAAATTTCAAGTGCTAGGGATTTAAATAGAGCTTTCTAGAAATGTTTAAAATTGCATGAATTATCTTTGAATGACTATTTTTTTTCCTAGGATACTTCTTTTAATATTTAAATAGATCAAATGTATGCAAAATGTATATTTTAATTCACGTTTCTTAATCTTGAGATCAAATTATAATTTTATACCAATGGATAGTGAAGGTTCTTTTATTTGTCTTAAAGGGACTTATGAATAAAAATGGCTTTGTTATGGTTAAAAGAAAGGGGACGTCTTTAATAGATCTCTGTTTTAAACAATTAATAATTGATAGCTTCAAAGAAAATTAATATTTTCCGATTTCAGCGACTTTTAAATAAATATAATTCCTACGGCATTACATTTTCAATTAAACCGACTGAAAGCAATAAAAATTATTTTTGAGAGTAAACAGTTATCCTAAGCTAAGCAATTTTCTAAAACTTAACTTTATTCTCTAATACTAGGAAATAAATGCACAGGAACACGTAAAGTGTTTTTTTAAGTTAAAATGGTGAAATATTTCAAAGAAAATAAAGCTGCGTTCCGAGACAAAACAACATTTGTTCCAAGTAAATTTTAAGGCAAGTGATAACACGCAAAACCCTTTCACAGCTACATCTCTTTTCTAAAAGAGACGGGTTCGAAAACAGTAGGGGTCCCCGTCTTATGGGTTCATTAACGGTTGTTCTGTTTGAGGGGAGACAAGCGGGCACCTTTATCTAACTCAGCAGTAGGTATTTCGAATGCGACTTACTTTAACATCCGTTAAACACGAGCGCCTTTACATCAGGATTTGACACTTCAAAACAGCAACTTATTTAACACTGGTGAAGTTATTTTTATTGGACGTCAAACTATTCTAATGCTGTTAAGGCGACAGTGGACTTTCAAAACTAATTGATTTTGTTTGGGTTTAATTTGCTTGAAAATTTAATATGTATTTAGTAATATAATGAATGCAATAATATTACATTGATTACTTTTGAAAGTCCACTGTCGCCTTAATGACTCATATAATTTGATGCATCATAAAACAAACTTCACTAATCCTAAGTAAGCTGCCTCTTTGAAATCATTAACGGCTTATGGGTTCATTAACGATTATCCTGTTTGAGGAGAGACAAGAGGGCACCTTTATCTAACTTTACAGTAGGTATTTCGAAAGCGACATATTTTAATATCCGTTATGCATGAATACCTTTACATCAGGATTTGACACTTCAAAATGGAAGCTTATTTAACATTAGTGGAACTCGTTTTCTGATCCGTCAAACTGTTCTAAGACTGTTAAGACAACAGTGGACATTCAAAACTAATTGATTTTGTTTCAGTTCAATTTGCTTGAAAATTTAATATATTGTTAGTAGTATAATCAATGCAATAATATTACACTTATTACTTTTGAAAGTCCACTGTCACCTTAATGACTCATATAGTTTGATGCATCATAAAACAAACTTCACTAGTCCTCAGTAAGCTGCCTCTTTGAAATCATTAACGGCTTATGGGTTCATTAACGATTGTTCTGTTTGAGGAGAGACAAGAGGGTACCTTTATCTAACTCGACAGTAGGTATTTCGAAAGCGACTTACTTTAATATACTTTATACATGAATACCTTTACATCAGGATTTGACACTTCAAAATGGAAGCTTATTTAACATTAGTGGAACTCGTTTCCTAATGCGTCAAACTATTCTATAGCTGTTAAAGCTACAGTGGACTTTCAAAACTAATTAATTTTGTTTCAATTCAATTTGCTTGAAAATTTAATATGTTATTAATAACATATTTATGTAATAATATATTACAGTAATTAGTTTTGAAAACCTTAACACCTCATAGTTTGATGCAACATAAAACGAGCTTTACTAGTGTTAAGTAAGCTGCCACTTTGAAACCATTAGCGTCTTATGGGTTCATTAACGATTGGTATATTTGAGGGAAGAT
>CM063503.1:89831182-89841182 GCA_032207245.1 Pardosa pseudoannulata | reverse complement strand
TATGATTGTTGCGACTATTAAGACTTAAAAAATATTTTTGATCAAGTGCAAATACGTAATTAAAGTTGACTGATGTGGTACCGAATATTGTCTTTAAATTGTCTCTATATTCCTCTTCGGGACACAGATGCAAGTACATAATTTTTATTCATGGATCGCAATATTTACTAACATAATCCATTTGTAATAACTCGAAAATGTGACTTTAAAACATCAAGAAACTTTTTTTATTTCAAATTTTTGACCTTGTTATTCATAATTCCCCATGAATGTGTGCATCCAATAGAACAGCATTTGTGTACTAAAGGACCGATAATTTAGAAAAATGGTTCCAAGTGTATTTTGTTGCTGAAGCTAATTGAATAGTTCTAATTAGTAATAAGTTAATAGAATCTAATTAAATAGTTCTCAAAAATGGGTTTTATTTTATGACTGTTGAGACCATTAAGACTTAGGTACATATTTTTGATCAAGTGCAAATGTGTAATTAAAGTTGTCTGACGTGGTACCGAATATTGGTCTTAAATTGTCTCTGTATGGGACGCAGATGCAAGTACATATTTGTTATTAACATAATCCATTTGTAGTAACTCTGAAATAAATGTGACTTTAACACATCAAAAAAATTTTTTTTATTTAAAATTCTTGACGTTTAAAACATTTGAAACTTGTCTCTATTATTAATGAGGTTAAAGAGTGAATTTATAACATTATAATTTCTTGCATATTTATATTTAACTTGTCAGTAATTATTCAGATTTACGAATAATTTTTCCTGCTCAGAAAGAAACTAAAGAAATCAAGGTCATGTCAGAAGATAAGGACCTGCATTTGAATAATATTTATCTGACGTCATTTGAGTCTGGAAACCCGATGACAGATATTCATAACTGATATCAGATAAGAGTATCTTTTATAGTTCTGAAAAACATCTGAGTCTCTGTACAGCAAACTTCTTACTTTTTACTTTATAAAAAAATCTTACACAACTTTTTAGCCTTTTTATCATGTCACATATTCATTTATGAAATCATTCATACATGATATATATATATATATATATATATATATATATATATATATATATGTACATAAGTATATATATATATATGTACACACACACTTATATATATACATATATATCATACATATGATTTTAAGTATGTTTATATGTAGTAATAATGACATAAAATATTACTTTTAAAAAATATATTTTATATTATTATATTTTAAATTGTATAAAAGACAAAAAAAACATTATAAAATGTGAAATAATTTATCAAAAACATATGTATCAGTTGTAATTAAATTTTCAAGAAATCTCGTCAAGATAGCTTATATCTGTAAAATATTTTTGGAAAAATTATGAAAAGAAAATTATTTTTAAAATCTTGACTCGTAGTTTACATTTTGCTCTGATAATATAGAATTTACATAATATCTTATACTTACTTCTTTTGTAACATTCTTCTTTTTAAATTATATTTCTGGAAAAAAAGAAAAAAAAAGCGAGAGAAAGAGAGAGAGAGAGAGAGCGAAATGTAAGAGATCAGTTTACGATAGATGGAATAATGTTAAAATGTTTTTTTAATGAGACTTTTAGTTGATGGTTTATTTATTTATTTATTTTAGAATTAAAAAGCAGATCTTTGTTTAATAATAAGTTAAAACTGTGAAAAGATTGTATTGAAATTTGCGTTCTTGTCCCTTAAAATTATCATTTAAAAATGATTTATTGAAACTGAGTTTCGTTTACCGATAAGTTAAATGCTTGAAAACACCTTCCCATATTGCATTTTAAATGTGCTTCCTTAGAATCTCTTTATCCTTTAGAATCTTGCTTCTTTGCCTTGTAACTTGTTTGTTTATTTATGATTTAATAAAACTGAATTTTGTTTAAAAGCTAGCTAAATGTTTAAAAAGACCTTCCTAAATAGTATTATAATCTGAACTCTTAGTAGAATTTATTAATATCTTAGTAGAATCTTGCTTTATTGAATTGTTTATTTATTATTTTTTTAAAGATTTAATGATAATGAAATTTTAGAAAAGATCTTCCATATTGCTTTGCAGACGTTCACAATATCAAACTGATTTTTCTAAAATGAAAGAATAATCGTTCTGCTTTTACTAACGGACACTCGAAATCCACTGAACCTTAAAATGACTCTATTAAGTGAAATACAAAGAAATCATTTCTTCAGATTAGCATCTGTTGTTAATCCCTTAGAATCTTGCTTCATTGCCTTGTCATCATTTCACGCTAAATGACTTTATTATCGAGTCTTGTTATAAAGCGATTTGCGGAGCCTTTCTGTTATTCAGATAAGATCAAAATTGAAAATGGCTGCTCGGCAGATCTTCTTTTTGATAATGTTGCATCCGAAGAATAACTTCTGTCAAAGATGTGTTGAATTTTTCTGAAATTATTTGTTTGTTAGTTCAAGATTAAGAAGATAATATTTTTCATCTATATTATTTGTAAAACACGCGTAGCAGATTAAAGGGATATAGTCGGGTGAACCCCTCCTCTTAAATTTCGGCACTCCTTGTATTAGTAAAAAGAGACTTGACATCTGTCTTACAGACACAGCCAACGGAATAATGATTCTACTGATTTTTATATGAGATTAGTTTTCTTTGATCTGAATTAGTTTTCTGCATTGGTTTCTATAATATTTCTTCAGGATATTTTTTCTCCACTCAAATTCAGGTATCGACCAATAGGTAAGAAAATCCCTTGTATGATTGAATTTACTTTAATGTTACTGCTTCGCCAAGGAATAGTCTTTCAGAAGAAACGGTCTTTCAATTCCGTTGATGAACTAAGATAATAACACTGCTTTCTTCTAGAGCCCTAGATTTCAAATGAGAACTATCACAATATTTCCCTTTGAACGTATCTTTTAACTCCTCCCCCGGGGTAAAGTCTATCCCTTATCCTTCTCTTTTTTACTCGCCATTTTTTCCTTTTCTTTTTTCTTTTTTTTAAAGATATTTTCTTTCCCAAAAGAGAGCAATTATGTCGCGAAAATCAGGGGGCTCGATCGAGGGTTTGGGAGAAAGGGGCTAGCTAAAAATTGAGTATGTCAAATACTCTATCAAGAAATTGTGAGAAATGTGGGAAAATGACTCTTCTCGAGGTGTACATATTGTTTTGAGTTCAAATAAACTTTCTTTATGAATATAATAGAAAACTATTAAATACATTTAAGGGAAAAGATGTTAATCGAAAATTAAAATTTGTATCAGTAAATTTGTATGCGATTGTATAATCGCATCGAAACAGCTGAATTTCAACTTCAAGGTTTATTTTAACCCCAGCGAATTTGCATAGATTTTGAGTTAGATAAGTTTGATGAATGAATTGGATACATATGACGCGTCAGATTTTTTCAAATATTCTGAAAAATATGGGGAAAGGATTTTTTTTTAATGTACTAATTCTTTTGTAGATTTTTTTAAAAATTTTAAATGAAAGAAAGCAGTGAAATATACTCAAGGGAAAAGTTACAAATCGAAAATTAAAATATGGATCCGTATATATAACACAGCTGGAATTTAGCTTCAAAGGTTATTTTCTTACCAAGCAATAATTATAATGAATAAATTGAAAAAAGAGAATACCCCATATTTTATCAAAAAATCCTAAAAAACATTGGAAAAAGATTCTTGTCAAGATATGCAATTTTTTTAATTTTTTTTTTATGGATAAACAATTTTTTTGTGGATATGGTGTTTTATGTGTATTTCATATAATTCTAAAGAAAAATTATCCTGATGGAAAAACAAAATATTATGTTAATAATAAAACAAGAATGGATATACTATGATTATAATACCATGTATTTTATGAAAAAATTCTAAATAAAATCTTATGTATATTTCTTTTATTTTAAAAGAAAAATATGCTGATTGAAAAATAAAATATTATGTGATGCAATCACGTAGAAGCAATTGGAAATTTTTTCAAAAATTATTTTCTTAGAAAATTAATTCTTGTGTCCTTCGAATTAATTAAGTATGGTGTAACTTACTTTATACAGACATTTACTGTCAAAAAAAGGTGGAAAAACAATGCAGGTGAAATTATAAAGGTGTTTATCCAATTTCTTTTTCTTTTAGTTTTAAAAGCATATTTCTCCCCCAAATATGCCCATTCCAGTACTACCCGAGACTTTTACTAAAGCAAATGTGTTTTAAATTTCAAAAAAAAAAAAAAAAAAACTTTGCATTCCAATAACATATGATTTCTGTGGATATGTGCATTTAAATTCTATAATAAAAAAGTCTGAGAGTAAACAAAGAAAAAATTTAAAAAAGCCCCAAACATATCTTTTATACACATAGTAATACATCTCTGAAAATTTGTGGAGTTTGAACTTCAGCCTTGACAATGGATACGTACATATGTATATATGTATGTATGTATATATATATATATATATATATATATATATATATATATATATATATATATATATATATATATATATATAATATATATATGTATATATATATATATATATATATATATATAATATATATATATATATATATATATATATATAAATATATATATTATTATAAATATATATATATATATATAGATATATAGATAGATAGATAGATATAACATTATATATATATATATATATATATTTATATATATATATATATATATATATATATATATATATATATATATATAAATAGATAGATAGAGAGAGAGAGAGATAGAGAGATAGATAGATAGAGAGATAGATATACATATATATATATATATATATATATATATATATATATATATATATATATATATATATATATATATAGAGAAATATATATATATATAGAGAGATAGATAGAGAGAGAGAGACAGAGAGAGAGAGAGAGGGAGATAGATTTCAAATAATTTCCCTGATTTAATTCATTTTTAGTTATTTAATCTTAGATTAACCCTCCTATAAATTAAACCAATAGCCTTACAATATTATTGGCAGTGTACATAAATAGCAGCATCTAACGATCTGTTTAACTATTTTTCAGCTGTAACAGCATAATTTCCTTCCTGAAAAAAACTTCTAGCCACGGCCTTACTGTTCCTGAATACTAATTATTTCTCCCCATTAGACCTAGGTGTATTAACACGAAATTAGAATAATTATGTTTGTGGGATGGAAATAATTATTCTTATTTTCAATCATACTGCCAGTTACTTTGCATTAAATGTTCCACTGTTGAATATATAACAAGTCTACAGAAGCGATTCATTAAAAAGAAAACGAAACTGAAATGCCTGTTGATTTAACAGACGGATAGAAGAAATAAAACGTAGAGAAGAGTAGTTAAGTTGTTATATAAATCAAGACACATAAATATTAAACTAAATTAATTTTATTTATTTTTATATATTTATATATTTCTCTTTTTTTTTTTTATCTCGTCAATCTGCAATGCTGCTCTTCAAATGGGTACATGGGAAATTGGTCTTATAGACAATCTATAAAGTAGACTAACAATAAAAGTAATAAATAAAGGTGAATGTAAATAAAATAATTTTCAGTATTTTCTTGTTTGTTGATTTAGATGTCAAAATTCTTTCCCATTGTTTTAATTCATCTGTATAATCAGCTGTCAATTCAGTTTCGCTTTTTAATAATACATTACTTCGTCAAACGTATTATTTATTCAACATCTAAACATCAAACACCAAATAACAAGTAGTTAACTGAAAACAATAATTATTTCTCTCCATCAAACGTAATTATTCTAATTTTGTGATAATAAATTTAGAACGTATATTGAAAGAGACATAAAATAAATTAATGCCTGAAAGGGAAGGTTAATCATGCATTTTTATTACCTAAATACAAAATATATTATTGTATTTCATAATTAATTTTATTTCAGCGTATATTTCTAAATACTTTTTTACTACAAAGTTATTTTTTAAAACATACACATGAAAAAATTTTGTTTAATTAGATCAATTAATTTTGATAAATATGAAGAGTTTTTTACACTTACCATTTGCAAAATGTTATAAATTATTATCTTAAATTTATAAATCTTTGTACATATACACATTCACATATAACTAAATTAACAACATTGCATTTTTTTAGTCACTTTATTTTTTAACCTTCTGAACCTTATATGAGACTACTAATTTAGGCAGTAAAAATAGTTTAAAATAATTTTTCAACAAACATTTATCTTCAACTAAACCTCTTGTACATCTAGACCTCATAAGTGACATCAAATTTCATTCAGCTCTCCATAACAATTGGTAGCCCAATGCTGAAAATTTGGTGTCTCAGATTTGATCAAGAAATTAATACAGAAACTAAACATTAAGATTTGTTTTTTGTTTCTGTACTAACACTAACTTTTAAATATTTTTTATAACAATGAAAAGTATTTTTATTCTTATACTTTTGTCACTTTTTATATCACTTTCTATTAACACAAATTAGTTTAACAGACTTTTATCTTTAGTAACATCTCTTATATATCTTGGCCTCATATGTGGTTTCAAATCTGATTCAGCTCTTCATAACAATTGGTAGCACAATGCTGAAAATTCGGTGTCACAGATTTGATCAAGAAATTAATACAGAAACTAAACATTAAGATTTGTTTTTTGTTTCTGTACTAATATTAATTTTAAATAGCTTTTATAACAGTGAAAAATATTTTTATTGCTATACTTTTGTCACTTTTATATCACTTTTTTTTTTAACACTATAACAGATTTAAAGTTTAAGTTACTGTAACAGATTTTTATCTTTAATAACATCTCTTATACATCTGGGCCTCATTTTTGGCTTCAAATCTGATTCAGCTCTCCATAATAATTAGTAGCACAATGCTGAATTTTCAGATTTGACGAAGAAATTAATATAGAAACAAAACATTGCGATTTGATTTTTATTTCTTTATCAACATTAATTTTAAATAGCTTTTATAACAATGAAAATTATTTTTATTCTTATACTTTTGTCACTTTTTGTATCAAATTTTTTTGTCATAAATTACTTTAACAGATTTTTATCTTCAGTAACATTTCTTATATATCTTGGCCTCATATGTGACTTCAAATTTGATTTAGCTTTCCATAATAAATAATAGTAAAATTTGATGTTTGGGATTTGTGGAAGAAGTGAATACAGAAACAAAACATTGTTGCTTTAGCTAAGAAACGTTTTTAAAAAATTAACATAACATTGAAAAAATGTTTTAAATTTTTTCTGAATTTTTTTGAAAATTCTGAAATTATTTTATTGCGATTGAGTTAGTTATATTTCAATGTATACATTTACAAAGTTTCCTAATTGTAAGTTTATAACTTTATAAACATTTTTGTAATTACTACTGTTCCCTCAATAAAACATTTAAAGTAAAAATAAATAAATATATAACTAAAAAGAAAATTGGAGCAGGGGTGTTCACGGTTAGTAATAATTAAATAAACATAGAAGAAATACACATAAAAACACTGCTATAAAAATACTCTAAGGCATTAGGTAGGATAAACTGTTTATTAAAGAAAGTAAGTAAAATAAAGTAAAAAATGAAAGTGTCTACTAATTACCTTCATTTTAGCAGGTGTGTAATTAGTTTTTAGCAATAAAAAAGAAATAAATAGGAAAGGCATCAAGGAGTTTCAGTTTATCACCTTAAAAGAAGTCATACCCCTTATTGTGTAATAAATCATGATTATTTGTTGCATACATTCTGTTGATAATACCTTAGTTACGAATGTCCACAGGTATTTATCTTAAAAAGCTTGTAAATCCTTACATTACAAATGAAAATATATCACCATTTGGAGTAAGTATATAAGATATATATTATTAACTTTTTCTCAAAATCCACTTCATAAATTTGAAATCAAATCAAACGGATAGGATTTACTCAAAAAGATAATTTTTTATACGGACCCCTACCCCCCGTAAAGGTCTCACTTCTCTCTCTCATTAGCAATGCATTTGTGCCATCTGGTTCGAAAACACCCACAGGCATCTGATTGGATAAAATAGGGATAACAGGTGGAGTTTCCCCTTCACTGTTCCACCCTGGCAGACCTCATGGCTCGGTCTATTATCAGTAAAGTTTTCGACGCTTTTCGAGTCGAACGCTTTTGAAACGCCGCTCTCTTCACCATTCTAAACGTTCAAGTGATGAACTTTCGAATCTTTCCCATTTCTTCACTTAAAGTTCGCTCCACGCATTCTTCTCAAATTTTTTATTTTATCGAGCTCTATTTCACTCTCGATTTGTTCGAATTCAGCTCTAATATTCTTTATTTGTTATTGTTTATATTTTATCTCGGTTAGTTTACACCATCAACAAGTCTTCATGAATCTATATAAACGTTCAAGTGATGAACTTTCGAATCTTTCCCATTTCCTCATTTAAAGTTCGTTTCACGCGTTCTTCTCAAATTTTTTATTTTCTCGAGCTCTATTTCACTCTCGATCTGTTGTTCGAATTCAGCTCTAATATTCTGTATCTGTCATTGTTTATATTTTATCTCAGTTAGTTTACACCATCAACAAGTCTTCATGAATACTATATAAACGTTCAAGTGATGAACTTTCGAATCTTTCCCATTTCCTCACTTAAAGCTCGCTTCACATTCTTCTCAAATTTTTTATTTTCTCGAGCTCTATTTCACTCTCGATCTGTTGTTCGAATTCAGCTCTAATATTCTGTATCTGTCATTGTTTATATTTTATCTCGGTTAGTTTACACCATCAACAAGTCTTCATGAATACTATATAAACGTTCAAGTGATGAACTTTCTCTCACGAATCTTTCCCATTTCCTCACTTAAAGCTCGCTTCACATTCTTCTCAAATTTTTTATTTTCTCGAGCTCTATTTCACTCTCGATCTGTTGTTCCAATTCAGCTCTAATATTCAATATCTGTCATTGTTTATATTTTATCTCGGTTAGTTTACACCATCAACAAGTCTTCATGAATACTATATTTAAAGTATAATCAGTATCTTGAGATCTTTCCACTCTCAATAAATTAAATCATTAACTCATTAAATCTCAACGTCCAATATAATTTTCTTTCCATTTTCGTAATTATTGATTAATCTAAGGATAAAAAACTCATTTGATATTCTCCATTTATCTGTTGTACGAATCAAGCTCAATATTCCCTATTTGTCATTGTTTAATTTTGTCTAGGTTAGTTTGCATCAACAGTTAACCTTCAATATTATATTAAATGTATAATCAGTTGATGTTTAAAACTCTGCTTCACTCTGGATCTCTGTCTACTACTGGTTTATTTCATATTCGTAAATATTGATTAATCTCAGGTTAAAATTAGTATTTAACATTCTCTATTCATTTGTTCGTAAGAATCCAGCTCTATTCATTATCCGTTATTGTTTATGTTTGTCTAAGTTTATATCAACAGCTAGCATCAATGAATACTATGTTTAAAGTATAATCAGTTGCTATTAAATATTTAAAGTTTTTCCAATGTTTTTCTTTATAGAGCTCTATTTTATTTCGCCTTCATGTACACAGATTAATCCTTGCATAAAACTTTTATTTAGCATTCTCCATTCATTTGTTGTAAGAATTCAGTTCTAATATTTACTACTCGTTATTGTTTATATTTTGCCTGGGTTAGTTTACATTACCAGCTAACCTTGATGTTTAAATAATGATAAGTTGTAGAATACTTATATTTTCCCTTTTATAGTAATATATTTTTACTTTATAAAACAACAAAGTGAGTGCATAATACAATTGGTTAAATTTTTTCTGCACCATTTTAAAAGTGATTTTTCCGTTAAAACTAATTAGCTGTATGCATAATTTATTACCCTTTTTAACTCTGTTATAGAATCGAAACCTCAAAAAATGCATCTTTCCATATAATATTTTCATGTACGACAGGTCTAAAATAATATATATATCCATATATATAGCTTTTTTGGGATATGTGTCAAGCACAAGAGGGTAAACA
>CM063503.1:89823682-89826182 GCA_032207245.1 Pardosa pseudoannulata | reverse complement strand
CTAAATAGAATAACATCTTACGGGTTTGGAAAAAGGAGAGAAAAATATCTGTGGATAAAAATGCTCTAAGAAATTTTGCATGCTGTTCCGTAATTATGTGAACATTCGTTTTCTTCACAGGAATATTCACGTTCTGATGTAAAAGCTCTGGAGAAGGGGAAGTGATCTTTTATTGTCTGTAAAATGTATTTTTAAGTGAGTAAAGCGCATTTCAGTTTATGAATCTATAATATACCTATAATTAAAATGCAGCAAAGATAATATCAAGTAAATAGCCATATAGTCACATGCATAATTGAAAATATGTTTTTCTTTGCATGTTCTTGTAAATAATATTGGCTTATCTTTACAATTATTTAACTATATTAACACCTGTATTTCAATCACCAAATGTATATAGTTTTGTATAGAAAGCACTCGCACAAAGAAATGTATATAATGTAAGCAATGTATGTAGCACAGCATGAAAAATATTAAATTTGCAATTAACCCTTTGTATCTTAACCGGTAACTGAAAAAATATTTTCTCAGATGCTAGATTGCATCATTTTAATCATGCAAAATAAATCCTCTTTTGATTAATTTTTCATGCTTGAAATCATGTAATCTAGCATTCGAGACAATACATAAATTTGTTTAATACATAAAAATAAAATTTACTGACAAAAAATAGGGTATATTCTACAAAGAAAATAAAAAAAATATTTTTTTTATAAATACTGTATATTATTTTTCATTAAATTATCCTTCCAGAAAGAATTTGAAACTAGTTTTAAGAGATCTACTATTTTGCATTTTTTATATTTAAAAAATCTGAAGTTCATTTTAGTAATACGTACATTTGATCCAATGATAAATGAATCTATGATATGAAAATTAAACTTAATATCGCCATTTGATAGGAATTCTATGAGTAAATTGCATCAATTGCAGAGTAGAAGGTTAGTATACAGTTGAATTTAAATTTTTTTTTTTTTTTTTTTTTTTTAAGCTTGCTCTGTAAATGGCATCCATTTTCCGGTACGTTGCATATCTGCAGCAAAGTGATACAAAGGGTTAAAATTAGAGCGGAATTAAGTATGATTGTCACAAAGTTCACAACTAATAACAATCATACTTAACGCTCTTTGGCCAAGTGAATTATTAATTACTTAGTTCAGAATTAGTTGTTGTAATTTAATCTTGGCTACGGATTATATCTGTTATATTGAAAAAGATACGCAATTTTGTATCAATGGTGCAATTAATTTCAGCTTGGGGAAAAAGTAATTGTAACCTGAAAGTGTAATTTTTGTGACTTGATACAGGGAAAAATATTATTTTGGAATAACTATATGTAGATGTGAGTAGACATGTGTGTATATATATATATATATATATATATATATATATATATATATATATATATATATATATATATATATATATATATATATATATATATATATATATATATATCCACTTATATGTATGCAGATATATATATATACATATATATAAATATAAATATATATAGATACATGTATGTATGCGTGTGTGTGCGTGTATAGGGAAGTACTTTCTTTTCTGTATATGCATAACGTTGAATGCTTTGTTTTTAATACAAATAACTTACAAAATATCGGTATTAGTAGTAGTTTATTGGTAGTAGTATTCAATAGATATATAATACTGGTAGCAATAATATATATTATTGGTAACAATTTTCAAATATAAAGTATAGCAATCCTAATTTCTTTTATTCAGTTTTGAATGGTTTATAATTTTTCTTTCAGATTATTAACGCATATTCCTATAGATACATTTAGAGCAGTAAAGAGAAAAATATTAATCTATTTTCTATATTTGCATAGTTGTTTTCACTTTTAGTACAAATGTTTTTTAAATGCATGTTTAGCCTTTCGTTGATTGCTATATCCTACATATGCCTCCTCTGTGTGGATATCCACCTAGCCTTTATTTATGTTTAGTCTAAAGTTTTCATTCAGTATTATGACACATATTTCTATGGATACATTTAAACCAGCACAAAGATAAATATTAATCAATTATACCTAAACATATATTGACAAAATATATATGAATATATATAATATTATATGTATATATATTGATATATGAGTTTAATGTATCAATATTTTATTACTCATATTTCATATTTTATCGATCATATTTTAATTATATAAGTATATAAAATATGATCAAGACATATTCTGCAGAACATGTTAATAAACACATAAAATCGAATTTATTACAGATATTTGAGAGTTAAACTGAATATGAAATTCAATACTCTGTTGTAAATGTACTTTTCATCTGCATTTGTTGATGCACTGCAATTTAAAAAATTATTTTGTGATTGATAAAATTGCAATGATATATAAACAAAGTACTGTGAAGTCTTCTAATAAATATAATTGTTCGCTCTAATTTTATCTGATATATCTGACTTAAAAGCAATATTGAGGAGACTTGAAAAAAACTAAATGCTTATCCAAAT
>CM063503.1:89813682-89818682 GCA_032207245.1 Pardosa pseudoannulata | reverse complement strand
ATATATATATATATATATATATGTATATATATATATATATATATATATATATATATATATATATATATATATATATATATATATATATATATATATATATATATATATATATATATATATATATATATAGATGTGTGTGTGTGCACATCTATATGTACATAGATGTGTATTTGTATCACAAATATAAATAAATACATATTCGTGTATGTATATTTATATATTCTCTCTCTCTCTATGTATATATATATATATATATATATATATATATATATATATATATATATATACACACAGGTATAATTGAATAAATCTATCTATCTATCTATCTGTATATATATATATATATATATATATATATATATATATATATATATATATATATACATAAAAAATATATATAGGTATAGATAGATATTTATATATTCATATGTATGCATATATATATATATATTTGTATACATGTACATATATATATATATATATGGGGGTATAAATTTAGTCCAAGAAAACTTAATGATCATATTCTCGGAGTAAAACAACTCATCTTTAATTTGCCGTTCTATACTTGGCCAAAATCCTGACTTCCAGACCCAGAATAAAACCAAAAGGCACCAGAATAAAATCAATTTCATGAAGATGCAGTCGGGAGCCAGTGTTTATAAATAAATACAATTTATTTAAATATGGAAAAAGTTATCAGAAAGTAAAATTAGTCCTTCTAAGAGCATAATACTTGAGTGCTGAATTTTGAGGTTACCAGATAGCAAGTAAACATTGAACAAATTAACCCAAGTATGCTTAGCGAGTTACATTTTCTGCTGAGGAATCATCCGCTTCAGAAGATAATCATATACGCAGTGCTTCTGGAAGATCTCGTGAAAGGATTTTAAAAAGTAAAGTAAAATAAAGCAAAATCACTGATTTTGTTTCTATCATATAGGTAGGTTACTAGAGACTTTGAAAACAAACTACGTTATGATTTAAGAGATAAGAATTCATGTATGGGAATGCAATTCAGATAGTTAATATTCAAACAATATTTAACGTTTATATATATGCATACATACACACATATCAACATGAACACTTATTCGAGTGTGCATTCATATAACGCATATAAACAAATGCAAATACATATTTGTTTATATATGAGCACTAAATGGTAAGTATGCATGTTTTTATGCATATATACATACGTACTTGGTATAAACAATATTGAATGAACCAAATGAAATGTTTTCTATTTTACCTTTTATTAATTTTTCGATTTATTTGACTGTTGTTAATTTAATAGACAATGGCAGAAATACATCAATTTCGAGACGTGGTTTGGAGTCCGTGGTAAGTATTTTTCTTTTTTTTTTTTTTGGATTTGGTACTTAGTGTCTTTTCTAACTAAAGGTGAGTGGAATAAATTATCGAATTAATGTGTGCATTTTTAGTTTAGAGAAGCTAATTTTGAAAAGAATAAAGATTGCATTATATATGAATATATGTATATATATATATATATATATATATATATATATATATATATATATATATATATATATATATATATATATATATATATATATGTATATATATATATGTATATATATATATATATATGTATATATATATATATATATATATACATATATATATTATATATATATATATATATATATATATATATATATATATGTATATATATATATATATATATATATGTATATGATATATATATATGACATGTCGTGGTGCAGAGTTAAGGTGAATGGACCACGGATGGTCTTCTTAATAATAATAAGTTTATTAAACCATCGTTAAAGTAAAACTTGCTCCATTTTCACTTTTCCGTCGAAGACACGCGTAGAGTGTTGTTGACAGCCCCATGTCCACGCGCTAATTGAAATTTATCTTTTTGCAAGCTCACCAAATAACTCAAAAATGCTTCCGCCTGTCCGGATTATCCTAAAAGTTTACGTTAGCGTGGGCCTTTTTCATTTATTTTATTATTATAAAAGAGTTCCCTTTTTGAAATCGTTTTTAACTCACGTAATTTTCAACTACCCCTTTTTTAGACCTGACATATATGTATATATATATATATATATATATATATATATATATATATATAGACATATATATATGTGTATATATATGTATATATATATATATATATATATAGATAGATAGATATATAGATACATACCTTCATGCACACTGAAGAGTTAAAGCATTATGATCACTTTGAAGTTTAGACATTTGTTTATATTTCTAAAAGATTATACTTTGTGATTTGTTCACTAACTTTAGCCATGCAAAGAACATTCTTAAACTCACACTTTCTAGTGAAGTTTCGGGGACTTGTGCTTTACGAAGCACAAGTCCTCCACATTCGGAAAAGAAGCATAATAGTTTTGATAGCCCTGTATCATACATAGTTACAAATAATTTGTAACTTTTGAATAACACTGATCTGTATATTAGCAATGATCGTGAGATTTTTGAAGAAAAAAGCTGTTATATAAAAAAGGTTTTTTTAAAAAAAATATAGAAAATTTTGAAGAACTTTTTCTTAATAATTCTTCAAATTTATATCAATAGCTGTGCGAAATTTGAATAAAAGATGTATTTTTTGAAGAGGAGTATAAAGATTCATATTAAATTTAGAGAAATTTGAATTTGACTAACTTTGAGGGGAGAGACTCTACTTGTCATTTTGTCAATTAAAAATAGTGTAGCTAAAGTTATAAATTTTGATAACGAGGTGTCGAAATTTCTAAAACAAAAAGTTAGAGATTTTGAGTATTATTTAACATAATACTCAAAATCTCTAACTTTTTGTTTTGGAAATTTATAGTTTGCTGGGCAACCCCAGAGATCTAAATTATAATATTAATAAAATCATACACTACTTCCTATTGAATTAGATACCGTGAAAAAGATTTCTCTCACTGTATACTAAACTGGTTTATTGATAAAAGAGGTATTTTACTTTTTATTCAAAAAATTGTTTACAAAATAATTTACAATTAGTCTTCTTTGTTAACCAGTCGAATAAAAAATTTCTTTCTCAATAAATTTTAATTGACATTTTAAGTGGACATGGGAATGGCAAGTTTAAACTCCCCACCGATTCCCACCAGACATTGTTATGCAACTGGGTATAAGTGTATAAATACTATTTTACTGCGCATGCAAACATATGTTTCTATTTCTATCCATATCGTCTATTTCTAATTTAGTAGCCAATACTGCAGGGGAACTTATTAAAAAAAGTCCAGGTGCATATTCTGCAAATTCAAAAATATATCACTGCTATACTGAGAAGTATTGCACTCTTTGTCTGAAACTAGCTCCGGACAAAGAGAAATCATTCACATGTTGCAAAATAAAATGTTTGAAAAGCCATTGAGAGAATAATTTATAACTCTGAAGATCCGCAATGAGTGATCACAAGTTTGGGCTCTTCAGTGTATAAGAAACAAATGAGTATTTAAAATTCATATTTTACGTTTTCAATCTTTTCAAACATTTTATTTTGGCAATATATGAACGATTTTATAAGAATTATGATTTTATCCAAAAGGATCAAATGTTTTTGAAAAAGTTGAAAACTTTTCCAAAGTGATCAGAATGTTTGAAAGCCATTGAGAGAGTAATTTATAACACTGAACAACCATAATGAGTGATCCCAGGTTTTGGCTCTTTAGTGTGTATATATATATATATATATATATATATATATATATATATATATATATATATATATATATATATATATATATATATATATATATATATATATATATATATATATATATATATATATATATATATAAAGTATTTAAAACTTATATTTTACGGTTTCAAACTTTTAAAACATTTTATTTTGGTAACATATGAATGATTTTATAAGAATTACTATTTTATCCAAAATGATCAGAAAGTTTTTGAAATGGTTGAACATTTTTCCAAAGTGATCAGAATGTTTGAAAGCCATTGAGAGAGTAATTTATAACACTGAACAACCATAATGAGTGATCCCAGGTTTTGGCTCTTTAGTGTATAAAAAAACAAATGAGTATTTAAAAATTTTATTCAAAATGATCAGAATGTTTTTGAAATGGTTGAAAATTTTTCCAAAGGGATCAGAATGTTTGAAAGCCATTAAGAGAGTAATTTATAACACTGAACAACCATAATGAGTGATCCCAGGTTTTGGCTCTTTAGTGTATAAAAAAACAAATGAGTATTTAAAACTTTTATCCAAAATGGTCAGAATATTTTTGAAATGGTTGAAAATTTTTCCACTGAAGAGCCGTAACGAGTAATCATGCCGAACGATGGCCGATTGGTTAGGGTGCTGGCCTTCGGAACCGGAATTCGTGGGTTTGAATCCCACAGTGGCATTCATGTTCGTAGCCGTTCGGAATCGGCTTTAAGCTGTAGGTCCCGGTCTCATTAGCCCTCGTGTTGCAAAAAGTAGACCGTAGCACTCCAAAACCAAACCTAACCAAACGAGTAATCATGGGTTTTAGCTCTTTAGTGTATAAGAGACAAATGAGTATTTAAAATTTATATTTTATCTTTTCACCTTTTTTCAAACATTTTTCGTCAAATGTTTGAAAAGCCATTATAGATTATGCTTTTATCCAAACAACCATAATGAGTGATCAGTTTTGGATCTTCAGTGTATAAAAAAACAGTATTTAAAACTTTTATTCATCTTGTACATGAATGTTCTGTCCAAAATATTCCCGTATTCACGCGGTCCACCGTACAAAACTCCAGCTGGCTATAAGATTGCACACCAGTCCTCTAAAACCAAAAGAATGAAAAATGACTCTGAATGTGCAATTTTCGCTTTTAAAGAGTAAAATAGGTACAATTCAAAAGGAGGGGAGTATCTGTAACTCCTTGGGAGTGCGAAAAGTAACCTTTTACAGAATAGGTGCCCTTTATTCGCTCTGCAAGGGGAAAATCTTTCATTCAAAGAACTGGAATTCTTT
>CM063503.1:89798682-89808682 GCA_032207245.1 Pardosa pseudoannulata | reverse complement strand
CATTTCAGGGAATTTGATTTTGGTTAAAACATTCAATATTCATTCATAAATTAGGAAAATATTCCAGGAATTTACTGTTAGGAATATATTTCATAATATACCTTCAAGTGTTTGCTACTTTCAGGAACAAATTTAATTAAAAATAAATCTGCCAATATACATCCCAAATTCTTGTTTTGAAATATAATGAATGGTAATGAATATGAAATCGTATATTTTAAATCCTTTTATTATTTGATTATAATAGTTTAAATTAAAATTTCAGAATTTAAAAATAAAATTGCCGATTAGAGGTATCTAGTTCCGATCATGTACAATAGGTGGCAGTGGAAGCAATTAAACAAATATGGCAGGCAAAAGGACCTGTGTACTTCATCTTAACGATGAATTATGTTGATGAGTTCGAAAAGGATTTCAAGCTTTGCTTTGACGATTATTCAGCTACACCCAGACAAACATGAGTAAACTAACACGAGAAAAAAGTATGGTTTGGGGGAATGTAATATTTGTGACTCTCACAGAACCAGGCATCGAATCAAGTTATATTTTCATCACTTCTTTGCTTATATGCTTAGTATATCACATACAACCAAAACACAGAGGGTATCTGTTTGTGGAGGTTTCTGGGATCATTCTTGACAAAGGTCACATGCTGCATTTTGATTCCCTAGTCCGTTGTGGCTTTTCATTACTTATTCACACAAACGCACACAGAGACATGATTAATTTTTCAGCATCCAAAGGTGTCTACAATTTCGATATTTATCAAATCTTTAAGTTGAATGCGTATGATCATATTTTTCGTCTTTTGGCTCGACAGCCCATTATGGGTCAGAGTCTTTCCACGAAGAACTTTCCTCCATTATGTTCTCTAATTAGTTATTGTTCTACAGTTAACAAATATTAACGTTCTATAGTTCTCGTTCAAACTGGAATTCTTTCTCAATTTGGGCCTATCCTGACTAATGGCTCCAAAAGACATGTGACTAAAGATGTTAAAAGTCAGTGAGAAACGGTACATTCAGCTAACGCATCCATCAAATTTCCTGTGTTTGATTTTATGTTTAATGATACATGGTTCTTTATAAAAGTTGTGAAATTCAAAATGGTACCTGTACTGCTATATAAGAGTGTGCATGCGAAAAAATTAATAATAAGGCTGTAATGTATTGTATTGCAATTCATCAAATTTTCTCTTGTATTAACAGTTGGTTTAATAGCATTTATAATTTTTTTCAGAGTATTGAATGTTCTTTGTTTAATCCAGCAGTTAAATAAATTATTTTTCTCTATTAATTTAATCGATCAAAGCTAAGACATCTTCAGGTTTTTTCGTTCTAGTTAGCAACCAAACAGTTGAATATCTTTGTAAGTGAACGTAATAAATACAGCTGAGATGAAGACCATTTACTATAACTCTATAAGGTTGCAAACATTTATGCTCTTACCTATAAGCCAGTCATTGAGAAAGTCTAAATTACAAGTAGCATTTTAGATAACATATTAGGGAAACCATTGTTGTGTTGGAACATAGTATCCTTGAATCGGAGTTTGTCGTGACATTTTTAATCGGAAAAATAGTCCACATGTTCCTTCTGTTTAATTTAACTAAATCTTTTTTCCGTGTCAAATTAAATTGGCAGTTAATCAAGACGATTTTCATCCCATTAAAGCAGCGTTTAATTTACAGCTTGTCAAAACTGAAGTCAGTGTTCGAAACATAAGGAAGTGCCACAGGATTTATTTGTCCAAGTATGAAAAAGAATGTAAAGATAATGGAAATCTAAATAATGCTATTACTCATCCAAACATTAGTTTGCAATTCACGTACTTTCAAAGTCTTTTCTCGTACGTATGTTTCAGTATTGATTGATTGCATATTAATTGAATTTGCATACATATACTCGGTATAGGTTAAATGCATGTTATCATTTCGTGATCTTGACTAATCAATGTTAGGCAATTAAGAGTAATATTCTGAAGGCTTCGAAATGAACGAACTGTGCATACATGCACGTATTTAGATAAATTGAAAAAAAAATTACAGTAATATAACATATTAATGCATCTATATGTAAAGAAAATCCTTACTTGTTGAAAATATTAAATGGAGTATATTTTTTAAGGATATATTTAAGACATAAAGTTACTAAACATGCTAATTTAAGCTCTAATGCATTTAGATAAGGGGTGGGTAACCTTGTAACTGAAGAAGGTCTCTTGGTGTAATAGTGCATAAATCACCCTCCCAATTCATACAAAAAATTTTTCGATTCAAAAGAGTTAAATTGACGTTTTAATTCCTTTATAGGGCCATTTATTTCTAGTGATGATACATTAAAATAATTTTAGGATTTAAAAAAACAAATTCATTGAGCTTATTAATTAAATTTTACTTTTAACACCTTTTTTGTTTGGTGATAAGTATGCTTACTACCACCTATTGAGGTCTATTGAAAAGAAGAAAACTTAATATATTTTCATTATTTATGTTTCGATATTTTCAACATACACTTTGCAAATAATACAAATTGCAGATGGAATTGTATCTTAGAACCATTTTTATTCATAGATGACTGAAATTATGAAAATTTCAATGGTACTTTAGAACCCATGGTGTTTTCATAGATGGCAGTAGAAATGAAAACTGGAACATTTTAAAAAATTGATGAATAGTTATTATTATTTTTTATTTTTGCATATCCATGTTAAGATTTACATATTGGGTGGTAAGAATATTTAGAAAGGGTTAGCATGAGAAAATACTTTTATAACTCACATAATGTGTCAAATTTCTTCATTACTTCAAATTGAGATGTTAACAATGATGTTCTTTTCCTTTTTTTACTTTACTGGGGTGTAAAGGACTGGGTGTTTTAGTAAATGTAACTGTTTTCAAGTGAAAAATCGTATACAATTATGAAGTTACAAGCTAAGAACAATTTTTATAAAGTCTTTATTGATAGCAAAGGTCTAAACAATTTTATACATAAAATATCGGATTTTACATTTTAAGGCTTTTAATTTACGGAGTGTAAACAACTTGGCATTTTGGTAATTATATCTGTTTCTAAGAAGAAAAAAATAACATCCATAAATGTAAAGTTATGGTAAAGAATAATTTTTAATAACTCCTATTAATAGTTGAAGTCAGTATAAAACATATACCAAAGATATCTGAATAAACATGTAAAAACAAAATGTAGCTGCAAAATTTTGAAATTTGAAGTAATTATCAATAAAGAAATATAACGTTTGCATAAAGTTAGCTATTTTGCAAAGTTTGAAAGCAGGGGATCATCTTCAGATCAGACAGCAATTTTTTCCTTTTTCATTATTTCTGATCTTTTATTTCTTTCTGAAATAAAAAAAACATGTATTCATAAGAAATTGTCAGTATTGTAGAAGATACTAAACAGAATGCACTAAATATATAATGCATTATTAGTTTTTAAAAAGAAAGTTTGTTAAAACCCCTTCATCTCTTATTAGCACCAACTAAATAACTAAAGTAACCAAGTTAAGACAGATATATTTGTTCTTACACCCTGAAATTTTTGTTTTACTTTTGACTGTTGATATATCAATGTAAGCGAGTAAGTGAAAAAATAAGAGGTTTGTGGGTATAAAATTGATATCACTTAGAGACGTATTACACAAACAACTATTCTACGAGAAACTTCCATCAATACCCTGTTAGCTTATGAGGCAAAGGAAAAAAATTGGGTAGTGCAATTTTTGGGACGAAGTAGCCAAAAGTTACCACTTGTAATCCAAAGGGAGGGCATAAAAGTCATGACATTATACTTACGTGTGGATGGGAGGAACTATAAGAATAGGAATTGCTGGTTACAAAATGTTGCTCTGTGTAATACCACCATTACAGTATCTAATGTCTTTTGTACTGGGTGCCCTAGAAATTGACAGTTTATGGAGACACTTTTTGAATTGTACCTGTGCCTCCATAAACCAATCAATTTTGAATTGTACAACTTATATAAACAATCAGACTAATTAAATATATAAAAATTAAAAGCATAAAATTTGTTAGACACATTTACCTAATGGACCTCCGTCATTGACTTTTTTAATCTTATTTCGTAAAAGACTGGGCAGGGGAAATAAAAAAAGTGAATGAGGGGCAAAATGAGAAAGAGTGACTGTTTGGATGTGGATTTTAAAATGTTAAAGTTGTCAGTTCGAGAAGAATCGCAAAGAAGGCAAAATGGAAGAAGACTCTTGGGAAGGCTTTGGTCTACATTAGATCTGCTGAGCTAAAAGAGGAAGATTTAATGTCATTAAAATTAAAACTTATAATATAGAGAATTATGATTCATTACTGTTACATTACTAACTTTCACTTTCATAGCATAAGAACACTTTTCACTTCATTTCTTCTAGTGCTAATTTTTATTCATCTGATTTTGCAAGTAGCAGTCAAAAGCATTTTGGCATTGTTCATAGGTTGATCATGTTTGTTGATTTTGCAGACGTTTAGAGAACATTATAGCAATAGAAAAAAAAAGAAGTAACTATAACCATAAGAATGTTTTAATCTAATAGAATGTCTCTGCCTTTTTAAAAATTAAATAAAATAATATTTTAGTGAAATTAAAGTAGTTATCGCTGAATTCCATTTCATGCAAAGGGGGATAATAATAGTAAATTTTGATAATATTTTGTATTATTCTGAAATAGAGGAAATCAACAATAAAGAAATCAGAAGTGGGAGTCCAACAGTAATATAAATGTTAGCTATTTTGAATGAATACTCATAATTACAGTTTCAGGATATATATAGCAGTAAAAAAGCCGATTCGCAGTCTTGTAGAAGTTGATATTGTATTTCTGCTACCGCAGTGGTTTTTCTAAATTCATTGCAACTGTATTTTCTGCTCACTTTGTGCACAATTTGTACTTAGGAGGATACTTGCACCAATAAAAGAACTTTCTACAAAAGTTTTTTGCTGTATAAAAACTGAATGGAAAATCTTTCTTTTTCCACTAGATTTCTTCCCAATAGCTCCAGTACTATCGTTTCAAATCTTTAATTATTCTTATATGAAAAGATTGGGATCAGAAGATAAAATTTGTAGACAACCCCCATCAATTTCCTGAGCGAACACGTAAATCAAAAAGAATCTTCCGTTTCACTGGCTGGTGGAAGAACTGAAAATTCTGGTGGAGAGCTATCTTGTCACTCACGTTTATCGAACGTTTGATCTATTCCCCAGGGTTGGTGATTGATGTTTCCCACTTCCCTTTTCTGTTACTTTCATTTTAATTTAATATTTTTCAGAATTTCTCACTAGAATTGAAATTGTCTATCTCATATTTACCTTGAAAAGTATTTTAAGTATCTATCCTTATTAAAGGAACTGCTTTGGCTTTCCTGACTAGATGAAATAATCTTGATTGTGCCTCAAACCTTATGAGAAGTAGAGTTGTTTGTTCCCACAGGAGAACTAATTTTGGGAAACTATAATTAGATAAATGACATTTATTGTTGAAAAGAATTGCAGCCGTATGTTCTACAATAGAATTTATGCTAAATCAGGGCAACAACGCGAAACATATTTTAAACTGAGAAAACGGTTGTAACGTTTTACTAATGTTCACTGGCCTTTTTTACCATTTAAAAAGCATTAAAAATATTTGATTAAAAAAAATTTTTTTAATCAAATATTTTTAAAAAATTTATTAGAAAAAAATTTAACATAAAAATGCTGTTTGCAAATTAGTTTTTCATAGATTCATAAAAAATGTTTATCAAACACTCCCATTATGGATTTAAAGAAATCTGTGCATCCATTTTAAGTTTCGATTTCATATTATTAAAACCCGATTTTATTATTTTTATAAATAGAATTTTCCCAGAAATTCAACATTTGTACATTCCCTACAAATAAAACATCACATAAATAATCGAAATAATACCTAAAAATGTCCGAAATCTATTTTAAGTATTAATAAGGAAAAATAAGTGAAAATATTAAATATTAAAACGGAAGAAGTATTTTAACAATTAAACAAAAAGTTTTTAATTTGGACTTTTAAAGAATAATCTGAATTTTAAAATTATTTTAATGCTATTGATCTGTCTATCCTTCATTGTCTATGTGTAATAATTTGCATAATTTTAAATTCAAATGGTAAGCGCACTGATCCTTGGTACCGGAGTTCGTCGGTGCCAATCCGACTGTGGCATGGTTGATCGTAACAGTACGAAATCGGCTTTAAGCAGTAGGTCCCGGTCTCATACCTCATATAATAAAACTGTAGACCATAGAACACCAAACTAATGAGATTGAAATTTTGAATTTTCAGATAAATATTAACCAATCAAAAAGCTTAAATGTTAGCCAATCAAAAATAACTTCAAATTGTTGGTAAAAATTTGTCATGACTTTTCTAAAATTAACAGCTCAAAGTATTTTCCTTAAATTTCCGGAATTTTACTTTTATCCCTTGTCTTTAAAGGGAACATAATAATTTTCTAACTAATAATAGCTTCATTATAGAAAATTTTATCGATTCCTCTTAAAATAAAATTTCTGCATTAGCTTAAAATTTTTTGCTAGAATAAATCTCAATCATTTTTAATAATGTTCTTTAAAAAATGTTCTATGATCAAACTCTAATTTTATAAAAATTATTTCATCTTGTCGTGAAATTTACCTATAACTTTTGAAATATATAAATGAGAAACTAAAATTTTATATCAAATTGGAGATAATAATTTTTTTAATTCTGTGACCGTAATTGTAAGAGCAATAAATTTCATATCATAATAAATGAATTTTTTAAAATTTTTAATATCATAAGGGTATTTATTTTTTAATTTTAAAATCTCAGATGCCTTTTAAGTTTAAGATTTACAATTTTGAAGGTATATAGTTTCAATTTGATATAAACATTTTGTTTCTAAATTGTTATCTTGCAAAAAAGCGAATTTCTATTTTTATTTCTAGCATTTATTTTGCGTTTTTTTTCTACACAAATTCATTTTTAGAGGAGACAAATTAAACATTTTAAGGTAGTCTTATAAAAAATTGAAAAATTTTACTCTAAACTTTTTATTTTCTAATGATTCAAAAATGAATTTAGAATGAAGAGTTTTTGACTCCAAAGTCCCTTAAAATTTGCAGGACTATGGTCAAATGGGTAAGATGCAATATTTTGTTTTAGTATTTTTATCTACAGGTTCAAATTCCGCTGATGGCAGGGATTTACTTAACCTTTAGGAATCCGGTTTAATCAGTAAGACTAGATCTAATTAGTAAAAAAAAATAAAGCTTTATTTTAGCCAAAATTAGACGAAATTTTCATGTAACAAAAAATGAATAGTTGTAATTAACCCTTTAAATATCTTCAGATCTTAAAAAAAATTGCTTTTTGTTGGTAAAATCTTAATTCCTCTTTTATTAATTACTAGATGTCCCAAAGCGTTTTTGTTGAATTTCAAACCTCTTTGGCTTATCCCTTATCTTTTAAGTACGAATTAACAATTACAATCTTTCATGGTGCATCTGGTAAGGATTAAAATAATCTCATCAATCTAGATGAAGGACTGTTTCTAATAATCTTTAAACCGATAAAAAAAGTATCAGTTTAGTGTTGTGATTTCACCAAGTTTTTCTTAGTCTGGAAAAAAATAAAATTACGCCCTTTTGGGATAAATGTAAAAACTCAAACAATTCATACATGAAAAACTCTTGAAATTGATCCTGCATAGTAAATCAATCGCACCAGTTTTAGAATAAATCGTTCAAGAAACTGTCTAGGAGGTTGAAAAATTCAGCTCCTTCCTATAGCTTGCGACAATGCAAAGCGAACAGAGAAAGAAAAACTGTAAGAACTTCGAGCGAAAAAGGCTTTTTGTTGTACATTTACTTGTTTTCTCCCCTGTGGGTCCAAGGGAGCTCATCCCCAAATAACCGAAACAGTTCTCTTGCGACTGGACACAATTTATCAACCACAATCGATTCTAAATGGAGCACTGCTGTTCTTTATACGTACATACATACATACCTAAGTTTTTTTTTGTTTGTTTGTTTGCATCATTTGAAGAATAAATAAGACTATATTTAGAGGAAATTTTAAATTTTTATTCTTATTACTTAGTAAATCTGTACTGTTTTCAGACTATATAATAGAATTTTACAGGAAATACTATACAAGACTTACACAAGAAATAATATAGAGCAATTTGTCGCAACGTCACGAACTACTATAATGCCCTTCTCATTCATTTTCAGGTTTACAACAGCCAATAGACAAACAATAAACTACCTTTCCGTTTGAAACTAAAGCCAGAATTGTCATAAATTGAGATTTGCCCTACTTCGTGAAATTGCCTTATACAGGACTTTACAAGAAATACTATACAGGAATTACTATAATAGAATTTAACAGGAAATAGTACGAAAATGGATTGGGTTGACCAATTACACAATTATCAGCCACATTAAAACTGAACTTCTTTGCATAAAATTTAACAGTTTTTTCTATAAGTAACTTGCATAGGTTTACACCGTTTCCTTGTTTTCGTTTTGTGTGCTTTTTACTTGTTTGTTTGTGTTTTGTTTACTTTTGTGTGTTTACTTGTTTACAGGAGAAAAAATTCAATTCTTAAAGATTTTCTGTAACTATGCTTAAATTTCATAAAAAATAGTTTATTATGATTCATGTATAAGCCTGCATTTCGCGATTTCATTATTAAAATGATATTTAATGCATTTAAAAAATATACTTGCAATTTGTTGTTATTGTCTCTGTTCATAGAAGAGGAAAAAACTTTCACCTTTTGAATGAAGCCTTTTGAATAAAATTGATCGTGAAATTTTTGAATAAAATTTCACCCTTTGAATGAAAAATTTCACCTTTTGAATTTTTAATAAAAGCGTTTCAAGCTTTTATTAAAAAATGCATATTTAGGCAGAAAATTGTAATTAAAAAATTACATTTGGGCAGGTTGACTGTGCTTGAAAATACATGAAATAATTGATACTTAAAAATGCACAAAATAATCAATGCTAAAAAAAGCAGGAAGTAAAAAATATGTTAGTTCAGTTTGTGGTTAAAGTTTATATCTTTTTTCTTAGAAGAGCTAAATAAATTTCCTCTTTACTTGTTAGTTTACTCGTAAGCTTTAGAAAGAATTGGCATCACTTTCAGAGACATGTTGCCATTTCGCGTTTTAAAAACAAAGTGAATATTATAGCATCAAAAATTGTACAATTTTCAAAAATGCATTTTGGCAAGTATGTGATACTTATCAAAAACACAGAAAAAAAATCAATGCTCAAAAGTACAGGAAGTAAAGAAAAAAAATTGTCGTGTAATTTATAGTAAAGGTTTTCATCTGTGTTCTTGGAAGAGAGAAGGGGAAAAAAAAATCTTTCACCTTTTGAATGAAGTGGCAGCACTTTCAGAGACATGTTCCCATCACCCCTAGTCACGTATCACTGTGTCCCCTACGTGGAGAAACATTAATATAACGGTCACAGGAGCTGCTACGGAAAGATTTTTCTATTATTCATGCTTTTTTACGCCAGCTCTAAAAGCTCAATTTATGTTGCGTTTTCATGGTGGTCCCTTCGGAGCTTTCAGCACTGCGTAAGGCATTAGACGGCATTTCGGGGAGTAGAGTCACTTGATTAGGGCTTGATTTATTTTATGGGTTGGCATTTACAGGGATTATGAGGGCTTGGATATGGCATTTGAGGGTGCATTTGTTGCTTAATGGCTACGGAGGAGGAGAAATGTCGGATAACTTCTTGTTAATGAGTCTGTTCGGAGGCATTTAAGGAGTGTAAATTGGGGATCAAGGAATCCAGTTATTTTAATGCCTTTATTCGATTCGACCGAATAAAAAGGGAATGACGATAAAGATGCCGGAAGATGCAAATTCATTTGGACTGGAATTATGATATTTAGTACTTATCAAATGAAATATACATACATCTTAGTGAAATTAAAATTTTATTGATATTTCTGC
>CM063503.1:89773682-89796182 GCA_032207245.1 Pardosa pseudoannulata | reverse complement strand
AAAGACTGGGTGAAAACTAAGCCCTTAACAAACATAGGTTTCATTAGCTGAATTCAATCTTACATTCCCTACATTCCCAATAAAGGCATTCAGTTCGAACGATAATGAAAACTGATTCACTGCATTCCTCTCGTACTTGTATAGCTAACTGAAAGCACAGCACGTGCACAATCAGAAATTCCCGGAGCTATTCGCGCGTAACATTGATTCAGGAGCAACATTTTTGTTCTTTTGGGCTTTTTTTCCTTTTTGTTCAATTGATTTAGAAGGTTTTTATATATATAAACATCTATTAGTTTGGATAAATTTAATCAAGCTCCTAGCTATAGTTTAAGATAGTAAAAAATTGGAGTACTGTTAGGTGTATTATGCAGAATTTCGATGGATAGTGTGAGTACATATAGCGTCAAATATAAATGACGCTATAAATATAAATGTCATCACGTAACTTGGTTACAAAAATTAGTTACAATTCTCGGTTAGGCACAATGATTTATAGTTATGGAAGGTTGTAGTGCCTTATGTAAGCAATTATGTAAGCAATGTTAAAATTATGTAAGCTTGGTTACAAAAGTTAGTTACAATTCTCGGTTAGGCACAATGATTTATAGTTATGGAAGGTTGTAGTGCCTTATGTAAGCAATTATGTAAGCAATGTTAAAATTATGTAAGCTTGGTTACAAAAGTTAGTTACAATTCTCGGTTAGGCACAATGATTTATAGTTATGGAAGGTTGTAGTGCCTTATAAACTGTTCTCCACAGTCGATTTAGAAGCATTTCATTTTTTTCTCTCTTTTTTTTAATTGCATTAAATGTGTTTCTGATCGTTTATGTCAAATTGCTGTGAAGGACAATGGAATTGTGAAACATTTGAGTTAGAGTAAATTAAAACTAAGGCATCAGATATTCTCTTCAGATGATATATCTATAAGATAATGATACTAACGAGAATTTAAGTGTCCTTATAAGAAAGGGTTTGAGTTTTATAAAATGATAGGAAGTATTTAAGCTGTACATTACACTTTCTATTCTTTATATACAGAATATATATATATTTCAATTTTATATATCATTTTTAATAAAAGAAAATGATTTCTCATACTCTGCGGTGGGTATGATGATCGTAGCCAAAACGTCTGCCCAGTTTATATATATATATATATATATATATATATGTATATATATGCATATATATGTGTCAGGTCTAAAAAAGGGGTAGTAGGAAATTACCTGAGTTAAAAATGGTTTTAAAAAGGGAACTCTTTTATAATAATAAAATAAATGAAAAAGACCCACGCTCGCGTAAGCTTTTAGGATAATCCGGTCAGTCGGAAGCATTTTGAAACAATCTGATGAGCTTGCAAACAGATAAGTTTTCAGTGAGCGCGTGAACATGGATCTGTCAACAACACTCTACGCGGGTCTTCGACGAAAAAGTGAAAATGGCGCAAGTTTTACTTTAACGATGGTTTAATAAACTTATTATTATCAAGGAGACTGTTTTCCATTCGCCTTACTCTGGTACACGACATGTCATATATATATATATATATATATATATATATATATATATATATATATATATATATATATATATATATATATATATTATATATATATATATATATATATATGTTGTCTATATACATTTATATGGTTATATATATGCATATACACACACACAGATATATATGTGTGTGTGTGTTCTCTCGTGTGCATGTGTTGTGTTGTGTGTGTATATATATATATATATATATATATATATATATATATATATATATATATATATATACAGGGCCGGGGATATTAGGTGTACAGTTCATTAAATTAACTACATAATGTATACTTTTTGTTTTTCGATATATTGGGAATCATAAGGATTAGTCATATAAACATAATCGAAAGAGTGTATGCATTGAGTTATGTTCTGAATTTATCAGGAATTTGTAGCGATAAAGGGTGGCCAAATATCTCGCACGCATAATGTTAAAATTCCAGAATGCCACTTGCTTGTATATAATGCTCATTGCGGCAAACGAAGGGGTTAATAAAGATGCTTCATTGAACTTCCCATGAAATATTTTTTTGGAATTAGATATACAAAATATTTCTTTTTCTGTTTTGTCTTAATTAAGTGCCAAACCTGTATTTTCATATAACTTTATTCTCCATTCTCACACTAGTCTTCTGAAAAATCTTATTTCTAATATCGAAAAGTAGACATTGTTTATATATAATACAAGTTAACCGTATATATTATGAAAAAAGATTTTAAGTCTGAGTTCAAGCCTTAATGAGACTCTTACAAATGTGAATAATTATGCAATCACTTCTATATCTTTTGAATTCTTCATGTTTATTTTCTTCACATCAATTATTTCTTCCTTTATCATGTTCACAATTGACATTTCACTAATTTATAAATCAGGTTAAACGTTTGAACTTTTGATTATGATTGCATAAAAATATGACAGAGCAAATTCAGTTCAGGTGAGATAAAGATGTTCATTGCTTTATTCAGATTTTCTTAAACTTTCTAACCAGTAACCCTTTGTCTATAATCAGAAACTTTCACAAAGCACTATTAGTAGTATTCTCCCGCCTGTAATAAATCAGTAATCGGGATTTTATTTAAATTCTAAGTTAAAAATAAAATAATTAACATTGCAGCCTAGATAAGCGTAACTACAAACATACTTTCAGAATTGTTCTGGAAAGAAAGATATGAAATCTTACTTATGAATTATCTGATAAAGTTCGTTCACCACTTAGATTTTTTTTTCTAATATCTAGAATGTTCAAAGCACTACTCATATGGGCGTAACGGAATCTTTTCGAAACAGAACTTAATCTATGTGCTGTCTATCAGAGTTTGTATTCTTGCTGCTCATCAGTATAATTTGTTTTTCATTTCTCAGTTTCATTCCGCCCTTGGCGATCCTATTTCCACAACACCAACCCTTGAACCGGACGACATTGAAGCTTCTGTGATGCAAGGGGTTACATAAAAATTATAGTTCGAACTGGAATTTCATAAACGTATCTGAGAGTCTACGGTAGTTAACACTAGCTCTTTGAGATTTATGTCATAGAGAACTTATACCTTTATTTCATAAAGTAAACGGATCTGGATGTCCAAAGAGAACTTATACCTTTATTTCAGAAAGTAAACGTGTCTGGGAATCTACAATAGTTAACACTAGCTCTTTGAGATTTATGTCATAGAGAACTTATACCTTTATTTCATAAAGTAAACGGATCTGGGAGTCTACGATAGTTAACACTAACTCTATGAGATTTATTTCATAGAGAACTTATACTTTATTTCATAAAGTAAACGTATCTGGATGTCCAAAGAGAACTTATACCTTTATTTCAGAAAGTAAACGTGTCTGGGAATCTACAATAGTTAACACTAGCTCTTTGAGTTTTATTTCATAGAAAACGTATACCTTTATTTCATAAAGTAAATGTATCTGGAAGTCTACAGTAGTTAACACTAGCTCTATGAGATTTATTTCATAGAGAACTTATACTTTATTTCATAAAGTAAACGTGTCTAGAAGTCTACGATAGTTAACACTAACTGTATGAGATTTATTCCAAAGAGAACTTATACCTTTATTTCAGAAAGTAAACGTGTCTGGGAGTCTACGATAGTTAACACTAACTGTATGAGATTTATTCCAAAGAGAACTTATACCTTTATTTCAGAAAGTAAACGTGTCTGGGAGTCTACGATATTAATACTAGCACATTGAAATTTATTTCACAGAGAACTTACATCTTTTAAATTATTTAACATTTCTTATGCCTGCACACAGAAAACTCAAAATGGAAAAATTTAATGCTCCAAAAACCTTTCGAACAGTTAAATTGTTTACCTTTTTGTATGTTAAACTTCAAGCACAAAGCCCTATTGGCTCTTTGCACATATCTGTGCACGTATCTCTGCACATTTTGGAACCATTATTACCATTATCTGTAAAATGAAATGTCAGTTATACAGAACGAAATTATTTTCATCATGTGTCCCGTTCGTCATAATTTAAATTTTAAAATGCCCTTCTTTGATTTTTAATTTTTCAGTTTGCGCACAGATCTTAATAGTTTCTTATTCTGTTTACTTTGTCTGTTTTATTTTATTTTATTTATTTGTATTTATTAGATTTTTACTAACATTTATTTGAAAATTGGTATTATGAAAATAATGTAAAGCAGAATAAATGCCATATATGAGTGTTTACTATCCTTTAAATGGGGTATCCATTTCCATTTAAAATCGCTACCCATTTGAAAGGTCGTAAACTTTACTTTGAATTCTCTAATATAGCCTATGTTTTGTTTAAGCTATTTTCATACTTTATTAATTTCAAAAATAATTTATATATAAACAATGCATATAGGTATTTCAAATGATGCATACTGTCCAAATATATTATTATCAATTATATTTTTGAAAGAAATCGTATTGTGAATTTATAATATTCTTTGCTTGTGCAAGACTATCTCTAATGTTAACATCCTAATTCAGAGGATTAAAAAAAAAACTCACTAGGTAATCTCTTTAACAAATAATGAACGTTGCATTTTTTTTAATGAAAATTAGATATCTCCCTATACTTAAGTGGCAAAAATACATGTAAAAGAGGAGTCTTCAGAGAAAAAAAATTGTTGAAAGTGTTCATTTCAGTTCATTTTTAACTCATTCTCGAGACCAATAGTCCAGAGAAAAAAATTGAAAGAAATCGCTGAATTCAAATTTGTTTTTTAATTTGTCTTTTCAGGGAGAGAGTGAATTAATAACAGAAATTTTAATCCTGTAGTTTTTAAATTGCTTGTCTCAGGCTTATAAATTTCTAATTTTCATATCGTTAAATGGTATACTAGTTAAACATATATGTATTATATGTTTGTTATATATGTATGTATATATGTAGAACCTAAAAAATTGTGAAAGTCTAGAAATGAAAGAAAGCTTTTATAACATGTAGTGCATATTTGAGCTGTTTTCCATGTTTTGGCAAATTAATTTGAATAAAATCCTTAGAATCCTTTGAAAGAAGTATAGTACTTTTCTATATGCAGTTTGAAGACTATATTAATTTTTTAACTTATTTACAGTATTTTACAATACTTTCCAACAAACTTTCTCTCATTATGTATCACATTTTTTACTGACTCTCAAGTGAAATATTAAATACATAAATCCTAAGATCGTTATTTTTAATTTCAATTTGTTACCTAAATATGCAATGGAAATTTTAAAGTTCCTCAAAATTTTACAAGGAGCTCTTTATGGCTATTTAAAAAAAATTTCATAGTATTCATGCATATTTTGTTATTTATTGAGCACTATATTTATTTTCTCACCTAATTTGCGCAACTGATTCAACCAAAGATGAAAAATATAAACGATTATTTAATTTAGCCTCTTTCTTGATATTTTAGAACAATATAGTTGTAATATTAAAGAAATTTTATTTTAAGTATTTGAGTGTATAATGTTTTGAAGCTTAATTTTATCCGTTATAAATATTTATCTGGTAAATATTATGCGTAGATGTTATTTAATATTCTCTTAATACTACTACGTAACACCCAGACAAATAAATACACATATTTTCATTTTCTCCTTAAATCTCATAAGTGATTCATACATATTTACAGGCATATTAGAGAAATGCGGAGTTTTAAATATTATAATTTAGCCTTGCTATCAGTTTTTGTATTCATAAAAAGTTACAAAAGTATTTAAATGCTGAAATTTTTTTTTTAGATAGCTTATTTTCATGTTAATCAATTTTTAATTTATTCATAATCATAGTTATAAGACGTTTCTATCCCCACTTGAATTATATATATATATATATATATATATATATATATATATATATATATATATATATATATATATATATATATATATATATATATATATAGATATATATGTGTAATATTAAAATCAATTATTTAAGTATTTTAATATTAATTTAATAACTTTTGTTTATAAAATAAGTTCGGGATTTGCGCGGTAATTCTGATTTTCTTATAATTTCTTCAAGTATACATCTAATATTTTTTGCGAGCAGAAATTATATGTTTGACTATTTATTATAATATACTTACATAAATATTCTAATATGTAAGTAGCTTCAAACCATTTGTAATTTTTAAGTGTTTACTTTATTGAGATGTAATTTACTTGATTATATTTTTTTTTACTTTTATAATTACTAGACATTCCGTGTGTTTGGGTAGAACTTTCAGGCAGTTTTGTGAATTGCATAACTTTTACTTTCAGCTTTCCGAAATTGGCCTCTATGAGTACAGGCCCACAAATAAATTATATTTAACCAGTAACTTTTGAGTACTTACCTTAATTAGATAGAATTTAATTCAGCACATTATTTTACTTTTGTGAGTATTAAACATTTTGTTGTGCTTGGGACGCTCTCCCAATTAGTTTTGTCAATTTCAAAATTATTTTACTTTCAGCCTGCTCGGATTGTTATCTATGTGTAGTGGCAAATATTTATGTACGAGATAAAAAGCGTTACAGTAAAATATACGGATATTTAATAAATAAATAAGTAAATATAAAAGAGAAATTTTAGGAGTAAACTCACTTGTTAGGTATATAAAGATGGTAATTTATTTAATAAAGGTTTGAAAGTGATTTAACTTTACTATTTCTTTTCAGGATTAGACAAAATATTTTAAGTTAAATATTATTACATTATAATATTATAATAATTTATCGACACTATATCTTCAATATATGTATGTAACTATCTGTCTATCTATCCATCTATCTATTTATCTATCAATCTTTCTATCTATCTATATATATATATATATATATATATATTATATATATATATCTATATATATATATATATATATATATCTATATATATATATATGTATATATATATATATATATATATATATATATATATATATATATATATATATATATATATATATATATATATATATATATATATATATATATATTAAAATTGTCTGCTGTCGAACGAATAAAAGATTCATTGCTATATGCAACCAATCATGTTGTTATATTGATTTAATTTCTACCCATTATTGTCCTATTATAATATAAAACTTTCTGCTTATTTGTCGTTTTGAAAATGCCTGAATTCGATAGTTATTTCTGTGGTTTTGAAAGCATGTTTTATTTCTTTTTAAATAAAACTAAAACACAATTTATTTTTGTACATTAAAAAGACATATATTTTAAATTTTTCTGAAACCAGATAATGCTGTTTAATACGGTTTTTTGTTGTCTCGGGACTCAGCAAGTCTAAAAACTACCAATTAATCTGTTATATTAATTTAAGCTTTACTCTATTTTTTATTTTAATTTTAAATTTTTAAAATTTTTAAATTCTTCATTTGTATTAGCCTTATTTGTTGTTTTAAAACCCATTAATTTTATTTTTATATCTGCGAATTTGTAAACACACTATTTATTATTTTTTTAATAAAAGTGGCTTATTTGCATGTATTAAAAAAGGCGTATATCTGAAAAGATACCGAAATATGCTGCTTTTACATCCTTGTGATTGGCCATAAGGTGTCGGAATCTTGGAAAAGAGGAGACGAAAAATCTGAAATCAAAGAACTGAGATTTTATTTGCACCAAGTTTCGAGACGGTTTGACACAAAATTTACACTTAAGATAATCTAGGAATATAACAACCAATCAGAAACTTAAAGCGGAAATTACATATGGACTCCACTAACATCACTACGTGAGCTAGACTTATGTAAGATCGTCCTGAAAGAAAAGTTGAGTAGGCATAAATTTGGTTTGGTGATTTGACGCTCGCGAGTAGAGTTGTATTTTTTAGAAATGCAATGGGAATTTTGCTAAAGGCTGTCTCTGTAAGCCAATTTAGGAATTGCCAAAAATATATTTTAGAACATAATTATAATTAAAATAGGTTAATTTGGTTAGAATATCTATTTGTTTTTTTTCTAAGACAAGCTGGTGTAGAATGAAACAATAGGAGGTAGCTGTGAATTTGCATAGTTTAGAGCTCAACAAGTCTAAATCCTCACCTGCTTTCAGATTTGTCGGATTGACAACGACTGACATAGACAAAAATTTTACGCTCCATAGGCCATTGAAACACTTTATCCACAGTAAGAAGCATTAGATATGAGGCAAAACTACTGATCTAATAATTTAATAACAGAGAAGGAAATAAAAAGTAATATAAATAAATAAATAAAGCATGATTAACACTTAACTGTCATTGTCCATATCCACTGCCATCTCAAAACTATTTCATTGCATGTCATGATCCCACATATCCTCCCATATAATATTAAATTAAAATCTTGAGCTAAACGGCAATGACTTTATGTTTGTAGATAACACTCGAACCTAAGTTTATCAACTTATTCTGAATTATGTTTTCTGTCCTTATTTTAGAACAAATAATCCCTATAAATTTTTATTTAAGGAGGAACAAATCCCCCTCCCCAAAGCAATTAAATTAGCTTTTTTAAGTTTGGTTACTGAGGCAATTTTTTTCCCGTTTTCCCCAATGAGTTTTAAAATATTAGCGGGAAGAAATTTATTTAAAACTGCTTCATTTTATTTACCATTGAAATTAAGAGTTAATTATTAAAACTTTAATTAAAAATTGGACTAAAAATGTAAAACGACAAGGGTGAAGTATCAGAGAGCTTATAAGTTGCTTTTTAAGTTTAGAAGCTGATTTCAAGATCATAGTACTTGGGAATTCCCTATAGAAACCGAAAAGAAAAGCACCTATGAGTGCAGGTCTAGAAATAAATTATATTAACCAGTAACATGCTCCCTTCCGTGAGCGGGCCTATAGCGTGGCGATCATATATCATTCTTGACAGTTTCACCCCGCCATTTTTCGGGGGGCCAAGAGAGTTCCCATTTGTGCATTCGCCCCGTTGTTTGAAGCGGCTTCGGACCACAGAAAGCTTTTGATGACAGTTGGTTGCAAGGAACACCCGTAAGCAGACATTCCAAACCAAATTACATGTCTTTGGTCGGGGGGCTTATTACTGATGGCATTTGATAAATCTCTCTCATTTATAGATCCTTTTTAATTCTTTGATAGTAGCATAAAACGATCACGCAGTATTAAGGTCCATTTGATTTCTGTCCCGAGGTTTGGATTTTTATTTTTTGAAGAAGACAAGTGACAGCTTGAATGAGATTATCGGAGCACAAGGACATTTTGAAGTTGCTTTTGAATTGAGATTAGAGGGAAATGAAGATGCCTGACATGAACTCTTGAAGCTGTTAAATGCTTATGACTATTGACAGATCGAAGTAGGATTTATGATGTAATTCAGTCGCTCCATGCTGATACTTTAAATCCGGTATATATTAATGAAAAGGGGAATTCTTTTGATGTCTAATGCATTTATTTAGGTGCATGGTCTTAATTTGACTCTCTCTAAGAAAAATTGAGAAGACTAACGACTACTTTTAAACACCATAACTAAGTTATCATTAAAAAATATACTTATTTAATACTATTTTCTATAACTTATCTTTTCTGTTGAAATATACAAAAAAATTTGAATACATTGACATGTATTTTTGAGTCTAATCAAATTAAATTTTCAATAAAAACAAATGAACTGCGAAGACTAACAAATACTAATAAAATTTATAATTATTCATCATTAAACAATAATATATTTTGTTAAAATTAACATTTTTGTGTTGAAGAACATATATTTTTTGTCATTATTTATTACTACAACTTAGTCAATAACAAATAAAAATCGACAGTGAGTTTATACATTCTTCCCCATCGAATTCAAGTTTATTTATTTTGAGATTTATTTCTCTGTAAAAATACAACTGAAAGTTCGTTTACAGCCACAACTGTGGGTAGCCACGTGACGTGTTGAGTAAAGGGGGTTCGTAAAGAACATGACTTTTTAAGTAAGCTTTTTTTTATTAGTTAATATCAAATAATAAGTTAAAAATAAGTATAAAGTAAATTACAATTCATACGATAAAAATTGACAGTAAGTTTGTGCATTCTACTCCATCCCATCTAATTATGTTTATTTTGGGATTTATTTGCCTAAAAAAATACATTTAAATTTGTGCCTATAGGGAAGAAGCCATGGGGAAGGGGATCAAAGAAGAGGGTTCACGAAGAACATATATATTTTATACGTGATTATTTATTAGTTAACCAAATCAATACCAAACAAAAAAAAGACAGTAAATTTAGAGATTCTCCATCCCATCCAATTTTATTTATTTTAAGATTTATTTCTTTGTAAAAATACATCAAAAAGTTCGTTTACAGCCACAACAATGGTGTTGCCATGTAATGTGGGGAGTAAAGGACGTTCGTGAAGAACATGACTTTTTGAGTAGGCTTGTTTTATTAATTAAAATCAATTAATAAGTTAAAAGTAAGTAAAAAGTAAATTACTATTAATACGATAAAAATTGACAGTAAATTTTTGCATTTTTCTCGATCCTATCAAATTATATTTACTTTGGGATTTATTTGTCTGTAAAATACACTTAAATTTGTGCCTATTGGGGATAAGTCATGGGCAGGGGGGGGGGTCACGAAGAACATATATATTTTATTTGGGATTATTTATGAGTTAACCAAATCATTACCAAACAAAAATAGACTGTAAATTTAGAGATTCTTCTCCATCCCATCCAATTTTATTTATTTTGAGATTTATTTCTCTGTAAAAATACATCAAAAAGTTCGTTTACAGTCGCAACAATGGCTTAGCCAAGTGATGTGGGGAGTAAATTAAGTTCGTGAAAAACATGACATTTGGAGTAGGCTTGTTTTATTAATTAAAATCAACTGATAAGTTAAAAATAAGTATAAAGTAAATTACAATTAGTACGATAAAAATTGACAGTAAGTTTATGAATCTTCTCGATCCTATTAAATTATATTTACTTTGGGATTTATTTGTCTGCAAAAATACACTTAAGTTTGTACCTATAGGGGATAAGCCATGGGTAGGGGGGTCACGAAAAACATATATATTGTATTTGTGATCATTTATTAATTAACCAAATCAATACCAAATAGACAGTAAATTTAGAGATTCTTCTCCATACCATCCAATTTTATTTATTTTGAGATTTATTTCTCTGTGAAAATGCATATTAAATTAAGCCTATAACAATAACGCAGATATGGGGAGGAAAAGAACTAAGTTGATTCTGGCCCTCCCCAGGAGTTAAGATTTTTTTCGTTCTTTATTGAATTTTTAAAAAATTTTTTTGATATACCCTACCAGCATACAAAATAATAGTAAATAATGGAAGTTTAAATTTTGTTAAACTCACTTTCTAAAAAGGGGAATAACTGATTACCTTGTCGTCAACAGCTCCTATCCTGTGTTTTATTCTAAATATATTTTAGTGAGCAGTTTAACTCTTTGGCAGTTTCATTTATTTCCAGAATTCGGTCAAAAAAATGTCACATTTTTTTATTTTTCCTTTTTTTTGTTCATTTTTCATTTTTAAGTAAAGATATGTTATTAAAATTAGCATTTCTAATATTTTTAAGTAATTATTACAACTTTTTTTCTTTCTATGAAAGCATCATAGAACTTAATCTATCGATATCCAAGTTCATTTTTGGAATTCCAGTGAAAGCAAATCTAGGAGGCAGATCCGAAGGATTATCACAATTAATTTAAAAAAATTTGTCTTGCTTGACTGATTCCATCTGTACTACTATCAGAATCACTACTATCCAGGTCATCTAGTAAACTTTCGCTACTATCATTTACAGATACTTCAGTTTCTGATTCCGAGTCACAGTTCGAATCACAAGAAATTAGCTCCATACGCTCTGAATTATCCATTATTTAAAAGTAAAAATATATTATTCAACTCTTACATCAATAAAATTATCAGGCGTTTAGTAAAATATAACCATAAAGCTATACACTGAAAGATAACAATTCCTCTTCTGATACAAAACATGCAAAAAAAAACCCCGCTTTTGAACGAATCAGAGTAGAAAATACAATAAACTGCAAACTATCATTTACTGGACGAATAAATTACTATACGAATAATTTGTTACTAAAACTGAAAAAAATACTGCTGAAACAGTGCAAGCGAAATAGAAATCAGATTGACCGTACGCCGTACGGGCAAAACAGGGAAGGGGTTAAAGCAAAAATCTTAGAGTAAAAACTAATTACTGAGGAGGTACGTGTAGATCCATATTTTCAGGTGATTTTTATAAGCATGATTCACAACTGTGTGTAAATGAACTTACATCCTTTTGCATCCTTTTCCACAGCAACTTGAAATCCAAGTGGTTAAGAGATAGTAAGGTTAAGTTTTAGTAACTTTTTTATAATGTTGGATGCAAAGCCTTTAAATCACGTAATACGTGAATGCACAAGTTTGTTAAACCTCACGTAACATAAAAGTTGACCACACCGCTTCAAGACAAACCCACAAGTTTGAGGGTAATCACATAAAATTACTGATTTCACTCCTCATCCTAGTGCCTATTAAAAATTCCAATTGTTCTACTGAGATACAGCTTATTATAAAAGTTCAACTAAATTCATAATATGTATTTCAATGGGTGGCGATATCTGCTACTTAGGAAATGATATAATTTTATTCTAAAGGGTTATACAATTGAATTTCATGGAACATGTGCAAATACAAATCTTCTTTTTAAACCTAGGTATAAAGTGAATTAGAAATATTTTATTTTGACAGCAATGATGTTAAAATTTTCATCGGCTCTTCATAGCAATGCTTCAGAACAGAACGAAACCTAACTTAAATTTTCTGCATAATATAGCTTTGTTTTATTTATTGTTTAACATTTTTCGTGTGCTCTCTTTCTTGAGGTATAAAGACGGGGCACGGTAAGAAGAAAATATCTAGGGCCCCAAAGTGGTTTAATCCAGCCGTGTCCATAGACAATTTTGATGTCATTTGCTAACTGGTTTCAGCTGTAGGATCCTTTAAATAGGGCAGTTAACTATAACAACCATATATATATATGCGTGTGTGTATGTGTGTGTGTTTGTGAGCGTGTATATTATTATTACCTGGCTATGCACTCTTTCATAAAGCTATGTACCCAGTGCTAAATTAGTATAAGTGGTTTCTTTAATTTTTTGTTTTGTTTTGTTTTTCTTTTGCGAAGTATAGAAAACCTCTTGCAGGTCGTCATTATCCTTCACGGAACTAATAATTTTCTTGCGGAAGTTTCAATAATAACCGTGCATAGGTTGCACCGAGACAAATTAGCACTTGGGGACTTTCCACCAATAGCTTTTGCCTTTTTGTTTTTACTTATTTTCAGTAAATTTGCAGTTGGAAGGAATAATTTATTCCATGCGAATGTTTAAAAACAAAATGCCAAAAATAACACATTTCTAGAAGTCTGTTAAATCGTTTTGACAGAGTTTTTATTTTGGCTTTTTGAAAGTACGTCATGTCTTCAAATTGTCGGTGGGTTATTGTTATATGCTATAATGTAAGTTTCATTAAGAAACGTTTTTTTACCATATGGTTTACCTCAAGTAACGCTTTTCGAAATATGCTTATTTTATCCCGGGTATTAAGGAATCTCAATATTATTGATCAATCAGAAAATAATTAGAAATTAGCCTTTTTAGAAATATTCTTTACATCTCTAAAACTACTTTTCAACCAATATTTTTGCTATTAATACATATTGAGATATCAAATTTTCATTAAAAATGTATGCTGTACATTATTTGAAAAAATAATTATCTATTAAGTTTTTATTTTGTTAGCAGAATGCAAAGTAAGAGAAAGTCTTGCTTGCTAGGTATCAGAAAATATTTTGCATTCAAAATACCATTCCTTTCACAAATAACACTGACAACACAATATATTTACAGTATACATGTAAAAATCATGTTAGTAATTATAAAAAATATGAATCAGTCTAAAAAATTTAATATGGCAGATTCAAGCTTTAAAAACAAAAAGACAATAATTGAATTATTTGATGTATAAGTCATAGTATGCAGGTACTTACATCAGTACATGCAATTTATTGAAGCTATTAGTAATACGTTGTAAGATATCATGTACTGAACTGAAAAAAAAACATTAAATACGAAAGAAATATTTTAAATGTTAAATTACATACTACCATGGTAGATGTTGCAAATAATTTAATTCGTTGTAAATTTCATTTCGTTTGAGAAATGGCAAAAGTAATGTTAAAACAACAAAAAGGTGCAGAAATATTTGTAGTCTAATATATAAAAAATTAAAATTTCTGAGATTTGGGTTATGTATTAGCTGTGAGATGCATGAAAAGCCTTTAGGATTAGTTGATAGAATGTAAAACGCAGATATACAGATATCTAGTTCTGTAGTTGTAAATCTTCAAATTCTTTATTCAGTATTTCGAATCATATTCCAACGATAGTCTCTAAAGATGTCTTGTAATAGCTGCTAAAGATGTCTTGAACTTATTTAGTACCTCTGAAGACAAAAAAACTTTTATTTGAATATGCAAACACACCATTGGCATATCTTAATAACATGTCCTAAAGTATCTTTAACAAGTGCTTAAGTTGTGTACTTTGAATAGTTTTACTTTTGGAGTTTAATGATATTTAGTGCTAGCTGAATAATGAGTAAGGTTTATAACAATAATTTTTCTGTAACCATCTTCTATATTCTGAAACTGATTAGTAAATAATCAATCCGCTGTGGTTTCGAAACCCTTTACTTAGGTTACTGATTGTAGTGCTTCCTTTTAACTTACCTAAGAGTATATACATTGGTGAGTAATATTTATGGATCTTAAACACACCCTAAATAAGAAAAAAAAATGGATAATTTAAAGCAATAGTGAACTTTTAAAACTAACTTATTTTACTTTAGTTCAATGTACCTGAAACTTTTATAGGTTGTTAGCATGTACTTGAGCAAATATAGTTAACATTTTAAAAAGTAGAATATTAATTTTTAAAAAAGTTATTACTTATTCACCATTCCAAATTCCATTCCATTTCCAAAGGTTTATAACAATCATTTCTCTATATCCATCTTCTATATTACTAAATTGATTAGTAAATAATCAATTAGCTGTGGTTTCGAAACCCCTTACTTAACTTACTAAATGTAGCATTTCCTTTTAACTTACCTAAAAGTATATACATTGGTTAGTAATACTTATGGAGCTTAAACACACCCTAAAAAAGAAAAAAAAAAGATGATTTAAAGCAATAGGGAACTTGTAAAACTAATTTATTTTACTTTAATTTGATGTATTTGAAACTTTTATAGATTGTTAGAAATATACCTATGTAAATATAGTCAACATATTAAGCAGAAAAATATTAATTTAATTAAAAGTTATTAAGTATTCATCATTTCAAAAGTACCTTAATTGAAAATGATAGATTATCACCCTTTTTAAGCACAATAGGGTCTTTTACACCTTAAAATAAAACTGCGTTGTTATCATGAGAGTTCTCGAAAAATTAATAAAAGTGAAAAAAAAAATCCATAATCAACTTTACAAAATATATATAATAGTTCTTTTAAGTACATAAAAGAGAGAATGTGTATTTAGATATAAAATCAACAACTTTTATATAAATTTCAAAAGGATATGACAATTAGAAATGCATTTGAAGTGTTTCAAATTTTGTCAAAACAAAACAAATTTTATTTCGGAATAATGTTTAAATGAATAATATTGCACTTTGTGATAACAAACATAATCTTTACACTATGATAAAAAATTGGAAATCCTTGTTACTACTAATCCTTGACTGTTTCATAATTTAACGAAAAAGAAATAAAGAATTTGAAGCCAAGTTTTGCCCAGCTGAAAGTTCACTTTGAAATTAATAATATTTATCGAATAAATAACGAATAAAAGTTGCATAAAATACTACTTCGTAGCTATTTTTTATGCCCTAAAGTTTATGAGTAAGAATTAATTTACCGTGTTTTCATTTATACATCAAAATAGTGATATAAAATAAAAATTTAGCTATTTACCTAAATCCATTTTAGTCCACTTTGAAATTGATAATATTATTTATCGAATAAATAATGAATAAAGGTTGCATAAAATACTACTTCATAGCTATTTTTTTATGTCCTAAAGTTCATCAGTAAGAATTAATTCACCGTGTTTTCATTTATACATCTAAATAGTGATATAAAATAAAAATTTAGCTATTTTCCTAAATCCATTTTAATTATGTGATACTGATATTTATATTTACAATAATGTCTTATTTGATACTTGAATGAATCTGTTTAGAGTGTATGTGTTGATTTATGAGAAAAAATATTCGAACCAGCGTAATAATTTACAAAAAAAAAAAAAAAATGCTTTATTTCAATGAATGTTATGCAAAATATTATACAATAAAGGAATTATTTAGAGCTATCTTTTAAAACTGATTAAAATATAAAAAATGTTTAAATATAATTCGCGACTGGGCCGAAGGAAGATGTGATGGAGTATATCAAGATTCTGCTGTTTTGTGCTCTACATCTACCCTGTAGATCCGAATTTGTGGCACAATGCATAACAAATTCGGTTCTAGAGAGGTTCGTGTGGGGCACGCGATACCAGTGTGCGAGAAAAATATGAAGAACGAAGCAATATACTCCCGGGCACAAAATACGAAATTAAAATCATTTTTAACATTTTGAGCACTTTGCAAATTTTGATTTTTTGAATACAAATTGAGAATGCACAGTTAAACATAGATTTTTAAAATCTTACTTTTTAACAAGCTTTAAAATGTTAGAGAAGTATGCAATATGCAACATGTTACCTTCGTGATTTTGTATATTAGAAATTTATCCTTTCAATGAAACACTCGCATCAATATTAAATAAATATTTGCCTAAAAAATTTAAGATTATTTTTTGAGCACTTTGAAAATTTTGAATATTTGAAAATAAACATTAAAACTTATGTATAAAATCTGATTTTTAACGGGCACTGAAAAGTAAGACAAGATGTAATATATTACATTAAAAATAAGCTTAGGTTAGAATTTATTAGATATTCCCCCTACATACTTTCAGATTATTTTGACAAGAACATATGTTATCACTGGAGGTTTATCTGAAAATTCGTTTGTTACTTTTCTAATAATTTCTGGAAGTGTTTTTTTAAACTTCCTCTGCTTAGGTTAACATTTATTAATTAATCCCTTTGATAGTTTGAGATTATTTTCACTGCATAACATTCTCTTTGGTGGAGCTTTATCCAAATCTTCACGCCATTTTCTTCTAATAATTTCTGGAAGTGTTTTGTTGAAGCTTTCTCTGCTTAGGTTAATATTTATTAATTATTCCCTTTGATAATTGGAATTTTGATGGATAGTTAGTAGTCCCTTTGATAGAATATTTTCTTCGCTGGAGATTTATCCAAAAATTCATGCGATAATCTTCTAATAATTCCTAGAAATGTTTTGTTAAAGCTTTCTCTGCTTAAATTAATATTTATTAATTATTCCCTTTAGCAGTCAGAACTTTGATTGTTAGATAGTTAGTTGTCCCTTTGATAGATAGAACATTCTCTTCGCTGGAGATTTATCCAAAAATTCATGCGATATTCTTCTAATAATTCCTGGAGGTGTTTTGTTAAAACTTTCTCTGCTGAGGTTAATATTTATTAATTATTCCCTTTGATAATTAGAATTTTCATGGATAGTTAGTAGTCTCTTTGATAGAATATTTTCTTCGCTGGAGATTTATCCAAAAATTTCACACGATAATCTTCTAATAATTCCTAGAAGTGTTTTGTTAAAGCTTCCTCTGCTTAGGTTAGTATTTGTTAATTATTCCCTTTGACAGTCAGAAATTTCAGAGTTAGATAGTTAGTAGTCCCTTTGATAGATAGAACATTCTCTTCGCTGGAGATTTATCCAAAAATTCATGCGATATTCTTCCAATAATTCCTGGAGGTGTTTTGTTAAAGCCTTCTCTGCTTAGGTCAACATTTATTAATAATTCCCTTCGATAGCTTGAGCTTATTTTAACCGGAACTTGTCTTTTGACTGGAAATTTGTGCATCTATGTTTGTGCGAGTGTGTCTATTATGAGTATGAACTGTAAGAGTATGCATGTGTATGTATAATTTGTGTATGATAGTGTAAATTTATTTATCTTGTATTAGTTTGTACGTGGTCATCATTAAGCCATAAATTATATAAAGGAATGAATTGGATATTTATTCAAAACAACTAATGCAAAAATCGAGGTATATGAGTATATTATCTTTGTAATATAATCATTTATATATTTTCTCATCTTTTGGGCCAAATTTTTCTTATTCCTGTCATGTTTTTAAATGATAGCAGAAGGACTTTTAAATTGTAGAAATACAAGATATAAAATCAAGTATATAAATCATTGTACCTTTTGTTGTAAAATTTAAATACAAGCATAAAAGTATTTCTTGATAATATATGTATGTTTACGTAAGTGAAAATGAAAAACATGTAGAAGATATTGCTATGAAACATAGTACAATAAATTTGATTATTCTACTTATATTTTGAATTTATTTTGTCTACTGTTTGTCATTTTCAAAACAAAAAATAAAATTGTTCCAAGAAACTTGAAATCTATAATGATAATGTAAAAGAACGCCAAGCTGTTAAAAATACCCCCATCCCCCCCCCCCCCAAAAAAAAAAAAAATCTTGCGAATTATTTCTCAATAGTAAGTGCTAAAAAGCCTTCGAAACTGAAGATTAATATCTTAAAAGTTAAATACAAACGCTGAATAAAAGCATTTCTTGTTAATATCTCATGTGTACCTAAATAAAACCAAGAAAGCTTGTAAATATAATTGTTATTAAACAAAACACAGTAAATTTTATTATTTTTTTAAATTTTGAATTTATTTGGTCTATTGTTTGCGATTTTTATAACAGAAAATAAAATTAATTAACTAATTTTGAAATCTATAAAAATACTGTAAAATAACAACAAACTGTTCAAAAATCCACAAATAAATTTTAAAAAAAACTGTGGATTGATTTTCAACAGTAAGTGCTAAAAACAAATTATTATTTTATATTTAAACTTCCAATTCATTTGATTTACTGTTTGCCGTTTTCAAAACACAAAGTAAAATTATTCAACGGAATTTTAAATCTATACAAATACTTCAAAAAACAACAAACTGCTCAAAAATCCACAAACAAATTTTAAAAAAATGTGTGGATTGATTCTCAACAGTAAGTGCTAAAAACAAGTTATTATTTTATATTTAAATTTCCAATTTATTTGATCTACTGTTTGCCGTTTTCAAAACAAAAAGTAAAATTATTCAACGAAATTTGAAATCTATACAGATACTCCAAAAAACAACAAACTGTTCAAAAATCCACAAATTAAAAAAAACAAAACGTGTGGATTGATTCTCAACAGTAAGTGCTAAAAACAAGTTATTATTTTATATTTAAATTTCCAATTTATTTGATCTACTGTTTGCCGTTTTCAAAACAAAAAGTAAAATTATTCAACGAAATTTGAAATCTATACAGATACTCCAAAAAACAACAAACTCTTAAAAGATCCACAAATAAATTTTAAAAAAACTTGTGGATTGATTCTCAACAGTAAGTGCTAAAATCAAATTATTATTTTATATTTAAATTTCCAATTTATTTGATCTACTGTTTGCCGTTATCAAAACAAAAAGTAAAATTATTCAACGAAATTTGAAATCTATACAGATACTCCAAAAAACAACAAACTGTTAAAAGATCCATACGCCTTCAAGGAAAAAAAATCTTGTGAATTGTTTCTCAACAGTAAGTGTTAAAAAAAAAGGCTTTCGAAATAGGGGAGAAAAAAATCTTCTCCCCAAAGGATAAACGTGTTCTGGTTTTCTAAATGGCCTTTTGTCTAGGTCACCGATTGTATGAAATGGAGGTACTAGTGTGATAGACTTTTCAGAGATAGTGTGTCAAAGGTCCCCTTGCCGAACATTTATTACCGTGTAAATATTACAAAATAGTGTCGCTAGATGGCGCTTGCAGTCAGGTACAGAGAAAACGGGAGTAAAATGTTGGCCTTTATCCCTTCTCGGTAGGAGCATGCTATCTTATTTATCAGTGAAAATTGAAAAAATTAAATTGTAGGAATAAAATAAAAGATGTTTAATTCAAAACAAGTGTAAAGTATAATCATCGTAAGATTTTTTTATTAAAGTATCATAAAAAGCAAACAAAGAAATTAAATAATACAGAAAAGCTTTTCAACAAGCGATACTAATGGGATTTTTAAGAACCAAGATAAATTTTCTCTAGAAAGGTTTAACAAAAAATAAAACTCAACGACGCAAAATAACACATTTTTATATGTTATTTCGTAAACCCAATCTATTTCTTAGTACTAAAATAGGTTGGATTACCACAGAAATGGAGAAATAGTATAGAAAAGAGAACAAAGATAGAAAATATCAATCTGATGAAAATGAGCTAATCCTAAAATAGAGAATATTAAATTTTTTGTATTTCAACTACCCCGAATTATTGAATATTTCCTCAAATGTATCATTTCTAATATGTAAAAGATAATTAAAAGAATTTAAAACTTAAAAATAAAACTTTACTGACACACACACAAAAAAAAGATTTTACAAACATAAAACATATATTTCTTACATATATTGAAAATTACTTTGCACAAAAATTATCTTTCATAAAGGATTTGAAACTACCCGTGAGAGAAAATTACTACTAGTATCTCCAATCCTTTTTTCAGATGTAATAAATCAAAAGTCTATTTCAATAATTATCATGTACCTCTGATCAAACGATAATTGAAACTTTGATATGAAAATTGAACTTAGTATCACCATTTGATGGAAATTCCACGAGTAAGTTGTGTTAATTGCAAAGTTGAAGGAGAGCGAAAATCAGCAAAAACATTTTATAAAGCTCATTCTGTAAAAGAAATAAATTTTGGGGTATTTAACAGATCATCAATACGATGATACAAAATGATTAAAGCCAATATAAATGTTAAATATTAATGAATAATCCACGAATCTTTAGAGCATTAAGGATATATAAAATCAGGACTTTTTACATTCAAGGCAACTGAATCGGAAGGTAACTGTATGAGTGGGTCTAAGATGTATTCTCAGTGTGCCACTTCATCCTGAAGTACAAACAGTAAATTTCTTTACTCCTCATAATTTAAGATTTATGTCTTTAATACTGACAAATACATTAACTGTCCAAAGTTAATACATGTCCGGATTTAATTATATGTAGGGGGCATATTCAAATTTTACTTTATAATTTACCTGTACAATATTTAAAAAAGGGTTATCAGTGTTTCTTTGTGAGTTAATACAGGGAAACACGCTTAAGAAGTTTTCCAAAGGCCTAACACATTAAAACTTCTTCAGCGGAAAAACTTCTTAAACAGGAAATCAGGCAATAGGCATTATTTATGAGTATGTATGTGTATATACATATTTGTATATATGAATATAAATATATATATATATATATATATATATATATATGTATATATATATATATATATATATATATATATATATATGTATATATATATATATATATATATATATATATATATATATATATATTATATATATATATTTATATATAAATATAAATATATATACGGTAAAACCCACTTAAGAAGTTTTCCAAGGGAATGGAAAGAGAAAACTTCTTAAACAAAATTAATTTTTTTAAGCAAAATAATTACATAGATAATGAGGAGAGATTTTTTTTCTTTATAAAATAATATATAAACGATAGGTTTGGTTTTTCTCAAAAATTTACATTTTTTTCACACTTAAAAAATCAGCTAATAATGGAAAACAACATAATTACCTTAGAATATCTTTAATTCAGCTCAGAAATTTTGCTTTAAACACAACTGGAATCGATTTTACAGAAAAAAATCGGTTATAGTTTTTTGTTTTGTTTTTTATCGGAAATTTGTAATTGATAACACACAGTCCAGCTGTCTTAAGTTTTTAAAAACTTCTTCTGGCACATTTTAAATAAAAATGATAACAGTCGTTTTTAGCCATAAATATTGAACTTTACAAACAAAGAGAGGTTTGGTTTAGTTTGGTTTGGAGCGCTACGGTCTACTGTTTTGCACACGAGGGCTAATGAGACCAGGACCTACAGCTTAAAGTCAATTCTGAACGGCTACAAACATCCATGCTAGCAGCTAACTCCGGTTCCGAAGAGCAGCGCTCTACCATTCGGCCATCGTTTCAGCACAAACAAAGAGAGAGGAGGGAAAAAAACAGTAATCGAAAGCCAGCTATAAACGCGTTCTGTAAGTAAACTTAGAAATGAAAGAAAACTTCTTAAGCGGGAAAGAGTTTGGAACGAAATTTTATATTGGGTTATTTTAACTTTGTATGAATAGGGGGAAAAATGGGTACCGAAAATATAAACTCC
>CM063503.1:89728682-89771182 GCA_032207245.1 Pardosa pseudoannulata | reverse complement strand
TTGGTGCCTTTTTATTAAAGATCCATTAATATCCTGTAGTAAAATGTATGTTAGATATAATCATGATTTTCTAACATCAATGATATTAAACTGGTTTTGTTCGCAATTTTTGAGCCCAAATTCATTTATGTGGGGACTAATATTTATGAGAAATTAAAAGAACGCCTCCCTTTTTTGAATTCTGCTCAAAATTCATTACCAATGCATAATGAGGCTTAAATAGCGTCATTAGTTATCAGAACACAAGGCTTTATCTTTCATGATCCCTCCAACAAGCAATGCTAGGGATCAAAATAAAATATAATTTTACTTTTTGTATTATGGCTGCTAGCTCTATGCATAGCTCCTGAAATCGACACAGACTTGTAGAAAAGCCCCCTACAATGATGGATGTCTTCTACCCCAAAGTTAGCGATTTCCTTATAGGGTTGCTATCGAAAAACGATGTATCGGTCGCCAAATTTTTGTAAAATAATGCTTAAAAACGTCGCCAAAGCAGAATACAAATAAAAGACAGTTCCCAACAATATGTTATGCGCAGCTTTGTTCATGACAGACAGAAGGCATTGGATTTGGAGATTTAAAAATAGGATATATTTACGAATGAGCGTTTTTTATGGAGACGTTCAGTCATTTTGTGAGATTCGGGCATGTTCATTAAAAAATAGCCCTCTAGTTTGACACTAATGCATGGAAAGAAGGATTTCTATCTTTATTTCGTCATCAGAAACATTTCAATGCCCGTTTCGAAAAATTTAATGACATTTTTAAGGCAGATTTCAGGCTATAGCTATCATAAGGCAAGAAAATAATGTGCATTGCAGCCCTTGGCATTTAGGTGACGTAAATAAACACTTTAAAAACCGCATGGTTAGCTGAAAATTAATAATTTTAAATAATTATAAGTCGAGTAGATGGATACTAGACATCTTATTTATGATTTTCCAAATGTATATGCAAGGGAAATACAATTTTAGTTTTGAAATTTCATATTTAAGTATTATACAGAAAATAAAGTACTTTTTCCTATTTTTAAAATTATTTATTACCATCATATATATATATTTTTTTTTACTGGAGGAGGGGGGAAGCTTAGCCCACATTTGTATTAGGACAGAAAATTTTTAGTTACGCCATAGGGTCAAAAGCAACTCGGGTATTCATAGAATTCTCTGGGAAAAAAATGAATGACGGAGTTTGGAAGTTAAAATTTAAGTAATATTTAGATTTTTCAATAAAATATAAAATAGTCTTAAGAGTATAGTTCGTAGGGAGTTGATATTTTCAATGAACATTATGTACTAGACAATTTTAGAATGCCATCTGTTTCAGTAAAATAAAATGCCAAGGTTTTAAAAGTATTTAATGGCGAAGTATACGTAAAGTAGTTAGCAATCGATGAAATATTGTTTTCTTTGCAGCCAATCTTTGTGTTTAAATGGTCCTGATGCCTTTAACGATAATTTACAATGATTTTAAATAAGTCATGATATGTACCTCAATAGTGCAGCTTCTTTTTATTGATAGTTTATATGTAACGATTATATAGTAAGTTTATATTAAGTTCAATTAGGTTCACGAATCAAGTGTACTTTAAACTCCTGTTCGTTTAAATTCTCAAAATGAAACCAAACTTTAATTCAAGGATTAAAAACTACTTTGGGTTTCAGTTTTCTACTTTCATTAAATGATTGAAAACTATGTATTTCCTATTCAGTGAAAATAAGTTATTTTTATGAAAAATAATTGCAAATACGTTATTAAGAGTGTATAATTTTGTAACAGCTCTAAATACAAAGAAAAATAGTTAATAAGTATGGACTGAAAAGTCAGAAACATAATTAATTTTTGAATATATTTTGGGAGTTTTACTTTAATTTAAATCATGGTATTATCATATAAATAAAAATCAGCTTTCAAAAAAGAAATTTTTTTTTGCAATTAAAATTACCATGAATGAAAATAATGAAATTAAGTATTTTACTTCTTATTGTAATAACTTGTGGATTTTTTATGACAATATAAGTTGCTATTTTAATTTGAGCTAAACTCAAGTTCTGTTAAAAGCTTGAATGAATATAAAATTTGATAATACTTTTATATGTCCAAAAATCTTAACAAAATAAATTAAACCCCAAAACATTATTTTATTAATAAAATGAGACTATTTCAACGTTATTTATTATAGATTAAAATTTACCATATTATAGATTAAGTATTTTAGTTCTTGGTGCAATAAATTGTGAAATTTTTATATTAATTTAAGTTGCTATTTCAACTTGAGCTACTTCGGGCTCTGTTATAAACTTTAATAAAAATAGCATTTGAAAATATTTTTATTTGTTTAATATATTACAACAGAACCCTCAAAATATTATTTTATTTATAAGATATATAACCGCCTGTCATATTACAAAGTCATTTATTGTCGATTAAGGTTTATAATATTGTAGATTAAGTCTTTTAGTTCTTTTATTAATAAATTGTGGATTTTTTTATACTAATTTAAGTTGCTATTTCAACTTGAGCTACCTTAGGTTCTGTTAAAAACTTCAATGAAATCAAAATCTGATAGTATTTTTATTTGTTTAAAAATCTTACCACAGAATAAATTAAACCTCAAAACATTATTTTATTAATAAAATATGAAACCGCCTGTCATATTTCAACGTTATTTATTATAGATAAAGATTTACCATAGTATAGATTAAGTATTTTAGCTCTTGATGTAATAAAATGTGAAGTTCTTATATCAATTTAAGTTGCTATTTCAACTTGAGCTACCTCGGGCTCTGTTAAAAACTTCAATGAAAATAGCATTTGAAAATATTTTTATTTGTTTAATATATTACAACAGAACCCTCAAAATTTATTTTATTTATAAGATATATATCCGCCTGTCATATTATTGTCACGAAGTCATTTATTGTCGATTAAGGTTTATAATATTGTAGATTAAGTGTTTTAGTTCTTGGATTAATAAATTGTGGATTTTTTTATACTAATTTAAGTTGCTATTTCAATTTGAGCTACCTTAGGTTCTGTTAAAAACTTCAATGAAATCAAAATCTGATAGTATTTTTATTTGTTTAAAAATCTTACCACACAACAAATGAAACTCAAAAACATTATTTTATTTACAGAAAACGTGACCGCCTGCCTTATTTCAACGTCATTTATTGTAGATTAAGATTTCCCATTTGAGATCCAAAGAGAATAAATTGTTTTAGAAGTTTAAAACAGGTGGGTCAAACACATTTTTATATCGTGTTTAGTTTGTATTTTTTGTTTTTAAGTATTATTTTAATTTTTAGAGTTATTTTATTTGTGGTATGATTTAATTTAATTACTAAAAATTTCCATGAAAAATGTAAGTGTAGTATAACGAATATGTTGATAAAAGAAGATAATTTATTTATAAATTATAAATTGTAAAAAAATAGCTAGAATAATCGCATTATTATTTTTAGTTTGTTATATTTAACAGTTTCTGAATGAAGAGATAACCGGTATATCAAATACATCCGTAATCCACTGTACAAATTTTTCAACATGTGTTCGAATATATACTTCGAAATTTAAATGCATGTATCAAAATATGTTTAAATATATGCTTCAAGGTATGTCTGAAAGTACATTTAATATTTTTTCATTACAATGAGTTGCAATAAAAATTATATTACTGTCAGAAACAGCTTCTTATAGATAGTTTTTAAAATGCAGTTCTGCATTGCAAAATTGTATTTAGTTAAAATACGTTAACTAAAATTCACTCAAATTTTTAAGAGCAATAAAAAATTTCGTCGGTAGAGAAAAAAAAATAGCAATTTATTTTTCATACAAAGCTAAAAATCTATGCTTTCTATTATAAATATTTATAATAAAAAATTTTTCTTCTTTTAAATGAAATAATTTTTTAACAGTCCTTTTAACTTTTACTTTCAATACTATAAGGGTAATTTTATATTTTATACATAGGTTAACTTCAAAATAATTTCAAAATGCGTCAATCAAAACAAATATCAAAACAATAATCAAAACAAAAGACTTTTAAATGATTCGGTTTTCAAAAAAGATGTTTCTTTATTTTTAAATATATTAGACCCCTGTTAAATCATATAATAATCTCAAACTATAATCAATGAATGGTGCTCATTGTTATATCATAGATAATTCAAAGTATAATTTTGATTAACGAATTCTAATTCTAGATGCAATACAATAAGTGGTGCTGCCCTAACTGAATTTTTTTACGGACTTAAAAGGGTGAAAGTATGAAGTAAATAATAATAATGATGATGATTTCGTGGTATTCCTACTTTTTACTCTCAGTACTTGCCTGAGTAATTTCATATTTTATATATGATTGACTTTACTAAAGAAAATGGATTTAACTATTCAATTGTAAAGTAATATAAGTGTTTTTGTCACGAAACATGTATTTAAATAATATATATGGTCACTGTTAAAGCATAGTAAATTACAAAGTACAACTTTGATTAAATAATCTTGCTCTAAATGCAATTCAGTAAATGGTAGTACCCTTGTCAAATTATTCTAGGGGCATACAAGGTGAAATATTAAAGTGAATAATATAATAATATTAATAATAATAACATTAAAAAAGATAATTTCGTTATATTCTTATTTTTTACTTTCAATACTCATCTGAGTAATTTCATATTTTATGTATTGATTGACTTTAAAATTAAAACAAAGGTTTTTAACGATTCAATTTAAAAGCAGTACAACTCTCTATAAAACAAAATATAGATTTTAAAATATAATTAGTCGCTGTTAAATAATTTAGTAATCGATTTTGATTAACAAATATTGCTCTAGATATGCTATAACAAGTGGTGCTACTGAATTATTTTAGAGACAATACATACATATATATATATATGTATATATATGTGTATATATATATATATATATGTATATATATATGTATATATGTATATATATATATATATATATGTATTTATATGTATATATATGTATATATATATATATGTGTATATATATATATATATATATATGTATATATATATGTATATATATGCATATATATATATATATATATATATATATATATATATATATATATATATATATAGAGAGAGAGAGAGAGAGAGAGAGAGAGAGAGATCTATGCTTGCAATAATATTTGAGGGTGCAAAAGTTTGTAGTGTTTTTCAGAAGGAGGGAAAAAAGGGAAAAATTTAAATCGATAGTATATGTCCTTCAAGTAACTTACACATGTATAAGACTAGTAATAAGATCAATTAATATTATTTCATTCATACATAGAGATAAAATATTCTTAATATTTCAAATGCTGTATCTGCTTTAATTGCTTCATTACACAGCTCAATGTGATTATTATGCCTGATTTACATGAAGAAACGAAGATGTGCATGGATTTTAAACGTGTCCTTTAAAAGCTTTTTTTTTTCCTGGGTCGCAGGAATAATTCCCGCATGGCGATAAACCGTCGAATGTAGCGGGAGCGGAGCGATGAATATTTTTTCTGTATCCTTTCCTTTTGAGCTCTACCCCCTCTTCCATAATGATGAATGGTGTTTTCGGCATCCGCAGCTTATACAGTGCTGCTTATGATTTATGGCCATCTTAACAGAAAAGTTCTGGATGTGCCAGTAGATCGCCTATATTCTACTTGCATCGAAGAAAGTTTTGCTTCAAACAAAACTCGGCGGCCCCTTTTTTAGTGATTATTATGTGTTCCCGTCCTTTTCCTATTCAGAATATGCTGTGGTCATTTTTCTTTCAGGTTTTGGGGCAATAGCTTTGTTTCAAATTCGCTCTATGCTTTATGAAGTACTCGAACTAGTATTTCTTACTGGGATAGCTTTTGCACAGTGTTGAATTATATTGTGGTAAAATCAATTTCCCTTTTGAAAGATAGTGGGAAAACCATGGTTCATTTTAGACTAGATATAGTGTTCCGACAAGCTATTAGATTAACCATTAGTAAATCAAGCAAAAATCAATGTATGTTTGTAAAAACCAATGTATGTTTTTTGAAGTTATAGAACTAGTATTTCTTACTAGCAATTTCCCTTTTGAAAGATAGTGGGAAAACCATAGTACATTTTAGACTAGATATAGTGTTCCGACAAGCTATTAGATTAACCATTAGTAAATCAAGCAAAAATCAATGTATGTTTGTAAAAACCAATGTATGTTTTTTGAAGTTATAGAACTAGTATTTCTTACTAGCAATTTCCCTTTTGAAAGATAGTGGGAAAACCATAGTACATTTTAGACTAGATATAGTATTCCGACAAGCTATTAGATTAACCATTAATAAATCAAGCAAAAATCAATGTATGTTTGTAAAAATCAATGTATGTTTTTTGAAGTTATAGAACTAGTATTTCTTACTAGCATATCTAGTGAGAATAGATACTAGTAAGAAATTGCACAAGCAATAGCCTAGTATCAAGCATAATGTATGTTTGTAAAAACCAATGTATGTTTTTTGAGTTATAGAACTAGTATTTCTTCAGCAATTTTCCTTTTGAAAATAGGGGAAAAACCGATAGTATTTTAGACTTAGTAGAAGCTATTAATTAGCCATTAAAAATCAAGCAGCTGTATGTTGTAAAATCAAATTTGAATTTGAACTATATTTTATGCATATCTCATTATAGATATGTAAGTGCAATAGCTCTAGCATAGCATAGCGTCGAAATATATTGTGGTAATATCAGTTTCCCTTTAGTGTAATAGGGGAAAACCACGATATATTTCACAGTTCCAAGAAGCTATTACCTTAACCACTACTAAAGTGAGATTTTCGAGACAAATAATTTGGAATTTAAATTCGCTAAAAGTGTTCATATGATTATGTGGCCAGTTTTCTTTCAAGTTTGGGGCAATAGATTTGTTTTAATTTCCCTGCATGCTTTATGAAAAGCTGAAACTAGTTTTTCTTACTAGGGTAGCATTTATTCTATGTCTTAACCAATATAAAATTGAGCTGTTTCTTAAAAGAAATATTTTAGAATTCATTTAAATTTATAACTTTTGTTAATCAGCACTTAGCATTATGTCCTAATGAGTGTTCAATCTAAAGTTAATTGCTACCTAAATGTAATTTTAAAATCAATAAATTTTCTTTCATTATTAAAACAGTTGGACTAGTGTCTTACAATCTACACTGTTGAATCAATATTCCAAAGAGAAATTTGTTAGCTGATTAAAGGTAGAAAATTCAAAGTAGAACATTAAAATTTTCTCCAAATTAAATTGAATATATTCAGAATACTACAAGAAAAATTATCTTATGTACGTGTGCATGTATGTGTGAGAGTGTATATGTACTAATCAAAACAATGTATCCCGAAATATAAGCAAACAATATAACCCTTAACACTTTGATACAGCATTAATTTAAAACAATTCCTACTAAACAATAATTATTAATTTAACATTGTGTGTTATTTTAATATACTAATTTTTGCAATAAAACAAGAGTTCTTAAATTGAAGATTACAGACAGAATTAAATATGATTGAATACATTGATTTAATATGTTATTTATCTATAATGAAAAACTGTAACATAGGAGATCGTTGAAGTATCTTATGGTTGGATTCGAGCACTTTCAATATTCAATAGAGGTCTGCATTCCATAATTTATCTCAATCTGCCTTAAAAAAGTAGTAAAAAATAGAATAAGGGCTTCTACAGTTCGCAAATCAACTAACCGAAATAGCTGTAAATATTACTTATTATTTTATGAACGGGAATACAAAAAGAAAGGGAGAAGAAGAAAAGTGCGTTTGAGGGAATATTATGCATGTAAACAATCGCATTAGAATTGTCAAATTACTCTGCCTCCATACAGTAATTATTATTGGTAGCCTCTATCGACTTATAGCAGGAAGCCAGTACAAACTCGTTAAAGAATCGTATGGGTGGATTCGAGTACTTTTAATAATACCGTCGAAGAGGTCTTCCCATTTTTAAGCTTCTCCAGATTTTACTTTGCAAGACGAAGAGTATTTGGTTTAATTTTTTTGTGACAACAGTCTAAAAATAAAAATCCCAAGCATCCAACTCTAAGCAGAAAAGATCAAGTAATTCCCTTAGTAACAAATGCCTTTTATGCAACATATGCCCATATTCCCCATTCTCTATGCAACAGCTATCTACGCAGGTATGCTTTTTCAGTTGTCGTTGTAATAAAGTCTAAATATCGTTTGAAAATCAATATGAGGCATAATAGTTACATCAAGTCTTCTTCCAAGATTTTAAAAATGTGTGGGGATCAAGAAGATAACTCTACCTGTTGAATTGTTAACTTACCAATTAAGATCTTTCTTTTAATTGCATTTTGTCCGTATGATTTAAAACACGCTAAAACGATTTTACTTTTCCACTAAAATGTTGTTTTCTTTTATGCATCTTATTAACCTAATAGTAGAAATATTGTAAATAGGGTGCTGTGAAAAAAATAACAATATACTAAGTGCGCCGCATATCGATAAAAGGAACCCCTACTATAGATGGCTGTATTGGATAGCTTTGATCACAGTCCGAAACAAAGTATGAAAAACAAATTTCCCGTGAACTAAAAACTTGATCATAGCAATTCAACCAACCCAACAACCCTAAGAATGTTGTAAGTATCAGTTTATATAATATGTACAAATACAGAGAGAAAGAGAAGGGGGGGATGAACGTGTGTGACGGCATATTATGCATATAAAGTGGCACATTGAAACCAATAATTTACTGTGCCTCCGTACAGTAATTATTATTCGTAGCATCTACTACAAACTCGTTAAAAAATCTTACGGGTCTTTTCGAGTACTTTTAATAATTCCATAGAGGGCTGTATTGGACAGCTTCGATCCCATAGAAAGTAATAAAAACAGATCACTCCGACCTGTTTCAAATCGTTATAATTCCGCTCAGACGAGACAAAATCTTTTCCTCTGTCGCTTCGCGGACGTGAGTGGAAAGTAGTAGCGTAACATTCTCCTGCCCGTCATAATTAGATATGACCATTTCCTTTTCCCTGGTGACACTGACATATCTATTGACTATCTGCATTGGTACAACACCTTTTCCAGCATCAGCTTTAGTTGCGAAAAATGCTTAAAATATAATTGCACTGGGAATGCGGGACTTTATAATAGCAATATGGATGATAAAATTAAAATGTTTGCAAGACGGATGTATTTAATTATCTTTTGTTGTATCACACCAGTGAAACATCTTTTCCCGTATAATTTTCAGTTATCCCAAATATCTAAATTATAATTGCACAGTTAAGGCTAGATTTATGAAAAACGCATGGATGGCATAGTTAAAATCTTTGCAAGAAACATGCATTTAATAGGCTTGCGATATTCAATTACCAATTCAAAACCTTTTTATTTATCAGTTTTTGTTGATAAAAATGCATAAAATATAATTCAATTCACCTATTAAAGCTCCGTTCCTCGTGTGATAAGAGGTACATGATTACTACTGAAATGAACATTAGAGTTGTTATTTTTTTTTTTTTTTTCAAAAATGTGGAGACCCCAAAAGTAATTTTCTCAGAAAGACCAGTTTCAAATTCTTTATGTGAATATAATTTTTGTGCAAAATATTTTACAATACTTATATGAAATATGCATTCTTCTGATTAAACTGAGAATGCGATATTTTAAAAGAGCAAATGGGATAACAAAATCAAAATCTTTGCACCATATACGCATTTAATTATCTTTTCTTGTATAATACCAGTTCAACACCTTTTCAAGTATAATTTTCAATTGATGAAAATAGCTAAATTATAATATCATATTTAATGCTTGTTGATAAAATTAAAACCATTGCAAGAAATGCTTTAATCATGCTGTCGGCCACCTGATCGGAAGCAGAGCGGACTTAAGTGTAGTGTATTGCGCTTGTAATTTCTAAACCCTAGTTTCCAGGTAAAGGGTGGCCAGTTATTATGGAGAAGACCTGACACTTCAGAATGAAGTCGCAAGGCTCAACTTCATTTTGATTTGACTAGATCGTGATTCAGTTTTGAAAGCTGACTCAACTTCCCCATCTGTCTACTCTCACTTTCTCTCATCAACATCTACTAGACCACAGTGGTTAACTTTTTGCACTCCAATGTTGAGTCTGACTAGACATCTTTCTCTTGCATCAAGTACAATGCGGAGTGTGGCTGGACATCGGTTTTAAGAAGTAATGTTCATATTTGTTTAATTCATTTAAAATTGCTAAGCAATAAATTGATATAAGTTAAACATTAATTTGGACTAGACTTCTGTAAATGAGAAAATTTAATTTGGAACGCAAAGGAATAACCCTTAATTTGAAAAGATGTTTTTTCAAATATTTTTTTAATTTCTATTATTTTCCCATGTCTGTATAGACATTAGGATCTCTGTAAAATAAACAAAAAAAATATATCATTTTCCGTTTTCGAGATAATTAATGACCGCTGGGACGAACACTGACAATTATGTTATATAGTAGTTATAAATATACATGTCCGGTGTAACGGCCAGACTTAGCCAAATTAAGGGTTAAACATTACATGGTAGCTGACTCTACTCTGGATTCTATTGCCACCACCTCTCAAATTCACTCAGCTACGTTCAACACCGCTATACTTAAGTCCATACCGCATCTCATTTAGTAGCTATAGTTTTAAGTTATTTAATATGAGTACAGAATCCCCTGATCTGTTACTCTGCGAAAAAGGCTTAAAATACAAGTGCAATGAAAATGCGAGATTTTATGAGATTAATAAGGATAACAAAATTAAATCCTTGTAAGAAGCGTGTATTTAACCCTGTGTATCCTCGTTTTACAGATATGGAACACACTCAAGTATCAATGTTATTTACACAGTGAGCTTAAAGCTTACTGTGTAAATAACAATGACTGATTTTTACTGTTGCAACTCTGCAAAGCAAAAAATAACACGATATGTTTGTAGAATCTACCCAATAGGGATACTAAATTCAATTCTCCTGTTAAAGCCCCTAGCAGAATGATGGCCGAATGGTTAGGGTGCTAGCATGCGGAACGGGAGTTCTTGGCTTCGAATCCCACTGCGGCAGGGATGTTCGTAGCTGTTCGGATTCGGCTTTAAGATGTAGGTCCCGGTCTCATTAGCCTTCGTGTTGCAAAAAAGTAAACCGTAGCACTCCAAATCAAACCAAACCTATCAAAGCTCCATCCCTCGTTTGATCAGATGTACATGATTACTACTGAATTGAACATTAGAGTTGTTGATTTTTTTTTTTTTTTTCAAAAATGTTTAGACCCCAAAAGTAAATTCCTCAGAAAGACCAGTTTGGAATTCTTTATGTGAAAATAATTTTTGTGGAAAATATTTGACAATACTTACAAGAAATATGTATTCTTTTGATTGGAGAAAATACATCTTTGGGCCATAAATTTTCACTTTTTAAATTTATGAAATTATATTTAACATGTTTAAAATAACGTATACAAGAGGTGAACATGCATAATGTCAATGAGTGCTAAATTCCATTTTTTTAGTTTAACTCATTTTAAACTTAATAGTATTATGCTATTATTAGCTTCGATGTTAGAACTGCATGCCAACCCGGGTTCTTTTGTTTCTCCCAGGCCTGTTTGATAGGAAGTCAATGTGCAAAATATTCCCATTTTCTTAAAGGAGTGGGCCGAATAAATTTCTTAGGAGGCTTTAGATTGCTCACTCCTGGTTTAGCTTTATTAAATATTTTTAACTCTCTTTCAAATTTTTATAATTTAACGATGCCATTAAATAAATTTCATTATTCGCGTAAGCATAAATTAAATATGGGTATAATCGTATAAAAGTATATTAAGCGTGTATATGACATTTATAATATAAATATATACACATGTATATGTAATGTTAGTAAGCATATTTTTGCGTATTACACATGCAAACAAATGCTTATTTAATGTGTAAATTGTATAAGCAAATAACGGTACTATTCATGCACATGGAACAGATATGCGTATGTATATATATCATATATATATATATATATATATGAATATTCATATATAATGTGTATATATATATATGAATCCATAATATGAATCAATATGCATATTATTGCATTATGTCGTTTATCAAAGTTAGATATAATACGTTGTGCTGCTTAACAAAAACTTCTATAGTAATAAAACCTATTGACGAAATATTTCATCTCTATCGTTAAGAATTATAATTATGAGTCACTATAATTGTCATTTTTTGTGCATATGAAATGTTTTTAATAGACTGATATAAACTAAAGCATTGAAAACTATCATTGAATATTAAACTTTATAAAAGTTTTCCTCAATTAATCTTTTACCATTTATTTTCTTCCCATTTTTCAAGTTGTTTCTTAACCAGAGTAAAATGCCTATTTGGGATATCTCAATTATTTTACTCACAGTTAGATTATCTCCCCATTACAAATCAATATTTCGAGTTGGACGTATTCAGTCCCGAGTTTTATTTGTTCCCTTGGCAACATACTGGGGAAAAAAGACACTTTTCCCCTTTTTCTCACGCTGCTACCCACTAACTTCTGCCACCACTCCAAAATGGCTGATTTTCCCGCCGAAACGTGATGAGAATGATCAATGTTTTTCGCTGAAAAACAAACAATCATGTTTTCCGACTTTCTAAACTGGGCAGGTTAGAAGGTTAATTGCAAACTGGTTGTAATGGTTCCTAAAAAAAAGTCGGGAAAACGTAGCTTTGTTTGCCTGCTTAATCACAGTTGTCCAAGAACGTGATTGTTTTATTCGTCTTTCTCCAGGTAACTCTTTCATTGGTTCGATACAACTCGGGGTGGTTGGTCAGCCATCCTTTGTTGAAGGAGGCAATAATGTCACATTATGCAGACATCTTTTGGAAGGAAAGAATGTGTTGTTATAGTGAACATTTCTCTTTCAGTATTCCAAATCGTGAAATTTAAAATTATTTACAGCTAGAGGACGGAAATTATCCATGAAATGTAAATGTCTCCAGCTAATGGAGGTTAATTACATGTATTTTTAAATAACAAAATTGTGAAGCATTATATAAAACAATAAAAGCTGTTTGTCTTAATATTGAGTAGAATATTATGCTGAAGTTTGAAGACGTAGCACTGTTTGCTGCTTAATCACAGGTGTCCAAGCATGTGGTTGTTTTGTTCATCTTTGCCCAGGTAACACTTTTATTGGGTTGATATGACTTCGATACAGAATGACTGAACTTGGGTCAGTCATACTTAATTGAAGATGGCAATAATATCACACTGTGCAAACCTTTAGGAAAGGAAGAATTTGATGTTATTATAAATTTATGTATTTCTCTCAAAATTGCGAAATTGAAAATTACTTTATATTAGAAAATGGAAATTATTCATTAAAAGTAGATGGCTCAAATAAATTGATATTAATTGCATGTATTTTTAAATGAGAAAAATTGTGAAGTGTTATATATATGTAATATATATATATATATATATATATATATATATATATATATATATATATATATATATATATATATATATATATATATATATATATATATATATATATATGTATATATATATGTATATATATGTATATATATATATATATATATATATATATATATATATATATATATATGTATATATATATATATATATATATATATATATATATATATATATATATATATATATATATATATATATATATATATATATATATATATATATATATATATATATATATATATATATATTAAGCAGTTAGTGTTAGATTTCGTTTTCGCATAGAATATTTTGCTTAACTGTTCTAAAAATCTCACGGAAATTTCACGTGGAAGTCTGTAGAAAAAACAACTTTGGGTTTTTTGAAGAGCCATGGAGTAAACTGCAAGTTTTAATGACAGCAGTTGTTTTAATTTAATAAAGAAATGTAAATTAAAATCATACTATTTAATGTTGAATGCAAAGTATGCTTTACTGAAATTAATAGGCATGATATTAACTGGGAGATAGATTTCATAACTATGGACTATGTTGCGAAACTGGAATTTTATGAAGGGGGAGAACTTTAAGTATACTTTAGCTTATTGCTTAAACTGCAATTATAATGAGCTTTAAGCCTGAATATATTGATATGAGTTTTGAAATTGCTATTTAATCTTTCATTTTTAAGTCAATTTTATGTAATTTCTTCCACGCAAACCCAAACAAAACAATCCATCCGGCCTCAACTCTCTGCTTTATCAACATTACTATAAGTCATCGATGGAAAGCACACGTTTAAAGAGCAAACTCAAACAAATACAACTACATATACATATAAGCATATAAACATATAAAAAAATTCCTTGAATAAGTTAATATTCAATTATCAAAATTTAGATTTATCATTTAATTGAGTAAAATCAATTGTTTCACAATGATGATTACTGGTGCACATAAATGACAGTATCTCTTGATTTATGAACTAATTTTTACAATTTGCAGAATAATCTTCGAATCTTCCCTTCCTGAAAGCAGTTTTGAAAACGACCTTGACATATAAACACATAGCTATAATTCCAAAATGTTGTTTCAGGACTTTGGTTGGCGTCCATATTCATGAAAATGCTGTGGTTGAATCATTTGATGATTACAATGTAAAAAGTAGAAAGAAAGCACATAATTTATATCAATGCATGCATATCTTGCTCCTGGTTTCTTGGACTACATCTATGGCAAAATGAGGGGATAAATCAGTGCTGACTTAGAAATTATATGTTTGATGTGAATGTTTCTAGAAATTTATAGCAGTAGAAAGTGATTTATATTTGATTTCTACAGGCTTCAAACTTTGCGGTCAAACTTAAACGCAGTAAATTTACTGCACAGGGGTCTTTAGAAAGTCTAGTAATAGATCACAAAGCGGGTGACTGGTGACTAGAAAAATAATATATTATTTATAAATTGAGTAAATAATTACATTCTGTAAAACAAAAGCAATAATGATGGTTGGTTTTAATATACAGAACTATTCTAGTTTACTGTTACTTAGTAATTGTGGTATCTTTGAGACAGATAAATTGCATGCCATAAAGTATTGCTTTGTTATTGCTCTGACTGTTGCCTAAAAAATGTTTACTTGAGGCGTATGTAGTGAATCCTAGGTATAACGATATAATGAAATTGCTGTAACCTATCTATAACGATATTTTATTTCCTCCCATGGAATTCCTTATTAACAAAATGTGTTATTTATTTACTCAATGTAGATTCAACAAGAGTTTTGTAATCCTGTTTTAAATTTTAACATTTAAAATTCATTAAATAGATATAAATTAGGTCTTTAAGTACAATAAATGCAACCAAGATGTTATATGTACACTACGTACATAAACGTTGGATGCATAAATGATCCAACTACCTATTGCGATAACCTATCTATAACAATATTTTTTTTAGATCCTTACAATATCTTTACAGACACTTTTTATTGCAGTTATATAGCATTTAAGGGAAGAAAAATGTCTGGAGTGTAATCATATGATCAACGACAGGCTGAATATCGTTAAATTTCCCCCGAAAATTAGAGTATGTAAATATTACATATATAATATAATAGTATGTTTAACATTAAATCATCAAGAGGTTAATAAGTGTATTATAAATATTTGCATTTTCAATTGTTTAAAGAAAGTTAAAGAAGGTAACTAAATACACGCATTAAGTACATAAAAACTGGATACGCAAATGATTGAACTGTGTATAACGATAATTTGTCTGTAACAGTATGTTTCTTGATACTTACAGTATCGTTACAGACAGATTTTCCTGCAGTTCCATGGGCTTTTAAATGAAAAAACAAATGTTCCGAGTTTGATATGAGTAACGAAAGAGTGAATATCTTTAAATTATTCCCGCAAATGACAGTATGGGAACACAGTGTATTTTTTCTTCGGAAAGCAATAATTGAACTTGATCTCTTTTAACTTATTACACTTTATCCTAGTCGTTCTTTGTAGACTAAAGCCTCGACTTTGTTCCTCAACTGTAATTCCAAAAAGGAAACTTAGACACCTGCTACGCGGTACTCCGACTCTGTTTTCTTCTTGTTAAGAAGCTTCTCTTTCAAAGAGCCAAAGTCCCATTAGCTTTAGCAACACATGTTCCTTTACACAGGCTTTCAAATTTAAAGCATTACAGGTTAAGGAAGTTGGAAAAAAAGGGGGACACATTAAAACTTGGCTAAACTTTTAAAGTGAAGGAAAATTTTTCGGATCACTATATAATTGTGAATACGACATCCCCGGCAATTTTAATCGATTCTTGTTTGGTAAGAAAAGCTTTAATATTTTTGAACTGTTGGAAAACATGCAAGATAAAATTTGGGTTACCAAAATTTGATTCAGCTTGATTGAAGGAAATGAAGGGGTTCTACTTTTGGCCTTAAATTGCTTTAAAAGTAGTATAATATTGCTCTAAATTTAAGGCGATAGTGGACATTACAAATTAGTTGATTTTGTTTTTAATCAATGTGTTTGAAGACGTAATACACTGTTAATAATATATTTATGTAAATGTGACTACAATTTTAAGATAAAATATGAATAATTTCAAAAGTTATTAATTATTGATTTTTTAAAAGTATCTTAATTGAAAATGTTTCAAAACAATAAAACTCACCGCCTGATCGGCATAGTGATTAGCATATCCAGCCAAGCTGGAGAGTGTAGGTTTGAATCATGTGTAAGGCTCGGTTATTTCTTGGATAAGTAGTCGAGGCAAATAGTAGATAAATTTAAAAGGTAGAGGACAATTAGAAATGCACTTGGATGTTCGGACTATCTCTATAATACATAAACTTTCGTTTCGAAAGTACTTTTAAAATTATTAATAATTGTTTTACTGTATGTTTCAGAGATTATTATACTCATTGTAGAATATTGGATATTGAAAACTCTTTTTTTGCTTCCCCTTCTTAGCTAAATTTCATAATTTAAGGAGATAGTAATGTCAAATTTTCAATCACATTTCATCTACTTGAAAGTAAATTTAAAAATACTTGCATTCAATGTCTGATTATTAAAAAAATATGAGATTTTTTTTATAATTAGTTCGCTATAGAGATTGACAGTATAAACAAATCTTTGCGGGATTTAAGTATAACTACATTGGCATAAAGAACCCCTGGTATCCTAAAACAAGGATATGATATTTTGGAAAAAATAAGTGTCAAATTATCTTAATATATTAGAGCTTTTAAAATTATTTGACCTTGAATGACCAGGCAGCCTGATGAGTCCGGTGTACTGCGCTATAGTGCAGACCCGGTTTAAGATACCAGCCTCGACCACGATCAAGAATTGACCACACCGGTCCTCTTGAGTTGCAGTGAGGCGATCATAACAGCTGTTGAATGGTTCTTGGACTGGCGATGTGCATGATGATATTACATATGGCCCCGCGAGCTGATGAGTCCTTACATGCCTGTGGGTTAACAGAGATGAATCTATCAGTTACAAGCCATTGTGAAGTTGGAAGTGGAGATTTAGATATGTAGATGGATGATGTAGAGAATACTTGGGTTAGCTTAAACAGTTGATAATAACATATGGCCCCATGAGCTGATGAGTTACTCCAACAGAGACGAATCCAGAAATGATGATATCAGCGCCAAAAACATTGGAAGATTGTTGGGATGAATGTAATTTTAGAAGACAATAAATCATTAGGTCTTACAGTTTATATGGCCTCCTTAGGTATTTGTTGGATAAATAAATAAACAATAATAATTTTGTAAATTTGAGTAGAACAAAGATTTTAAATCCTATTTTTTTAAACTCCTTCATCAAGAGGTTCGTTCAAAAAAAAAAAAATAAATAATAAATAATAAGTAAAAAAACCTAAAGTTTAAAAGATTTGAACAACCTTAAAATTTCAAAAAAAACAAGTATGGGTATTCATATACTGCAAGCAGTTAAAAGAAAATGAGTGTCTTGTTTATCGTTATTGCACTATCAAGATTGACAGTAACAAAACGAACCTTTCAAACTGTTCAAGTATATCTTTAAGCATAAGTAGCTTAGGATAAAGAAACCTCGACATCCTAAAACAAGGATATGCTATTTTAGAAGATAATCATCAAATTATCTTGATTTAGGCATGATTATTCTAAAAGAATACCCAAACACAATGCAAAATTCTCGAAGAATCTGCATTAACGTTTTTTTCCCCCTTCAGCCGAAGCAAAATAATTGCGTTCTTAAAAATGTATTCAAAGGACAAAAATGAAGAGAAAAATAATTCCACCTTTCAACTTGTCTTTCTTTTTTAGTAAAGTACATATTTGTTTAATATTCGTTTGATTTTTCCCTGTATTTCCCTAAAGAAAGAAAACTTTGCTGGTGGAAATAATTAATTAGATAATTTTTTTTTCGGAAAAATAAGTCTGTTGTAATAAAGCTTTAGAATGACGTAAGTAGAGATTGAGTAGCGATCGATTATAATACATAAATTTTAAGCATGACGCTAGATAATTATGCGCCACATTGTCCAAAGAATAAGAAATGTTTTCTATCTGAAAGCATTCAATAAATAATATATATTTAAACGAACATAGTACCTTTAGAGTTTAAAATTCTTTATTATAATAACATATTTTTGATTCAATATAAAATAAAAAGTTCTTCTCTGCTTAGCATAATTTTTCCGTAAATTATTAATAAAGTTCCACTTAATAAAAATTATTTAGTTTTATTATGGGAAACAATGCATTAAAGTAATCGGTATAAAATATTTACACCGAGTGTAATTATTTTTAAGAGAAATCCTATTCCCTACAAAATAACTTTAGAAATTTGTAAATTAGAAATTAACTTTTTATATCAAATAGAGGATAATTGTCTTTTATTTCTCTGAACCTCATTCATGTTAGTACGAATTATATATTTTATTTTACTAATATGATAAATACTAATATTTTAAATTTTTAATATTTTAACGGTTATTAGTTTTTGAAATTTTAAATGTAAAATACTTTTGAAGTTTTAGGTTTATAGAATAAAATAGATATTTTCCTTCAATCTGATATAAAAAATAGTTTGTAATATACATAATTCACAAATTTATCTTGCAGTTATGTGAATTTCATCTTTTTTTTTTCATTTGGTGCATAGTTTCTACGTTATTTCTTAAAATTTACCATCTAAAATGACAAAACTAAATAATTTTTTCAAAGTGTTATTAAAGCACTTGTAAGAAATCCATTCTAAAAGGAGTATAACTTTTTGTTTCTACGTTATTTTTAAAAAATATGCAACCTGAAACGACAAAACTAAATAATGCTTTCAAAGCTACAGCGTTATTAAAACACTTGTAAGAAATTCATTCTTAAAGGAGTAGAACTTTTTGTTTCATTATGAATCGGTAAACGGCTGTTGTAAGGAAGATTTTTAGTTTCGAGAAGCTTGGTATTCTCTTAACAAATTTGGTCGATGTTTAATAGATATAAGCACTGAAAACATCTAAACTTGAAATACGTTGTTGTCTACTTTGTAAAGTTGCATAGAGTTTGTCGTCCCTTTATCTAGACTTTAACAATCTATACATATAAAAAAATCTGTATGGGTGTCAGTCTGTATGCCTGTCTGTCTATTTGAAGTGCATAGTAAACTGGTTGAACCGATCTTGATGGAATTTTGCAGGGTGATCAGGTAAACTCATAAGAGGTTTTAAGCAAGTCAAATTGATCAGAGGTAAAGGTAAATGGCTGTTGTAAGGAAGATTTTTAGTTTTGGGAAGTTTGGTATTCTCTTAAACAATTTGATCGATGTTTAACAGATATGAGCGCTGAAAACATCGAAACTTGTAATACGTTGTTGTGTACTTTGTAAAGATGCATAGAGTTTGACTTCCCTTTATCTATTCTCTAGACTAAGAATCTATACACATAAAAAAAATCTGTATGTGTGTCAGTGTGTATGCCTGATGTCTTTTTGCAGTGAATAGTAAACTGGTTGGACGGATCTTGATGAAATATTTCATAGCGATCAGATAAACTCTTAGGAGGTTTTAAGCAAGTCTTATTGATCAGAGGTCAAGGTAAATGGCTGTTGTAAGGAAGATTTTTAGTCTCGGAAAGTTTGGTATTCTCTTAACTAATTTTTTCTATGTTTAACAGATATGAGCACGGAAAAGCTCTAAACTCGCAATGCGTTGTTGTCCACTTTGTCAAATTGCATAGAGATTGACGTCCCTTAATCTATTCTCCAGACTAAGAATCTATACACATAAAAAAATCTATATGTGTGTCAGTGTGTATGCCTGTTTTTTTTTTCAGTGCATAGTAAACTAGTTGGACCGATTTTATAAAATATTGCATGGTGATCAGGTAAACTCATAGGAGGTTTTAAGTAGTTCAAATTGATCATGTTGCAGATAGAATGCTTTTCTGCTCCCCTCCACCTTTTAGGCCTGGTGACAATTTATTAAGGCACTATTGAATATATGTGTCTTTTAGATACTTGCTAAAATTATTCACCTTTTAAAGTAAAATACTGTTTTGACAATTGCCTAAAATAAATAAATAAATAAATAAATGTACTACCAAAAATAAAAGGTTTGTTTTATCCAATATTTAAGATTTTAGAGGTTCGTTATAAAGTGATAAATTAGCACTAAAATCTATATGAAAATAGCGGGACAAAAATTTTCGCTCATTATATTATATGACGGGTTCGGCATAACGGTGTTTGACTGTACTGCAAAGTGAGACTTTGAACAACGATTGAATAACGATGAAAACAACACATTCAGTTCAGGATTCTTTTTCCCCTATGCAGATTGCGCAGCTTTCTCATGTGATAGTGAAAAATATTTAATTGGTTTATTTGATTCTTGAATAACGTGTCATAAGGCTTTTAATCAGTTGAACAACACTTGCTATGATAATCTCCACGCATTTTTCATTGGGAAAAGGAATCGTAAATTGAACCTGTTGTCTTTTCAAAGCGTACAGGCTGGCGTTTGATGAGGCCTTCACAGATACAGTTAATCGTCCTGATTTTAGTCGATGTACTTGCCGGGAAGTAAGTTTATGTCCTACAACTTGAAAAATCATAAAACATAAAACCAAGTGATAAGGTTTGGTTTGTTTTGGAGCCTGCGGTCTACTTTTTGCAATATGAGGGCTAACGAGACCTACTGCTTAAAGCCGATGCCTTCAATGGGATTCGAACCCACGAACTACGGTAAAGACTTGCACACTAAACATTTAGCCACCCTTCGGCTCCAAGTGACAAAATTATCAATAACAGCAGATACTTGAAAACTTGGTAGATTGTTTATAGTATGATGCTGCTATAGTCACAGTACTATATATTAATAAAACATTCTAAATTTTAACTATATTCTAAATTAAGTCTATTAGTAAATAGGATGACTTACGATCGTGAGCTTAGCCTTGATCGTGTCCAAGTGTATCGGAAAGCCGTAAATATAAATAATATCAACAAACGTAATCTAAGTTATAAAACTGACCCCTTATTTTATTTCCCTAACTTTTACAGTACAAATCCCCCCTTTAATGTATCACTCTGCTAGCTGATTAGAATATTTTATTAATGTATAGTATTGTGACTATACCAGAGTCACTGTCGGATTGCAATCTACCTTAGCTGAAAAGGAAAACTCGTTGCTACCTTAGCTGAAAAGGAAAAAGAATGTGAAAACTCGACAATATATTTTTTAGCTGTCTCCAAAAAGGGATTCTAAGCAATAATGAGTGAAGAGAACAAGGGACTTAAATCCAAACTGAATGAAAAGACTTTTAACCCTGGGACATTCCTATGTCTGAATCGTCAATTAATTTAACAGTACTATGGTAGTTGAACATTTTCTTCTTTTAATGTAAGCAAACATATATCTATATACTTATTTACATTTACATGATTCGACTCGTGTCTGCAGAGCTCGCGTGCATATCTTTTTATCTCTTTCTTCTTTACAGTCATTTTCTTTTTTACAGTCCTTGACCTTGGTAGCCGCTCTCTCTTTCTAATCAGAGGCGAAAACCAAAATGAAAAAAGTACAACTGTTGGTCGGGATTTCACCGACCCTTTAATAAACAAACGAGACATAAACTTATACCTATGATTTTTTATTACTATGTATAATTTTTAATCTTTTGACTTGAACATATCTTTAGGCTGAGTCTGTTTGAATTTTGTGTGACGCTGTAACACTAATAGTCGCATTCATCAAAGGGTAACAAGTGGATCGCGAAATCCGAGGATTGACTCCGCGTTATCTGTAACTGTATGTTTTGAAAAAGGATTTCTTAATATTAGAATTAACACGGTGTTTACACCAGTCAAGTAGATGGTGAAGTAACTTGCCTCATAGCTTACGGGATTTTGTCTTACTTTACTTGACTCATCTATAGCTTGAATGAATGCGTTTACACGCAGTCAAGTTGCGAGTCAAGTAACTTGCCTTTAAACAAGAACTATTGCCCATTTTAACTTCAAATTTTCTCGAAAATATATTATAATGCTATAAGGAAATTCCATATCTAGTTAGTTTTGAAAACATCTAATTGATTATATTTTTCCGTTTTTACAAAAATTAATTTAGTATTTATAGAATTTAAAATGCAATTTTTACATACTATTTTAGCTTCATTTGAAAATTCATTCCCCTAGTGTAAAATTTAGGATACCTTTTACTACGCAGGTGTTCAATTTAGCAGATGTTCTGTAAGTGGAATTTTTAGGAACGATTAAGATTGATATTATTAAATTAATTGTTTAGAGAGAGAAATTTTAAAGACATTTAGTAAAGTCAGTAATGTGTTTAGCAGGAAATAATTTTTCCGTAATATTCCCTTGGATGTAAGTAGAAAAATTTTTGGAGAAAGTGAACAGTTTCTTTTAGAATCTTTAGAAATTCGACAAAACAAAACAAACAAAAAATAATGATAATAAGAATCCAAGATATGCAATATAAAGCTATGTTTCGATCCATTCTTCTTGAAATTGCTCACGCACATTAGAATTATTCTACTAATATTCCCTTTTATTAAATTAATTTTTATAATAAATTATTTAATAATCTTTGTGTTATTTATCAACATTTCTGCATTTATTTAATTCTTTTACTTAACAGTTAAAAATAAGTAATATTTCATTTTATGTTATTTTATGTATCTGTTCAGCGGACAATGTGTCATCGAAATTTTAAAAGCAAGCACTTTACTGAAAAACTTATTTTTTCCAAAACAAATTAAACATAAAAAATGTCTAACGTGGGAACGTAAATGTCTAATAAAGAATGTTGAAAATTTCAAGCAGCTTAGATGGTAATTAAAAAAAATTGTTAAGCCGAAAAGCAACAAAATTTCTTCCATTTGCAGTTGCTTAAAAGTAATCTAACCCCTTAAAATAATTAAAGGTAATGCCTACACTTTTAGTGTAAAAATAAACTTTATATGTGAAAGAGTTATTTTGTTTTGAGTTACCTTAATTATCAGTTGAAGGGTTATCCATAATTTCATCCATTAAGTGGAACAATTTGAAAGGATGGAAAATTAATTTTGCACATTTTACCTCCGGTTTAAATTTTAATTTTTATAAATTTTCTAATATCTGTCGAGTATTGAAACAAAAATTCCACGTACTAAAAACAAACAAATGATAGCTGCAAATAGCGAAATACTGCAGGATTCATACATCAGTGACGCTATCTTCTTTACTTGCCTAGTTTGAGTCAAGTTACTTGTCTACCTAGAAGAACTACTTGACTTGACTTGCGACTTGACTCAAATCGGTACTTCACTTGACCAGAACCGTTTACACGAAGCAAGTAGTACTTTCTACTTGACTTGACTCACCTACTTGACTGCCTCCTTCATAGTAAATACTGTGTAACTCTTCTTTGTTATTTCAAATTTTTAATTCATTCTGGCTCGCAGTTTGTTGCACAAAGCATAATTAAATTAGGGCCTACTTTTAAAATCATTTTTAAAGGTGTATGGAAATTCATGATATCAGTAGTACTCACGGATTGAAAAAACAGCGTACAACTCATTCTGTAATCATAGGACAGGTAGAGATGTATGTAGCTATTTGGATTGACAAAACATGGATTTTAGCTATCGTAACCAACCAAATATATCAGTTTGGTAGATCCATACTTTGGAATGTAACCATCAACCACAAGATTATAGTTTACAAAGTTCCCATCAAAACGTTGACTAAAGTTAATAATTTAATTAATTGTAGAAAAACCTATATTATCGTTTCAATTTTTGGGAGTAAAAATTATGAACTTTATATGCTTCTTAGATTAGAACTCGGAATTTCCCATTAATATACTCTTAGTTGAACTTAATTAAAATTTTTATCCCGTATAAAATATTTCTTAAAGAAAATATGCCTTATGTTCGTGCACTGTCAGTTCTTAATAATTATAGTAAGGAAAACTTCGATAAACCTAAAAAAATTCAAAAAGATCACAAAAACACCATGTGTTCTTTTAATAATTTGAAGCCTTATAATTGTTTTATTAATTGTTTTAACACTGTAAAAGACAGAAATTGACTTTTTACATTCAAATATATATTATAATTGCTTAAATAAACACAATACATCATAAAATGAAATCGACATATAAAAACTCTTTCTTATCAAAAAGTGGGATGAAAATCGTGATGTCGGCATAAATAGTAACAAATAAAAATTAAATAGTTCATTTCAATACTCATAGGGGATATTTTTCGTAGGATTATAAATAAGATGCCAGACTTATTAATAAGTGTAAGTGCATTAGCTGTGATAGCTTTTCTTTAAATAATAACGGTATAAAAGTAAACACTATCACACCGTTATTCCTGTTTAAAGGAAAGAGAAGGGTTCCAAAATCTTTGAGATGTGGCGCCATCTATAGACACTCTTGAACATCTCAAACAGAAACTAAAGTTTTGTGGGAGAATTTGATTATTCTTTCTTGATTAAAATGTTTAATATTTTTATAAATCTTATAAAATAGTCTAAAATAAATTTTAAAGTAGTAGTTTTGAAATAAATGTACATATAGCTGAAAATATTAAGCAATATCATTCGAAGCATATTATTTTAAAACATATAAAATTTTGTTTTAAAGCTACGAAATGTATCTAGCTATTTCTCATTATATCGAATATGAACACAATCAGATTATCTAGTGGTTTTTTTTTTTAAACTTATTACATTTTTAGCTTATTGTCAGTTATAAAGCGAAATGCAGTTTTGAATACAGTGTATTATTTTTTACATATATATAAAGGAAAACGTTCTCGGATACAAATATAAATACAAGAAGGAAATAAATATCCATGCTGACATAAAAATATTTCAGATTTTGATCACTTTCTTATCAAATTAGACAGCAGAATTTAAAAACGTTTTAAGTTTTATTGTTTACGTTTTAACTGAAGCTTTAGCCTAACTCTTTGGACTGAAATTTATACCTCTTTTTTGAATCATAAACTCAAATTTTCTTCAAGATTTCTAAGAATTAAAAAACAGAAATTATAACCATTAAGAAAATATTTTTTTAACTGAATAGCTTTTCAAATTTTTCCCTGTGTTAGAACCATGGTCATAAATATTCTTGCTGTGTTTCCTTAAGAGAATCATTTAAATAATTTTTTACTGAAAAATATTTATTAACATTTTGTTCTAATAATAAATTTAAACTCATAGACTCTTATTTAAACGTAACTTATAAAACAAATTAAAGCTAAAGAGAATCAATCAAATTTTTTTCTGGTAGCTGTAATTCTATATTGTATTAATCTATATTTTTCCAATTAAAAATAGATCAGGTCAAATTTTAAAGTTTATAGAATGTTTTAACGAAATTTAAGTAAAAAGTTTAATGCATACTTGTTCATGATTTTCTGAAAAGATAACTTCTAACAGCTTAAATACTTATTAGTAAATCATGAAATCTCTTGTTTGTTAATGAAGATTTATTAATGAATCTCATGATTTATTAATGTCAATTACTGCATTAAACACAATTAAACATAATCTTATTTTTAAGTTAACCCTTTATATTACACATGTAAAAAATAATTTGAAAAATTTAAAACTTATAAATGAAACTTTATTGGCAAAAAGTGTATTTTCTACAAATAAAAAATGGATATTTCATATAAATAATGTAAATTATTTTTCCCAAATATTAACCTTTTAAAAAAATTGAAATTAAAATTTTATAAGAAGTTAATTTCTGTCGTCTCCATTTGTTTACTTAAAAAAAAATCACACAAAAAAGTCTTTAAATCAAAAATACCATGCCTTGCAATATTTTCCATAGATATCTCGAGTCCAGATTTAAATGGAAAAATTGCAAAATGTGGATTATTCTTCCCACCCTCAAAACTTTATGTTTAAAAGCAATTCTGCAAAAGTACAATAAGTTTTTGAAGTAATTTTAAATATATCAAGCTTAACTCCGAATTTTACAATATGTTTTAGTCTTTCTCAGAAGTAAAATTAACTTTATAGAATATTCCAAATAAGTTTTTTATTATTAGAAGATTTAATAAAATTCCTTATTATATATCTATATTTAATTATTTCTATATTCAATTATTTCTGTTCAATTATTTATCTTCTTTAAAATTTCTTCAGTCAACGTTATAATAGGTTTAGTTTGGTTTGATTTGGTGAGCTATGATCTAATACTTTACTACCGGAGCCTACTACTGATTCTGAACAATGACCCCCGAATAGGAAGCAAACAAATAGGGAAGTTATTTACAAACAAGTGATCTCAACAACTAGTCATCTTTTCTAGCATAAGTGTCATGAGCCGATTCAGAGGCCATCCCCGATGAATCTTTGCTCCGGGCTTCGATATGATTTAACCTTGTGGTTTGAAAAATAAAAAAGAAAAAAATTGCAAAATAGCAAAATTGCATATGGACTAAAGTTTTAGTATTCCTCTAGCACTAAACTTTTTGTGTTTTAAAACAATTTTTCAACAGTGCAAACGAATGTTATCAACTAATTAAAAACAAAAGTACCTCAAGTTCAGTTCTCAATTTTCAAAGACGTTTTATTTTTTCTTTTCTTAGAAGAAAAATAAAATTGTATAGGGTATTCGAAATAAGTTCATTTCACTTTTAACTGAAAACTTAAAAAAAAAAAAAAAAAAAAAAAAAAAAAAAAAACAAAAAAAAAAAAAAAATAGTCAACATCTATTTTCAACTCGATCAGTTCTATTTTAAAAATTGTTCAACAGTCGACCCTAGAATAGGAGGCAAGCAAGTAGGCAAGTCGTTCACAGACACAAGATTCGCAAATAAAGGTGACCTCTGCCGATCGCGCGAAGATCGCCATTAACCAGATGAGGTCAATGCCAAGAAAAAACTGCATGTTTTATTCATCAGCTTATGATTATAGCATTCTACCTCAGCATACCAATTAATCACGAATAAACAGAAGAAGAAATATCTTGCTTAAGACTGACCCGAAAAAAATAAAAAGATGCGTATACGTAAAAAAGGCAACTTGACTCAAATTACCTGTCTACTTTTGATTCGAAACATAAGCCGGGAAGGAGAGACGGGGACAAGAACATCACCCCATGCTGATTTCGACAAAAGCAGCTGAATATGACACTAATATCACCTGTCTGATCAAAGGGGGTACCTTGATGACTGGTTCTATCCCCCCTTGTTTTTCTTCTGGTTTTCTGCGGGCCAATCGTTATCGGCTGTTTTGACCAAGGCATTGTTCAGTGTTGAGATCGTATTAAATAAGTAAGTTCATGTTGTTCGCAAATTAACAGGGATACTTTATGGCGTTTCTAATCGTCATGTAGATGGAACTGAATAGCTTTCTCTGAAGGCAATTTATGAGAGCAAAATTTTCCGTGATGTATTGAACCTTTTTAAACATCAACAGTTAGACGAATGACACTTAGCTTTATAGGGTATATATTTCCCACGAGAGTAAATATTTACTTTTGTTATTGGTATGACATTTAAAATTAATCGGTTTAAAAGCCTATTGAGCAGTAATTTACTTGACTGAAGAGCGTGTATAATTATCATTGCACGCTTACATAATTAGAGTACTCTCACCAAGCATTAGTAGACATAGATAAACGTTTAAATATTTTATATCGTATAAAACATGCGAAACATAAATTTTAAAGTTTTAGATTTCACTTGTGTATACTCAACATATATTTTGCAAATAATATTATAATTATGCAGCTGTTAAGGTTATATAAAATATCTAAGACATAAATCTTTTCATTTACATATTCATTTATATATTCATATTAAATATTAAAGAGCATTAAATAGTTATAAATAACTTTCGCTTCTAGTTTCTACTGGTACAATAAAATAAAAACTGATTCAAAACTGATGATGTTTACCCAAAATTTTCAGTAAAACATAAACAAGTATTTTAATATATGAATTTCCATGTAGTTTTAAAAGTTATTTCCTTACAAAAATTGAAAAGGTTTAATAGTTTCAATGTATCTCTGAATCATTTATTTCCTACATTTGGTAATTTGCAAAAGTGGATAAGGGTTAATAGTTTCAGTGTATTTTTGTATAATTTCTTTATGATGTTTGCTAAAAGTGTCAAAAGAATTATATTGAATATTAAAATTTTAAAATAAAATATTAGCCTTATCATTACGAGAAATTTTTTTGATTAATGTTTAAAATTCTGATAGCGTTTACGAATACATATATTTGCATAGAACGGTTGTATCACGTTGCAGTGAACCGTCTAAGATGCCTGTTCACTTAAAATGAGATAGAGATTTGTTTGTCACTTTGGGCCAGTGTACGGAATCTGTTAATCCTTTTCCAGTCTTCTAATTTAATAGAACGTGGATTTACCGCAGTGATGGGTCTCATCATAAAAAAAAAATTTAATATAAAAGTTAATGCTTGTGGAGACTTCCTAATATTAATCACAAACCTGCCTGTTCACTTAAAAAAGAGATGAAGTCACTTTGGGTCAGTGTACGGAATCTATTGTTTTCTAGTCTTCTTGTATTTAATAGAACGTGGATTTACCACAGTTATGGGTCTCATCATGACAAGATTTTAATATAGAAATTAATGCTTGTGGAGACTTCCTAATATTAATCACAAACCTGCCTGTTCACTCAAAAAAGAGATGAAGATTTGTTTGTCACTTTGGGTCAGTGTACGGAATCTATTGTTTTCTAGTCTTCTTGTATTTAATAGAACGTGGATTTACCACAGTTATGGATCTCATCATGACAAAATTTTAATATAGAAATTAATGCTTGTGGAGACTTTCTAATATTAATCACAAAGCTGCCTGTTCACTTAAAACGAGATGAAGATTTATTTGTCACTTTGGATCAGTGTACGGAATCTATTGTTTTTTAGTCTTCTTATTTAATAAAACATGGATTTACTGCAGTTATGGGTCTCATCATGACAAAATTTTAATATAAAATTAATGCTTGTGGAGATTTCCTAATATTAATCACAAACATAGAGCCAATTTTATACTTCTATCAACTAGTAGTATTGGCTCACTAGTAGTATTGAAATTTTTTTTATAATTTCAGACACAAGATAATAATTTCAATAGATACTGCTTTAAATATTAAATTGCTTTATTTATATTTTGCATTCACTATTAAAAACATTCAAGTTAACATTATAATTTTGTTTTTATGCAGTTATATAGAACTACTTCACTTGGTGGTTCATGGAAAGGTGTTTGTTATGATTAAGTCTGTAGGGACAAAGTTGTAGGGTTATAATATTATTAATTATTTTATAATATATATTACTATATTATACTTTACAAATATTTTATTTAAATACATACTCACAGTTAGTAGGCTTTTAGCAGTTGTGAATTCATTGGCATGGAAATGTTTTTTGTAGGAATCTATAGCAGGTTAAAAAAAAGAAACAAAAAAAAAAATGAAATACAGTAACATATAAATACCGCAGAAATTAGCGCAGTAAAAGAATATATTTTCAATTTCAAAAAGAATTAAATAAAAAAATAATATAAGATAAATGCAGAGAATGTAGCCAGTAATAAAATGCCAAAAGATATATAAAAGATAAATATGGCTCGTATGCAGTGTTACGTATACGATGAAATATAAAGCATTAATAAAGATATTTACATATTTTCAAACGTTGAAGCGTGAACAGTATAAAAATATACAAATATATTCCTAGCAACAGATTGGGTTATAAATTGAGGTCCCTAAGATCGTGAGGTTCTGACAGGGGGACACACGCAAACGCATAATTCAATTTATCTATTATTATAATGATACTTCATAGAATGGATGAAAATTAGAGTTGATGGGTTCTATAAATACTTTCTTACTCTAAATTAATTGTTTTTAATTAATTTACTGAATGGATCAATTTTTGCTGATAAATACTAAGATTTTTTAAAAGAATTGAAATTATTTTATCGACTTTATGACTATAATATAAGAATAAGTACTAAAACGATATTCAAGAAGTTTTGAAATTGATCTTAGCATACTTTTAAACATGGGTTTTATATACACTTTGCTGACTTTCTTAACCCCTTGTCTGTGGAATATATTTGAAAAAAAAAAGTGTCAAATAATGAAAAAAAATTATCTTTAATTTTGCTCATTATTATTAATATTAAAATGTTAGAAATAAATTATTTTTGAAAGAAAATTTAAGCGAAATATTTACTATTTTCAATATATTCACATATATGGGAAATGTTAATGGATTACAGTAATTTTTGCTCTAATTACAGCAAAATAAACCAAATGGCATAATTTTTTGGATAAATATAATAAACTACAACAATCTTATTATCTATACCAACTGTCATGAATTCCATGTCCCTCAGATTCCTTTGAATTTCTCAAATCTTTTACTGTATCCGAGAAATAGCGACAAATGTCGCGAAACTGCCGAACTTTTCGCGGGAAAGTATCTCTATCTATTGGGAAAATGGCAAATAAAATGTTATGCATTGAACAAGCCAATTTCGGACTTCACGGAATTGAAATACCGTTTTTTTCTCTAGCCCGAACTCAAGTTGGACATTCCTAAATTGGCGCATTTGAGTTGCCCGAACTCAGTTCTGGCGTCACAGACAAGGGGTTAACAGACTGTGAGAATCAGCTTGAGCTTATAAATACTAATATTTTTAATATGGATTTAAATTTAAAAATAACCTTATATCATAAGTTAAAAAAAATAGGAATTTAAATGAAATTTGGCAAGTTTAAAAAGGAATTGAAGCATAATTTTATAAATTAAATTCAAGGATAATAATACTTCATCTCAGTCCCACTTTCCTGACTTTTTTTTCTGAATGCCATTTGCTTTTGTTCAGCATTCGCCGCACAACACTGCGGGTTTGTTGACCATTTTAATCTGATAACATCATATAGATAGTTAACATTACTTCCTATTAGGAGAGAACATTAATCCGAAGCTTAATTTTTTTAAGTATTGTTTGGTTCTTAAAAAAACCGGTGTAACCTCTTTATTATCAATTTTATTTTTAAAAGAAACTATGCTTTAATCTATTTTTTAGCATAATATTCACAAAAAGCATTTGTATCGAAGCATCCGCTATTGAATTCCACCCTCATAGTAATCTACTGCTTGGCAAAATGTACAGGCAAAAAATTTACAGGCAAAATGTTTGGTTTTATGCCACTCAGTCAACATTTTGGTTCCCAGTGTGTTTGTTCTCAAGTTGCATGATGCATTTCCCGGAATTGTGCCCCAACAGTTAAATTATTATAAGTTTGTTTCGATGGGGACCAAAAATGTTGACATAAGGAGGGGGGCTTCTGTCAACATTTACCATAGCAAAACCAAGCGTATAGCAACTCTGTAGACACAAGGCAGATTTTTATGATGGTAGAATTCAAAAGTTAGTTACACGATACGATAAGTTCTTTAAGATTAGTGGAAATTATGTTAAACAGTATATTAAGGAGCATGCTTTCATATAAAATTAAAACCGATGAAAAATTGCTAATTGTTTTTAGTTGCGAAACGGTACTTTGAAAAAAAAAAAAAAACGCCTAGTACAACCAAGTCCCCTACCGGGATTGAATTCAAAGCCAAATAATGGGAGTCCTAAATACTATACAATACGGGTTGCGTTTTTACACCTTTCACTTTAAACTACTAATAGACATAGGAGGAATGTTAAATATCCGTTAGCAATGGGACAGTTTTTTCTTCTATTTCTCTTCAAAATAACTCTTTTCATAAAAACCGTGATCTCAAAAGTACCGTATAGGATTAAAAACATATTTCCTAATATTTACCTTTTAAGAGTATTGATACTTCTTTATCTTTTAAAGAACAAAGATGTTACACATATTCAAATATTGTATCAAGATATAAAACTCATGTCTTTTAAGAATAGAATATTTAAGGTTCTTGACAGCAACTGTCGTTAAATTTAATTTATATATGTATTTGACACGCACATTATTAATTCTAACGTTACGTTAAACTATGATCGATGAATTCATTATTGTTAATAAAGTATCAAAATCTACACTCATAGTGGAGCTCGGGAAAGTATATGACTGACAATAACTGTAAGATGAGTGACATTTACCTGACTGCTGACAACGCCCGTTATTATGGGATAGTTATTTAGAAGATGAAATGAGTAAAAAAAAAAAAAAAATGGTGAGCTTGGAAAATTTGCTTATAAACAAAATTAAACGTTGCTAACTACTACTAGATCTTCATTTGAAAAGCTGGGTTATCATTTAATGGTAATATTTTCAGCAATTTATGTGTAGTTATTGTTTAGTGAAGAACGAGTAATTTCTTTTTGGTAGTCTTTTGGTAATTTATTACTCTTACTGAAAAAATTATTTTTATGGCATAATTATTAAATAAAGAAGATAAGTTTTTCCTCTTTTTTTTTCACTTCGAAATGGTTCCTTTCGTAATAACCATAAACTATTTTGATATTAAGGTCTGGAATTAAAATATAATTTCTAATATTTAGCATGTACTGCACTCCTTTATAATTCTAAAGAACTAAGTTTATAAATATTGAAATATTATATCAATGTGTAAAATATAATAACAGAATAACATAATAATATAATAACAGAATATTCAGAGTTTTTGAATATTCTGTTAACAATATTGTTCTGTTATTGTAAAAATTATTTTTATGACATGATCATTAAATGAAGTAGTTACGATCTTTCCTTATTTTTTCCTCGAAATAGCCCCTTTCGAAATAACCATAAGCTATTTCTAAATTACGATCAGGGTTTAAAATATAATTTCTAATCATATTTTAAATCTTCTTAAATGAAGTAGTTAGATTTTTCCCTTAACTTTTTCTCCGAAATAGCTTTTTTCGTAATAACTATAGCCTATTTCGAAATTACGGTCTGGTTTCAAAATATAATTTCTATTTAGCCTGTACTGACACTTCTTTATAGTTCTGAAGAACAAAGATAGTTTATAAATATTCAAATATTATATCAAGGTGTAAAAATCTTGTCTATATTTTCAGAATATTCAGAGTTTTTGAATGTTCTGTTATTAAAATTGTTTTGTTATTGTAAAAATTATTTTTATGACATAATCATTAAATGATATAGTTGCGATTTTCCTCTTAATATTTTCTTCGAAATAGCTTCTTTCGTAATAACCATAACCTATTTCGAAATTACGATCTGGATTTAAAATATAATTTCTAATCTTTAGCTTGTATAGATACTCCTTTATAGTTCCGAAGAACAAAGATGGTTTATAAATAATCAAATATTACATTAAAGTATAAAAATTATGTCTTTAATAACAGAACATTCAAAATTTTTGAATATTCTGTTATGAAGGTTGTTCTGTTACCAAAAAAATTATTTTGTGACATAATTATTAAGTGAAGTAGTTACGATTTTTCCCTTAATTTTTTCTCAAGAAATAGCTTCTTTCGTAATAACTATAGCCTATTTCGAAATTACTATCTGGTTTTAAAATATAATTTCTAATCTTTAGCCTGTATTGATACTCCTTTATAGTTCTGAAGAACAAAGATTGTTTATAATTATTCAAATATTATGTCAAGGGTAAAATTCATGTCTATAATAATAAAATAGACATAATCATTAAATGAAGTAGTTACGATTCTCCTCTTAATTTTTTCTCAGAAATAGCTTCTTTCGTAATAATTATAGCCTATTTGAAAATTACGATCTGGTTTTAAAATATAATTTCTAATCATTAGCCTGTATTGATACTCCTTTATAGTTCCGAAGAACAAATATGGTTTATAAATAATCAAATATTACATTAAAGTATAAAAATTATGTCTTTAATAACAGAACATTCAAAATTTTTGAATATTCTGTTATGAAGGTTGTTCTGTTATCGAAAAAATTATTTTGTGACATAATTATTAAGTGAAGTAGTTACGATTTTTCCCTTAATTTTTTCTTCAAAATATCTCTTTTCGTAATAACTATAGCTTATTTCGAAATTACGATCTGGTTTTAAAATATAATTTCTAATCTTTAGCCTGTATTGATACTCCATTATAGTTCTGAAGAACAAAGATGGTTTAAATTATTCAAATATTATATCAAGGGATAGAATACATGTCTATAATAACAAAATGGACATAATCATTAAATGAAATATATTACGATTTTTCTCTTAACTTTTTCTTCGAAATAGCTCTTTTCGTAATAACTATAGCCTATTTTGAAATTACGATCTGGTTTTAAAATATAATTTCCAATCTTTAGCCTGTATTGATACTCCTTTATAGTTTTGAAGAACAATATAATTATTCAAATATTATATCAAGGGGTAAAATTCATGTCTATAATAACAAAATAGACAAAATGATTAAAGGATGTAGTTACGATTTTTCTCTTAATTTTTTCTTCGAAATAGCTTTTTTCGTAATAACCATAACCTATTTCGAAATTACGATCTGGATTTAAAATATAATTTTTAATCTTTCATGAGTACTGATACTTCTTTATAGTTCTGAAGAACAAAGATGGTTTAAATTATTCAAATATTATATCTAGGTGTAAAATTAGCATCTTTAATAACACAATATTCAGAGTTCTCGACAACAGCTGTCGTTGAATTTAATTTATATATGTATTTAGTCCGTACATTAATGCCAGTACCGTTACGTTGAACTTTGATCGATGAATTCATTATGGTTAATAAAGTATCAAAATCCACACTCACAGTGAAGCTCAGGAAAGTGTATGAGTGACAATAACTGCAAGACGAGTGACATTTACCCGAGTGCCGCCAACGCCCGTTATTGTGTGATAGTCATTTAGCAGATGAGCTAGAAGGGTAGCAAAAATAACGAGCTTAGGAAAGTTTGCTTGCAAACATAGGAAAGAGTTACAAACTATCGCTGCAACTTCAGATATAAAGTTGAATAGTTATTTAAAGGTACAAGACATCTTAAATCTCAGTTTTTAAGCTATTCCACTATTCACTGAGTCCTTAACACTCAGACAGTTATTTTTTTAAAGTCAGTATTGTTTAAAACATATACATTTGTTATTATATACTTTATGTATATGTTACAGTTGATGTTACAAACTATCGCTGCAACTTCAGATATAAAGTTGAATAGTTATTTAAAGGTACAAGACATCTTAAATCTTAGTTTTTAAGGCATTCCACTATTCACTGAGTCCTTAACACTCAGACAGTTATTTTTTTAAAGTCAGTATTGTTTAAAACATATACATTTGTTATTATATACTTTATGTATATGTTGCAGTTGGTGTTACAAACTATCGCTGCAACTTCAGATATAAAGTTGAATAGTTATTTAAAGGTACAAGACATCTCAAATCTCAGTTTTTAAGGTATTCCACTATTCACTGTGTCCTTAACACTCAGACAGTTATTTTTTTAAAGTCAGTATTGTTTAAAACATATACATTTGTTATTATATACTTTTTGTATATGTTGCAGTTGGTGTTACAGAACTATCGCTGCAACTTCAGATATAAAGTTGAATAGTTATTTAAAGGTTACAAGACATCTTAAATCTCAGTTTTTAAGGTATTCCACTATTCACTGTGTCCTTAACACTCAGACAGTTATTTTTTTAAAGTCAGTATTGTTTAAAACATATACATTTGTTATTATATACTTTTTGTATATGTTGCAGTTGGTGTTACAAACTATCGCTGCAACTTCAGATATAAAGTTGAATAGTTATTTAAAGGTACAAGACATCTCAAATCTCAGTTTTTAAGGTATTCCACTATTCACTGTGTCCTTAACACTCAGACAGTTATTTTTTTAAAGTCAGTATTGTTTAAAACATATACATTTGTTATTATATACTTTTTGTATATGTTGCAGTTGGTGTTACAAACTATCGCTGCAACTTCAGATATAAAGTTGAATAGTTATTTAAAGGTACAAGACATCTTAAATCTTAGTTTTTAAGGATTCCACTATTCACTGAGTCCTTAACACTCAGACAGTTATTTTTTTAAAGTCAGTATTGTTTAAAACATATACATTTGTTATTATATACTTTATGTATATGTTGCAGTTGGTGTTACAAACTATCGCTGCAACTTCAGATATAAAGTTGAATAGTTATTTAAAGCAAGACATCTTAAATCTCAGTTTTTAAGGTATTCCACTATTCACTCCTTAACACTGAGTTATTTTTTTAAAGTCAGTATTGTTTAAAACATATACATTTGTTATTATATACTTTTTGTATATGTTGCAGTTGGTGTTTCAGTATTCAGAATTCCTTATACAATGAAAGTAACTAAATTATTGTATTAATTCTGCAAAACTGAAGCTCAACCAAATGTATTAATTTGGTTTCTCCAATTCCATGAGCAATTGTGATCCGCTCACTGAAAATCACCATCTGTAACAATATACATGTATGTGAAAATTAAAACATGTAGCATATTTTGTAAAAAAAAAAAAAAAAAAAATTAAACTAAATTTTGATTAAAAAGTTAATTATTGTAGTAAATGCATTGTCGACTGTTAGGCTGAAAAATGTATACTCGAAGAAATCGCAGGATAAGCAATTAAAGTGTTTGTATCAACATAAATGATGCTATTGCGTAAAATACACAAGGCTCTAAAATCAGAAATAAAACAATTTTTTACTAGATTACAAAAAAATTTCATGAAAGTTTTGTCCTCCAATAATATTTTTCTAAAATATTCTTTGTACACTGCATTTTAGTAAATTATTTTCATCTTTTCACTGTATGTTTTAAAATTTAATTTACAAAAAAATATACAAAAATAACGATATATGCAGAAAAACGAGGCCGAGTGTTCTTGTTATTTTTTTATAATGTAAAAATGTTTATATATAATATAATTTGAAAAAATTAAAACTATATACATTTGATTTTTCATATTTACGATACTATTATAAATTTATCCACTAAAAAATATATTTTTTGTTTACAAAAATCTTATGGTTGTTATTTATATATTTCTATTTATATATTTGTTTATATATTTCAATATAAAATAAGAAAAGTTGGCCAAAAAAGTAAGCAATTTTCTATTGAGATTTAACTGAATAACTAAATATACACGCAAAACGCCCGCTTCCTGTACAGTTCCGCTGCGAAATGTACCCGCTGTAACGATCCGTTACATGACCCCAAAAAGAACGAGGAGACCAAAGGTGACCGTTCGTCGTGGACTCACGATTAGCCTCGAATAGGACCAGGTGGTCTAAGCACCGTAATTGAAAACTGTTCGCTGCCGGCTCCTCAGCGTCAGGCCATTGTAAACCTGCTGAATGGAACGTCTTTGTGGAAGTGTGGAAATGATTAAAGTGCACCTTGCCGCCCATTAGCGGTTACAAAAAGGCCATTAAGTTGGTTAAGTTGATGGATCTGAGAAAACTGTTTTTCGACCACATCTGGGAACAGTACAGCTGATCGAAGGCTTGGGAGTGACCACAAGATTACGTCACCCTGGTTCGGGAAGTTTCTCGAAGGACCGAGAAAAGAAGCGAGTGCGGGATATAAAAGAAGGGACAGGAGTAGAACGGAGGCTTTTTGTTCTTCTCTCGAGGCTTCTACCTGCTAGAGCCTGGTCGCTCGAGAACCGCTCGTATCTCCGTGTCTGGAGTTTTTTTTCTTTTTTTTTTTTTTTTTTTAGAGACCGCCAGCGTCTCTGTTGCTAGATAGTCGACATTCGACTTGGGAATTCCTTTCCCGTTATCTGCTGATTGTTAGTTAACTTCTTGCATAGAAGTAGACAGCCGAGAGTGACTTTGCACTCTAATTTTGGATCGACTTGCATCCTGTGTTTTCTTCACGAATCCCAGCGTGATACGCACTCGGAACCTCCGAACTTGCTGTGAAAGCCAACCGTGCAAATCGACAGACGAAGTGATCGTGTCAGCATTAGTCCCAGCACTAATTAGTTTCCAACTCTTGTGATTGAAAAGCCCTAGCCATACTGTTCCGGTATCCCACGCATCCTTGTGTGTGAATATTATCTCTGTACGAGATCCCTGAATGTTATCATCTACTAAATCTGTACATAGCTGTACATAGTTTATTCTATTGAATAAAATATTTAGTCCAGAATACCTAAAATTCTAGCCTGTTTCATTGAAGGCCTCGCCTACTTTATTTCCAGTACGTTACACCGCACATAATGTTTTAATAAACGATACCCAAACATTTGAGAGAAATTATAAAAAAAGGGAATACATCTGGAACCTTTTGAAGCTAATGGGGTATAAAATATCCAACTGTAATAAAATGTTAAGCTTTAAAACAAAGATTTATTAAAGAAATTTATTTAAATGAAATGATCATCAGAGCGAAAAAATTTGATTAGTTTATGAAATGAACACGTAACTTAACTTTATTAAAAGAAAAAAAAATTCGTATTTTTTGGTCAAATTCTGTCATTCTGAATATCCTTTATTCTCTTATTCGAGAATATTTTCAGCAATCTAGACGTAGTTATTATTTAGTGAAGAATGAGTAATTTCTCTTTCATAGGCTATATGAAACTTGTTGCTCTTATTGAAAAATTACTTTTATGACATAACGATTGAATAAAATAGTAATGTGCTTTTTGATAGTCTTACTTTACTTTAGGTGAAGAAAAACAAAAAATTTTTGAACTAAATTTTGATTAAAAAATTAATTATTGTAGTAAATGCATTATCGACTGTTAAGCTGAAAAATGTATAATGGAAGAAATCGCAGGATAAGCAGCTAAAATGTTAATATCAACATAAATGATGCTATTGCGTGAAATACATAAGGTGATAAAATCAGAAATAAAACAATTTTTTACTAGATTACAAAACATTTTCATGAAAGTTTTGTCCTCCAATAATATTTATTGAATTGTTCTTTGTACACTGCATAATAGTCAAATATTTTCATCTTTTTACTGTATGTTTTAAAATTTATGCAGAAATAAAACTGGGTACTGATTTTCAATTGTGCCAATAACAATTTATATAAAGCGATTACTCAAAATTGCTTAAAGCTTTAGGAATTCTTTTCTATATTTCACAGTCTTGTCGACAAAATAATTCACATTTAAAAAAAAAAAAACTTATCTAGTTTTATGATGAACCTATTAATAAAGGATACCCAAAAATTTGAGAGAAATTATTAAAAAGGGAATACATCTGGAACTTTTAGAAGCTAATGAGGTATAAAATATCCAACTGTAATAAAATGTTAAGCTTTGAAACAAAGATTTATTAAAGAAATTTATTTAAATAAAATAAAATTATCATCAGAGCGAAAAAATTTGATTTGATTATGAAATGCACGCGTAACTTGACTTTATTGAAAGAAAAAAAAAAATCGTATTTTTGGTCAAATTCTGTCATTCTGAATATCCTTTATTCTCTTAACTAGAATATTTTCAGCAATCTATAAGCAGTTATTATTTAGTGAAGAATGAGTAATTTCTCTTTCATAGGCTATATGAAACTTGTTGCTCTTATTGAAAAATTACTTTTATGACATAACGATTGAATGAAATAGTAATGTGGTTTTTGATAGTCTTATTTTACTTTGGATAGAGATATAATGGAAGTTTCAATCAAACGTTATTTTAGGCACGCGAGGGTATAAAAATTTACCTCTATTGAAAATAAGTTATTTTAATATAGGAAACGTTTTGAAAGGTATAACTATCTGTCTAATGCTAGATTAATGTAATAAATTTAATGCAGTGATTCCACTTCCTTTTGAAAACTTGATGCAGTAAAAAATGGAAAGGAATAATAAGTATTAAACCACCTTATTTTTAGAGAAATTTCTAGTTATACGGCAATTAGTTCATTTTTCCTGTTTTGAAAAAAAAAATTTTTTTTTCAATTTTTCTGATTAGGTGGAGGTAAAAAATATTAAAATATTTTAAATCAGATGTAATTTTTAAATCCAGTCTTTGAAAACTTGTGCTAATTTTTAAAATGAGCTTTTCGTCTTAATACTACATATATAACCAAACACTCCTGATGTACATTAACACTAGATTGCCCGAGATTTCTTGTATACCTATATTGCCCAAAAACAGTCAAAATGACTGCATTGTGAAAAAATAACAAATATGTAAAGAAATTTGTTTAAAATTAATTTTTAATATTATATAATAAAGGAGGGCGGAAGTAACTACAATTATTCATAAACCCATTTATATGTTATAGAAAAAGTCACCAAATTCTAAGAAATTGTGTCATTATATTTCATAATTGTTTTTCTAATTGAAATTAAAAAACAATCAAAATGACAGCCTTGGGCAATCCAGTGTTAAGAAAGTCTATTTTATATTTCAGCCTCATTTATATTATTTAATCACAATTTAAATTTGGAGAAGTCCTAATATTGCAGGAAAATTCAACATACTGATATAATAGAAATATTTCCTATAAATTATCTATTCGATCCATTAACCAAAGGATAAAATAAGCATAAACCAGCAAAGGATAAACCAGTAATGACATTTTTCTTTATTAATCCAAATAAACAGCAGTTAAGTTAAAAGCCACGTTAGATAGCATTTTGGTAAATTGTTAACATATTATGTACATGTATACATTCATCTAAAAAATGAACCATATTAAAATATTTTAAATCAGATGTAATTTTTTAAATCCAGTCTTTGAAAACTAGAGCTAATTTTTAAAATGAGAATTTCGTCTTAATACTACAAATATAACCAAACACTCCTAATGTACATTAAGAAAGTCTATTTTGTATTTCGGCCTTATTTATATTATTGAAACACAATTTAAATTCGGAGATGTTTGAATATTTCAAGGAAATTCAACATATTGATATAAACACATTTCCTATAAATTATTTATTCAATCCCTTAACCAAAGGATAAAATAAGTATAAACCAGCAAAGCATTAACCAGCAATGGCATTTTTCTTTATTAATCCAAATACATAAGAATTATTTTATAAAGTTGCATATAAATTTACGGTTGTTATTGCCATCTTTGCAGGACAGGATGCTTAGATTATAAACATACTGTGGTTGCGGAGCACTGAATTTTGATTATTACACACACAATTACTCCATAGCATTACTATTATAAATCTTTGGAGTATATTCTATATATTACATAGAAATGATTATGTATTGTGTACCTGTATTTTCATTTATTTATTTCCTTCTCACTCTCTCTTTTTTTTAATAATTTTTTTTAAGATAGACGTTTTACCATTTTGTCATATAAAATCATAAAGCTTTTTCTTCATACTTATATTTTTTTAAGTTTGTAAATCAAGAATATAATATGATATACGTTTATAAATCACGTGATGATAATCCCGAATGCCTATAAAATGCCCTTAAAATGGAAATATTAATATTCAATTGTAAATCAGTGTTTAAGTTTAGAAAATCGCTTGTAAGGCGGCATGATATTTGTAGTATTAAGACAAAACGCTCATTTTAAAAATTAGCACTAGTTTTCAAAAACTGGATTTAAAATTTACATCTGATTTAAAATATTTTAATAAGATTAATTTTTTTACGTCAATGTATATACGTACATAATATGTTAAAAATTTACCAAAAAGGATTTCTAAACGTGTCCATCAACTTAACTGCTGCTTATTTGGATTAATAAAGAGAAATGTCATAGCTTTTTAGATTTTAAATATCTAGGCTTTATATTGTAGTATATGATGTTAAAAGCTCTGCATTAAACAGACGAAATTATTACCAAAATATGAATTATGTCAAACAGTGGTGTTTTGTGATGAATATAATGACTTTTTTATATTAAGAATATTTATTTCTTTAACAGAAACAGGTAGCTCAACTTATATGTCTTCTTCTTTCAAACCAGAAAATCAATCTTCTAAGAAAATTTCACTTGCGTAGCTATCAAGTTAGTATGACATAATTCCGGAATTCTAATCAATACCCTTTCCTTGTTT
>CM063503.1:89708682-89723682 GCA_032207245.1 Pardosa pseudoannulata | reverse complement strand
CTTATGAACAAAACTGCCAAGTAGTTTTCAAAAGATTTTATCTCAAAACCTCTTCCATAGTAACCTTGATAAAATTGTTGTTTTATTTATAGTGGTTTTTATCGCTATTTAAAGAAGTCTTTTCTCACGTATATAATGTTAATAGAAAATAAATGATATTTTCTTTATTTAAAGGTGTATAAAACCTTATAAACGAAACTGCCAAATTAAGAAGTTTTCATAAGATTTTATCTCAAAACCTCTTCCATAGTAACCTTCATAAAATTGCTGTTTTATTTATAGTGGTTTAATCGCTATTTAAAAAAGTCTTTCCTCACTTATATAATCTTAATAGAAAATAAATGATATTTTATTATTTTAAAGGTGTATATAATCTTATGAACAAAACTGCCAAGTAGTGTTCAAAAGGTTTTATCTCAAAACCTCTTCCATAGTAACCTTGATAAAATTGCTGTTTTATTTATAATAGTTTTATCTCTATTTAAAAAAGAAGTCTTTTCTCATGTATATAATCTTAATAGAAAATAAATGATATTTTCTTCATTTAAAGGTGTATACAACTTTATAAACAAATTTGCCAAGTTAAGTAGTTTTTAAAAGATTTTATCTCAAAACCTCTTCCACAGTAACCTTGATAAAATTGCTGTTTTATTTATAGCGGTTTTATCGCTATTTAAAGAAATCTTTTCTCATGTTTATAATCTTAATAGAATATAAATTGCATTTTCTTTACTTAAAGGTGTATACAACCTTATAAACAAAACTGCCAAGTTAAGTAGTTTTCAAAAGATTTTATCTCAAAACCTCTTCCATAGTAACCTTGATACAATTTATTTTTCTTTACGAAAGTAAGTTGTAAATAGTTAATAATCTTAAATATATGTTGAAAGAAACAAAGAGGTAGGACTCATTTGACAACAATTTACAGTTTCAATTGATTCTACTTTGTCAAACGGGAGATATTCATATCGAGATAGTTTAATCTATTGATTTGGTGAACTACTTATTGTTGCCAAGTAATTGATAAAAATTGTAATGTGTACAGGGAGAATTTGTTTATAATAGCAACGTCCTTTTTGTTAGCGAAGATTTTTATTTTTATAGTCAAAGTTGAATGGATTCTTTAATTCTAAATTACATTCATTTCAGATTTTGTGGAAGTACAGATAATTAATTGTTAATATTATTACTATTTTTTTTTTGCTAAACCTTATATGTCTTAATAATGATATGACGGGGTAACAATTAGGATTTAAAATCCGATTTAAATTAGCTGTAATTAATACTGTGCAAAAAACAGAGTAGTAAATAACAAATCAAAATCAAGTGAATATAGCTAAAAGTTAAGACTTCTGAACTTTTTTTTTCTCCTATTAAATGCTAAATCTCCTGAAGTATTACAAGAACTTTTTTTTCCAAAATTTGCAAGTTTTTGGAAGCATTTTGTTCTTTAAAACTATGTCTACCATAAAATACGACTTTTTTTCCCCTTTATATGAAAATACAAATTAAATTTCTTAGTGAAAATAACGCAAATATAAAAATAGAACAAACAAATTAATGACATATGAAACATTAGTTACTTATGTGAATTCTTGCATTAAAATTTCATTATTAAATATTTCAGCATAACTTTCCAAAACTTTCAATTTTAATGAAAGATAATTTTTCAACAATGGGGTTATTTATTCTCAAATGTTAAAAAAATAACGATGCTTTAGATTTAATGCAGTTCTTTTAGAATTTGAAAATCTTTTTTTTCTTTTTTCACCCCTAAAAAAATCTTAAGAACTCAAAGTAACTTAAAGAATAAAAAATGAATTAGTAAGTATTAAAAAGTAGGTTTGGTAAATTTTCCTTAAAACACAAAATACTCTAATTTAACTTTCAGTTAGTTACCCTAACTAGCTAGTGAGCGGCAATTTTTTTTAATCCTTTCCATTCATTATTTTTTTAATGCGTGATTAATCTATGAAACGTTTACATGTTCTGGTCAATCAAGTTTGCCTTGATTTTTTTTGTCAGTAAATGGCAAAAAAGTACAGCAAAAAAGTTACATTTTTGTCTAATGAGCTTATAAAATCAATAATATAAAAGAATAGATCGATATGTACCACTACACAAACTGTGTAAGCTGTTTAGATTGAGTTGATTTCACTGCCTTGTGTGCCTTATACCCTATGGACCACTTGTTCTGGGATCATTTAGCCTAATTACTATTAAGATCAAAATTGGATGTAGCCCAATTTAAACATCAATTAGGAAAAAAGGCAACTGAAACATAATTAAGTAAATTACAGGAAGCGTTTTTCCCTTAAAGCTTTTTACGGACCCAGCAAAAAACTTTGGTTATTTTTTTAAATAAAGGCTGTTGCCGAGTTTTGTTCGTAAGGTCATTAATTCCGGGGTTTTTATTATTTTATTCTTTACCGCAAGTTTGAAAGTAAGGGACAGTTCATCGCATAAAGTTAGCATGGCCATTAATCATTTGATTATTATCTTTGCATCAAAACGTGCATCGATGGATTTAAAAAAACACCGTTAGGCTTTCTGCGGGTATTAAGAAATGCACCTTTCTCTTGTAAAAGAAGCACTCAACCGCCTTTCTTAACACTAATGCAGAACACTGCGTTAAGTGTACACAAAGCCTCTTGTCTCCTGCTTATAATCATTTTACTCTTAAGAGTTTTTATAAACGATTATTTCGAAAGGAAAAAAAAGGAAAACATTTGCATACACGTGTTTAAAACTAGGTTTAATTATTTAAAGAGTATTATAGTCTGATAAGTTTTATTTTCTATGTTTCACAAATGTTAAAAAAGGGTCTTTTATAGGAATTACCATTTTACTTTTCTTATAAAATGACAATCATAAACAGAAATAAAAATTTTAATCTTTTATATCTAAACAACTTCGCATTAAAAAACATAGCCTCAAATGTTAGAATACACTATTTCAAACATGTGAAGATTAATTAAGAAATTTTAAAGAATAAAAGTTAAAATTTATGGACAAAAACGTGTATTTTCTGCAAACAAAGAGAAATACATATTTCTATTAATTACTCTGAATTTCTTTGCATGAAAATTGCTTTTATATAAAGATTTTGAAACTATTTATGCAAGAAATCTGCTTCGGACATCTCCTGTGTTTTCAAAACTTTTAAACCCAAAGTTTCATTCAGTAATAATTCTGTGCATCTTACCAAAGGGTAAATGAAACCTTGAAATGAAAATTAAACCTAGTTTTGTCATCTGATTACGAATTTGAGGAGCAAATTGTCTTAGTTGCAGTGTTAGAGGATAGGTAATGTGAATACCCTTTTATATTTTTTTATAGAATGTCATTTGCAAAATGAAATAAAACTCTTAAGAAGTTAAGAATTTGCAGTAAAAGATAACATTGCTATTCTCACCAAATTTTTCTGATAAGCTATTATAATAAATAGAACTTACGTTGTGTTTACGAGCAACTATGTAGAGGAAAATCATTTGGGAGCTTAAAATTATATTTAATTATTCAAAAGGAGTTATATTTTGATTAATTTTATTTCATATACTTCATAAATGTTAAAAATGGTTTTGTTACTCGATTAAAAATACAAACACCGTTTTACTTTGATGTTAGAATGGGATTACATAACTAAATAAAACGCTTAACACGTAAAATATCAATATTAAAATATATCATCAAAGCTTTTTGGTGTACAGACTGTCATAATAAATAGAACTTATGACATATGTTACAAGCAAAAGTATAACGTGTATGCAAAATACTGAATACTGACTGGGAAAAACAATAAAAAAATAGTAACTGAAAAAATAAAAACTTGAGTACCATTTTTATAGATCAAAATTAAAAACTAATTTTCTTTTTAACAGAATATTTAATTATTCAAAAGGAATTATAATTTGATTAATTTTATTTCATATACTTCATAAATGTTAAAAATGGTTTTGTTACTGGATTAAAAATACAAAGACAGTTTTACTTTGATGTTAGAACGGGATTACATAATTAAATAAAATGCTTAAGACGTAAAATATCTATATTAAAATATATCATCAAAGCTTTTTGGTGTACAAACTGTCATAATAATTAGAACTTACGACATACGTTGCAAACAAAAGTATAACTTCTATGCAAAATACTTAATACTGACTGACAAAAAACAATACAAAAAATAGTGACAGAAAAGTAAAAGCGTGAGTACTATTTTTACAGATCAAGATTAAGAACTAATTTTCTTTTTAACAGAATATGTCATCTGAAAGTACTATTTTTTTAAGAAAGCGAGTAAATTTAAATCTTATTTGAATTTATTCTTTAATTCGTGATAAAAATTGCACGCCACCCAGTCTCTTCAGTATATTATCATTAGAAAAGAACTAAAATAATTTTTCTTCAATAATTTCTGTGAATTATCAGAGGAAGGACCTGTTTATATGGAAATTAAGTTATGACACATAAACATATTTGGGTTAGCTAGAAATCATACATACTCCTTATTTCTAGCTTAATAAGCAAAATGTAAATATTTGCAACTAAATAAATATGAACTATGAGACCAATATCGGATTTCCTGCTTATTCACTAAGAGCCATTAACCTTTTATGTTCGAAGCTAATTATGGAACTGTAACAGTTAGATCCCAAGTATTCAAACATTTTGATGTTTAGAACCTTTTTTAAAGCGCTGTACATTTAATTTGGATCACTTCATTATATTTCTTTCAAGTAAAGAAATGCTACTTTGCAGCGGTACTTACATATGTGTACCTCTAATCTTAAATCTGTACCTATATTCTTAAAACTGTTAAATAATATTTGACCTTTTCATGTGGTGAATTTTTGCAACCAAGGAATTTCTTATATGTTTTAATGATAAAAATACAACCCATAAACATATTTATTTGCCTTTTAAAATTCTGCAGTGATTTATCTAATATTAAAACAGTTCTACATGCGTAATTTTGGTAATATAAATTATATTTTATGGATATTCCTGATGACGGTAAAATGGGACAATAAAGAAGAAATTTAAGCTCTTTTATGGTATTTTAGAGGAAAAAAATAGACTGTACTTAGTAAATAACGACTATCGCAGTATTTGCTTAAGAAGATAAGCCCACATCGTGTCAAATTTCAAACTATCTGAAAATTAATTTTACTAGAATCAGGTATTAAATGTCGTTATAAAATTAAAAATTGAAATATTGATATAAACCCAATTCTGAAAATCTCGTATAATTTTGCTTATAACATCGATAATTTTTACTGCATTTCACCAATTGGAAAATGTGTCTACTAAACTGCACTTTGAAAAATATTTAAAACAACTTTGTGGCTTACCATTAGGATTTGAAATTAGTTATTGTATCTGCTCAATCACATATGACAGCCTTTATACCAAAAGAAACTTTTATATAATTTACGGTTAATAATGCCTTGGCTAAATTTGTATAATAAAAAAGCAACATAAATTATAGATTACAACAAACAGCAAAAGAAAGTAAAGTTATTTGTTCCCGAATACAATTATTTATATAAAAGAGTAAGAAAGTTTAATTTGAATTAACGTTACGAGTATCAGGTATTAAAAGTCCATTGTCATGAAATTGAACAATTGCTATAAACTTAATTTTAAAAAACGAATACAATGTTGCATATAACATCGGAACTTTTAACTGCATTTCACATATTATAAAATTGTGTTTGCTGAACTATAATTTGAAAAGTACTTAAAGAAAACTTCCTTGTGGTTTACCATTAGGATTGGAGATTAGTTATTGTATCTGGCCTATGTCATCCCTTGCATCACAAGGAACTATTACATGATTTACGGTTCATAAAGTACGCTACGGCTAAATATGTAAAACCCAAAAGGAACGCAACCTTAAATTATAGTTTACAGCAAACAGCAGAAGAAAAATAAAACTGTTTGTGTCCGAATATTCTATTTATAGTATAGGGTAGGAAAGTGGAACGTTGAGCTTTCGTTTCTACATCTGCCATTTTAGTGTTATTGGAAATCTGCTTTAGCGTGACGAAAGCTTGAAAACTCTTTGGAAGAAATTTAAATCGTTGTCATTTCCTATTACGCCCATTTTGGGGATAAGGTTACTTTATTTTTGCAGTTCTCTTTCATTTGGAGTTTTCAAAGATTTTTTTTTTAAATATACAAAGTACACACACACACACACACACACACACACACACACATATATACGTAGCAAATGTATTATTATATATGTGTATACAAATACGTACATCAACACAAATGTACATACGTACACGTACATACATACATACATCACACGTACGAACAATCACACGTACGAACGAGCATTTGTATATATGTTAATAATTTAAAATTTATATTTGACTGAAACAACCTAACTTTTAATTATATTGACTGACTAAAAAATATTAGTTTTTACGATTTAGACTGTAAATTCTATACAAACCATAAGATTATGGATTTCTCCATATTTTCCGAAATTTTAATGCTACACATAGACAGAACATATTTACTTTTTTTGTTGAAGTTTGTCAGGTATTAAATGACTAATAAACACATTTATGTAGTTGTCCTAATTGCCCCTTTGAAATATTAAAAATATAAAAGCAAATATTATCGGTTATATTTTTTAACGTTTATTCAATGGAAAAAAAATGGTGAAGAGAGATTTTATGGGGATTTTGTTCTCCTAAAATGCTCCTATCATATGACAGATACAATTAGAAATAGATATAGGATTAATCAGCGAAATGATTGACAGTAAAGCTAACAAATAACATTGAATAGGGATCAAGAAAATCTTTTATACATTTCCATTCTAACAGACATGAGACCAACAAGTTTTGAGCCAATGTTCCCAAAATGGTTAATGTACTATAAATCACCTGAAGATCTTCTATGATAGTCTGTTATTGTCTCTAGGAAATGATAATCTCCCATACTTACTTTACTGCTATACAAAATGTAATCAATAAAATAATTTAGAAAATCTAAGAAAATGGATAAGAAAAAGTACTAAATGTTTCGAGGTTGTAACTTAGTTGTAGAAGACAAAATAATTGACAGTAGAACTCACAATAAACATTGAAAAGGGTATAACAAAGTACCTTACATTTTCAATCTTACAAGTCTAAAAAATTTTAAAGTAATGTTCCCAAAATAGTTAATTCCCTATAAAACACCTGAAGATCTACTACAACGGTCTGTTATTATCAACAGAAAATAATACTCTTATATATTTGAATTTCTGCAGTATAAAATGTAATCAGTGATAAAAATTCAGACAATGCAAAGAAATGGCTCCGAAGGAATTCTCGTTGTTTTATTCTACATTTAGACAGGTTGTAGAAATCTAATTTTTGGTAGTGGTTGAAGTTTGCATATACTCACAAATTAATGTGTTCATAATTTGCCGTCTTTTACTTGGACTCTCCCAACTTGAAATCAAATACTCGTTGTTTTATTCTACATTTAGACAGGTTGTAGAAATCTGATTTTTGGTAGTAGTTGAAGTTTGCACAGACTCACAAATACTTTCGTGTGTGCATAATTTGCCGTCTTTTACTTGCACTCGCCCAACTAGAAATCAAAAACTTTAAAACTAATGTCCCCATAATACTTAGCATACTGTAAGTCACCTGGAGATCTCCTACAACAGTCTGTTGTTAACAATAGAAAAGGATAATCTTGTATATTTAAATTTCTGCAGTACAAAATGTTATCAGTAATATTAAATCAGACACTGTGAAGAAATGATTCAGGTAGAATACTAACAATTTCATACTACATTAGTCGGGTTGTAGAAGTCATTTATTTATTTATTTGTTTATTTTGTTGACGTTCCCATCGAATCACGAATTGTTTCGTGTGTACATAATTCGTCACCTTTTACTTGTTACTCATCCAACTTAAAAACTAAAAACAGGAGTCACAGAAAGTTCAGATGATTGTTCATCCTATTTTAGAGTCGGTGAATTACAAAATAGTACAAATGTGTAATAAATATTCAACTGAAATTTGTTATCATTCGAAACATCTGTATGGTTTTGTGTGTAACATTTAATATTTTCGTTAATATCTATTTCATAAATATGAATAGGAAGGGAGGTGTTCAGCAAATACAGGTGGTATCTACTTCTATGAATATATATATATATATATATATATATATATATATATATATATATATATATATATATATATATATATATATATACATATATATATACATAATCTAAACTAATATTGCTCAAGTATTAGCTCAAGTTAGTATATAAATATAAAGTAAAACAGCAATGTTTAAGAAACAAATAAGATAACAATACAAAAATGTATACTAAAAAATACATATTTGTATTACAAGGAAATTGAAAAATAAAACTTTTTCAAAAATTTCGGTGAATTGTAATTTGTTTAAATTTAAGGCACTCAAAATGTAATATTTTCCCCCAAGTCCGTATTACTGTAATGTGCTGGATCCACTTTAAACTAACAGGGAATATGAGCTAGTTTTAAAGTTTACAACTTCTTAAATAAATTGATAGATAATATAACTGTACTTTTGAAATATTACGTTTCTAATCTACATAGTTACTCTAGTTTTCTAAAAATCTAAATATTTCCATTTGCTACTTCTCCTATCTAAAGATAAAAAGGAAAATGAATGTCTACAAAGTACAGTTTAATTTTCAAACAGTTAATGAATTACGTTTTACTGAAAACGAAATCACAATTTCATGCTTTTTATAAATAATTGCATTTTTAGTTAATTGCATATACAGTTCCTCTGACTTTCACCATAGAATAGAAATAAAGTTTTCCTTATTCGTTTCTTATATATATATATATATATATATATATATATATATATATATATATATATATATATATATATATATATATATATATATATATTATATATATATATATATATATATATTATATATATATATATATATATATATATATATATATATATATATATATATATATTTTATTTATATATATATATATATATTTATATATATACATATATTTATATATATATATATATATATATATTTATATACATATATATATATATATATATATATATATATATATATATATATATATATATATATATATATATATATATATATATATATATATATATATATATATATATAAGAATAGCCGTTATTCAATAGAGGAATGTGTTTATCAAGCATTGTATTAAATCAGATGCTCATAACATTTTCTCTGCTCATATTTTAATGAAAAATTGTTAACCTTCAGAAGTAGATCCCCAAAATTCATTGTAACGTATTGCATACGTATTGCAAGCGTAAAGAAATTGCTTTTTAAATAACTGTAAAATTTATTTTATACAACCATTTTCTGAAGGCTATACACTAAAATATTAATAATTCGTTAAAACAGAAGAATTGTTGATATTTATTATACTCTGGTTATTTTATTTATGTATTAAAGTGTATAAAACCAAATGAAGTTGAAATTAAAATTAAAATCTCATGAAAGGAATTAAATTAATATATTCAAGTGATAAAACAAATCAATGATCAATAGAACAAACTTGCAACAACGCTACCGCTATAATACGAAAATGTTGTTAATAAAGTGTAAAATTTTCTAGATTAGAGCAATTTGGCCAAGGAAATCCTTGAAAATATAAAAGGAACAAGCTAGAAAATAGTTTTAACTTGCGTATATAAATCTAAATAAGTTGTGAAGTTTTCAGTAAAAAGAATAACTTTAATATACCTTAAAAAATTCGTCAAGCAAAATTCTGTCAGCATTATGTTAAAAGAATTTTTTCTCCCTAGATAATGTTGAATGCATAAAATACTGTTGTAAAAAAATGTTTGACATTCTCCAAGCTATAAAACACGTTTGACCTCCCTGATCCCATTACTCTTGTTAAACTGCTAGGTGTAAGGCTATCTGATCTAAAATAATAGTAATATCAAGTTATTTACTCCTTTAAAGGGAGTTAGAGATAAGTTGGCTCAAATTTGCTATTATAAATCTTCATCTAGAGTAATCATTCATCTTTCGTGATAAAAATTCGTTTAATGGCAAATAGCACTGGGAAATAGTTTCTAACTTTGAAACTTCTGTTGACGGTGTTTCAATTATTCAAAATAAATTCGGTCTCGTAGTGTTTTATTTACGATGAGAAGATCATTGTCCCTTTAAAAAAGCGAGGAGGGGGAAAGGCTGCTTGAATAATACTGCTCGCACCTCGGTCTTCGGTGTATAAGGAAATAAACGTTCGCAGAAGGAACAAAACGGAAACACACATTAGCGACATTAGTGGAATTGATTTAAATGTGGCTGCCGTGTGGCCCCTTCGTCCTTGGGAGCAATCGATGGCATTAATTTTTCTTTGGGAACTGTCTGTCTGTCTGTCTCTCTGCGGGCCATTAGAAGACAATCTGTTCTGCTTGGAATGAAGGGACGCGCTGCCGCTTCTCCTAACATCCCGTTGGCCCGATAGCAGTTCAGTAAAAAAGAAAATGCTCGCCAAAACGGGGACCAGACACAAATCCAATTGAGGAGGTCTCGCAGAGAAAGCGTGACTGCTGATTAATCCGTAAACTGCTTTAACGTTGAAGAGGCATGGATTGAGAGAGAGATTATCTTCGCTTTGATGCTTGGAGTAGTAGTCTTTTGCTACGAGGTCCGTTGAACTTGAAGGACAATCGAGAAAAACATTCATTGCGGGTTTTGATTCATTAATTCATTTGATGCATTAATTTTTCTACCGAATCAGTTAAAGTTTTTCCCCAATTAAAGAATATTTTGAAATGTGTTGTGAGTCTCAAAATAAAATTACTTCTGGTGATAATTTTAGAATTCATGCTATTTTTTTTTCTTGCGAATATTTTTAAAAAACTTAAAATATCCTTACTTCCCGAATCTCTTATCATTTAGACATTATCGCATCTCTTATTACTAACAGTTGTTTTCTAATATATGATTTATTAACTGAGGCCTGAAATGATATTTGTTTTAGTATCACTCTGAACTAGTGTATAATTATTTCAATACAACAGCTCTCTGCATTATATTCCAATCAGATCCACATTCTACTATTACATCCATTGATAGAATACTTATATCTTTAACTCAAATCCTAGATTTGTGTCGTTTCAAATGGGACAATATCTCTTCGATATTTATTTCCTTTCATTTTTTAATTTCTTCTTTTTTGACTTTTGTATGCATGTCAACAGATTCTGAGTCTGTAATACCACGACTCAGGATCATATTTCATTTTCGTTTTCGTTAGTTAATCATCTGCATAATATTAATTTTATTTGATAATTTTCTTATAATCACTTCTTTTTGGCTATTTAAACGATTTACTTCACTTGAAAAGTGTTTTGTCATGCATTTTAGATTGTTATCTTACCTTTTCCCCCTTTTTCTATTCAAATACGAATTACAAGACTTATGTGGAGTAACTTAACTTATTTAATAAAATCAGTCAGAATTTTAACTTCTTTATCAAATCCTACCAGAAATAATGTTTGATATATCTAATTTTTCAATCATGTTTCCTGAATATAATTCGCTGTCAAATATAAACTCTGTGCTTGTAAGCTTACATTCTAGATATTAAAAATAAACTTATTTTTTTTATCTGCTTGCCTATCAGGAGTGATTTTAATTGTGTGTGGGTACCAATATTTCAGATCTTAAGTTAAATGAAGTATGAGGAGCTAACGAAGAGTTTCAGCACTTTGCAACTTACTTGGGGATATTAGGATATGATTTAGAGTATCAACATCTAGTAGTTACTTTCACCGTTACGAATAATCCTTACCTAACCTTGATTACATTTAAACATTGATTTAAAAAACATTAACTTTCAGTTTGTCTTTTATTATACTTCATGAATTAATTTCGCATTTTTATAAATAACTGTAAGTAATTTATTTATTCCTCTTGTATAATATGTAGATTTAAATAGAATAACTTTTATATTCCTCATGTAACGTTTCAACAACTATTGCAAGTCAGGTATAGTTTCAAAATATTTATATTTGCTTATATCTAATATTAATATCTAATCAAGGTCATATTAACTATATATAAGCCTTAAGTATTCAGATGAATGAAAAACCTGAATCAGACAACATTTTCTTTGAATTAAAATAAAAATATTCCACCTAAATTTTTCATATATGCTGAAAACCTATAGAGTAATATAAAATTGGGATTTAATTGCATATTACTGTTATATTGATGCAAGTCAATATAAATCAATAATTAAAGAAACAAAATTTATTTTGTTATGATTTGGCTTTAAGTATTAAATGAATTTCACTGAGAACACAAGAAAAAAGCTTATACGATATTAGACCTTACGAGTATGAAAATTTATCAAATGGCGTCAGCTGGAAGCATATATGTTAAATTCAAAATATAAAATGACATTATGTATAATATTTAATATTTTTAGTTGTGATGTTTAGTACAAAATATCCAAATATTATATACACTATTTAGTCCCGTTTTTCTCAAATTGAGTGTCACGGCACACAGGCGTGTTATAAGTGTATGCTAGAGGGTGCCACAACAATAATCAATGTCAAGTAATTTGAGAGTAAGTTTATTAAATAAACTTCTTATAAGCATGAAGTAAGTAATGAAATATTCATAAAAACAGCTTCATGCATCGCATCAAAGATAACTGAGCATTAAATTAGCTTGTTTCTCCTTTGTATTCAACCCGCTTTAAAAAGCAGCTGTGCAGCGAAATATTTTAAGCTAACCAAGTATGCCGCGGCGAAAAAAGTTTGAGAACCGCTGGGCTAGGCATTATGTAGAATGACCAGGACTTTTAAAGTAAAGTTTTAAATAAAATGGATTCGAGTTTTAATGAGCAAAATATTTACCATGACATCTGCTGGTTAGTGAAATACGATGCATATCTTACCCATCTATTTTACACTTTACTAAAGTGGGAATTTTCCATCTGTGTAATGCCTACACATTCAGTAACATTATTTAGCAGATAACATCGTGAATATTTTCCACTTTTATTCAGTCGTTCTATTAAATGACGTATTTCATACCTTTTTTGTAACACATTTCTTTTTAAAGTATATTTTTAAAATTGTTTTACATTAATTTTTATATTTTTAACCTGTTATTTATAGTGGATCTTCTTGCTATAATACGTTTATACTCAGTCTTGTGTATTGATTTACACTAGAAAGAAATTCATATTACGTGTATAAATAGCTCATGATGATTTCTTCTGAAAATAAAAAAAGGATATCAAGATATTTATTTCATCATCCGTCAATGAAGGGAATTTAAAGAATTAAATAATATCATTTAGCATTTAAGGTTTTGGATATTTTCCGCTATGATTAAAAATGACAGGGATTCTCTATAATGTCTAAGTATGCACAATCAAAAAAGGATTACATACTTATTCATGCTTACTTTTCATACTTACAGCACATTTTTTTAACCTTTATAGTTTTTTAAAATTTTGATTTAAATCACTTCTTATGATGCTTCTTACTTCTAGTATATACGCACAATCATTCTTAAGTAATAATCTGAAAATAAAAAAGGATACCAAGATATTTATGTCATCCGTCAATGAAGGGAATTTAAAAAATTAAATAATATCATTTAGCATTTAAGGTTTTGAATATTTTCCGCTATAATTAAAAACGACAGGTATTCTCTATAATGTCCAAGTTTACACAATTAAAAAAGGATTTCATGCTTATTCATACTTACTCTTCATACTTACAGCATACTTATCTTTTTAACCTTTATAGGTTTCTAAAATTTTGAATAAAATCACTTCTTATGATACTTCTTAATTCTAGTATATACGCACAGTCATTCTTACGTAATAATCTGAAAATAAAAAAGGATACCAAGATATTTATTTCATCATCCGTCAATGAAGGGAATTTAAAAAATTAAATTATATCATTTAGCACTTAAGGTTTTAGATATTTTCAGCTGAGATTAAAAACGACAGGCAATCTCTATAATGTCCAAGTTTACACAATTAAAAAAGGATTTCATACTTATTCATACTTACTCTTCATACTTACAGCATACTTATCTTTTTAACCTTTATAGGTTTCTAAAATTTTGAATAAAATCACTTCTTATGATGCTTCTTAATTCTAGTATTTACGCACAATCCTTCTTACGTAATAATTTATATAAGAAAGAATTTCCTATTAGATGTGTAAATGGATTTCCCTCGAAAATGAAAATATACTATCAAAATATTTGTTTCTTATTTATTATTAGTCCCATTTTACATAGGATAAAGCGACGGGGAAAATTTTTGATTCAAAAAAGACGCCAGACTTGAAAAAGGTTTCGGGACACTGTTTTGCAACTTACATCTCAAATAAACTTGCTTCTTAAAACACCCCTTAGAGTCTATAATTTACTTATTCTCATTATTATTCAATGGTTTATGAGAATTATGTGTATAAATGGCGCATAAGGAATTTCTGTTAACAAAATAATTGTTTTTTAGTAAGGATTTGTCATAATTTTACAGAAGGTAGAGCGGCAAGGGAAAATTTTGGTTCAAAAAAGATGTGGTAACTTGAAAAAATTTGGAAACCACTGGTTTATAGCTTACATTGTGTATAAAATCGCTTCTTATAACACCCCTCCAGTCTATAATTTACTTACACTCATTCTTACCTAATGATTAATATGGGAAAGCAATTCGGATTAGGTGTATAGTTGGCGCATAATGGATTTCTGTTAACAAAATAATTGTTTTTTAGTAATGGTTTGTCTTAATTTTACAGAAGGTAGAGCGACAAGGGAAAATTTTGGTTCAAAAAAGGTGCCGCGGCTTGAAAAAGTTTGGAAACCACTGGTTTATAGCTTACATTGAGAATAAAATCGCTTCTTATAACACCCCTTCAGTCTATAATTTACTTACACTGATTCTTACCTAATGATTAATAT
>CM063503.1:89643682-89701182 GCA_032207245.1 Pardosa pseudoannulata | reverse complement strand
GTTGTCAAATGTAGACTTTGACACAGAAGCAATAATATAACTTCTTGAAAAACTTACCTCATTGAATAGTAATCAAACACATTAATATACAGGCAAAGTTTTATCCTATTTTATCTGTAATCGATATTCATAAAAAACTTGCAAATGATTTTCTGGCAACTATCTATTACTCAGTTCAATTTGATACAACAAATATTGAATATTAATTTTAGATGGTAGTTGAATTAGTAGGCATTGTTTATCGATACCGCAGTTTGGGTTTTAATATCACTGTTCGCATGTTTGCAGCTGATCTGAAACAGCTTTAAGCAGTCAGTATGTTTCAGTGTAATTAACCTCCTTGGCATTAAAATTTACTACAGTGATACCAACAAAACCAAACAGGGATTTTATTGTTTCTACTTTTCAAACTTTGGTATAAGTGCTTGTATTGCCAGCTGCATTAGAAAACAAACAAACAACTTTTCAAACTTTAAACTGGGAATCTTTCATTTTTCTCTAGACTTAAAATAAGTAACTTGAAGCAAAATTTTAAATGACTTTTGTCTAAAGCCTTGTATTACGATCGACGTTTTAAAGTAATATTCCTTTTATATGTAAAAAAAAAAAAAAAAAAAAAAAAGAATTGCTGAAATCATAGATACTCACATATAATTTTTGATGTATGTAATGTAAAGCTTTTCCGATTTATTTACTTCTAAAAGCTTAGAGCTGAATATATACCCCCATCCCCCCCCAAAAAAAAATCATTTAGAAAAATACTGTGAGTTTCTAAAGTTTATTCACGGGTTTAGAATTGAGTAGGAGCGTAGTTGTCAAATGTAGATTTCGATATAGAAGTAACATCCCCTATATAATAATAGCCTAAGCTGTCTGTCCGCGAATTTATGAAGAGGTTGTACCTGGAAAGGATACTGGCAACCATATTGGATTTTTTATGAGTTAGGGTTAGCAAAATTCAAAGCGAGTTCGAAATCTAACTCATCCCCCACCCCCTTTTCGAGCGTTTAATGCTATTATTTCAAGCCTTATTTTCCCTCTTATTCTATACTAAATTCATTATTGATAGAATAGCGAAGGCGGAGAGCAATATTTAAATTCTTGGACTGTTTTTACTTGACGCTTATATATTCTAACCAATGCCTTCGCCACGTGTAAGCTAGCACATGGGGTAGAGTGTCTGCCCACTTGTTCGTCCTATTTCTCGGGTTGATGGTTCTGTCCCCAAAGTAGCCGAATTTTTCTAAATGTCTAATTAATTTAATAATATTTCTGCTTTTTCTTTTGAATTCTTATTCCTAAAGTTGTTTTTTAAAATAAATTTTTACCGTTTTTCAGATTTTTATTATTTTTATTTTATTAAATTCAGGTATTACCATTATTATATCAAGCCCCATTTTAAGACCAGGCGATTAAATGTATCAATTTATCCCATAATAAATAGGTAAAAATAAGAATTTTTTTCTAGCATTATGACGTCATTCCTTTAACCATCTCATTGAATCATTTATTTTAGATTATTTAAATATCTTCTGCATTATTTCCATACGTTTTATCACTAAACTTAGATATCACGTAAATAATTTTCTTAAGGTAATATTTTGTTGCAAAATAATTCTCAGCCAAAAAACAAACCATTTTTTTTACCTGCCCCATAGGGTTCCAATTCTGGAAAATTAAAAATTTTACTGGTCCCGTCATAGGACGGGCTATATGCTAGTTAAGAATAGAAACGATTGTTCAATGAATTATTTTTTCCAATTTTTTATAGCTACTTACAAGAATTACCTAATTGAATAATAATCAAAGGCATTTGTAATAAAGTTTAAACAAGTTTTACATGCAATTAATATTTATAAAATATTTGTAAATGTTTTATAAATATCAATGATTGTCGAATATCGATGATTGAAATGAAAGATGTCGGTGGTTTTTCGACATCGATCTATTACTCAGGGAAGCGTAATGAAATGAATAATCATCTTTAATTGGAAATAGTAACTGAATGGGTAGGACACTTATCGACCCATTATTATGTAGGTTTGAATATCACTGTTGGCATATATGTTTGTAACTCTTTAAAATCAGTTTTAAGCAGTAGTTTTCGGTCTAATTAAATTTCATGGAGGGAAAAGTTAACTATAGGGATAAAAAAAATATTCGTAAATTAGGAGAAAATTGTTATGAGGGTCTGAGAGTTTTTGAAGTTAAAAAAATGAAGATATTGAAACTATATTAACGTGTAAATCGCGTTTCTTTTAGGATATTGATATTTTAAGAAGTGGATATATCGTTTATACACTCAATAATTGATAAAGCTGCAGTTATTTTAATTATTTATAAGATTTTAACAATAGCCAGAAAAAATTTAAAAAATCGGTACCACCAAGGTTGAGTTCATTTGAAAATTAAACGACTTTTAAATAATACATTTTATACCTAAAGCTAGAAAAATGCAACTTTGTAGATAGGTATATTTTCTTATTTTATTTTATTTTATTTTATTTATTTATTTATTTATTTATTTTTATTTATTTATTTATTTTATTTTTTTATTTTATTTTATTTTATTTATTTATTTATTTATTTATTTATTTTTTTTGCTAAATTCTGCTTAGATAAGAAACTGGTAGTAATATTGATATACTATTTTATTCATACTATATTCAAGTGATGTATTACAGAACATTTACTGAATCAGAGTAAAATAAAGAGACAGAAAAGATCACAGCCCTAAAGAGTGAAAAGTTCTTTAATACAGTCTAGTCTGCGAACCGCTATGAACGACAAAATCCAAAACAAATATTTCACTCTGTGATTTAAATACAATTCAAGGATGAACAAATTCAAATCAATGTACGACTAAAAATGCCGCATCCTTCTTTCTCTATGAATTGCACTATTTTCTCTTTTCATCAGAAATTCGCTTATTTTCTAAGCATAGGCTTTAGAATGGATAGTATTTGTAACCTAACTGCATTATTACTTTCCTAAAAATGCTTGTTTTTATCCAAATATATTTAGATTTACAGACTTTAAATGAAAAACGGCTATGCATCAGGGGCTTCATCAACACTTAAAACATAATAATAATCAGCTTTTTCTATTAAAAGATTTTAAAAGCTCTTTAACAGTACAGATTACTTGGATAGATATTAAACATTGAGCCCTTTACCCTTACATTGTTTTTAAATAATATACGATGTGCCCACTGTATTTCGCTGTTAATATCATTAATTTTCTCTTATCCCCATAAATTAGCAAATGAAGGTCCATGATACAAACGCGTGTGTGTTTCCAGAATATGTCTTCTGAAAAAAACTTTACTTTGTCTTAAAAAGACAAAGACATTATAGATCCTAGTTTGAATGCTATTTATTAAAATAAACACGGACATTTACTATCAAAAGTTCCCTCAATTGTTTTGTGAAATAAAATCCAAGCATTAAACTATTTCCGAGTTGAAATAAAAGCTAGCATCAACAACTAAATCTGCAATGTGCTCTTTAAGACAGAAACATATGTCGAAACATAATGGCTTATTGTTTATAATGTCTATTTGTTGTCACACAAGCACTACTTGTTAAAGTGATAAATACTTTATTTCTATAAAAAATCTTGTAATAGTTCTTTACTAGTACAACTAATTTCTATAAATGAATGGAAATCAAACATTAAATGATTTATTCTTACTTTGTTTTCTACTAATTTAAAACTTATTAATTACATTTCGGTTTTAGAATTATTGATTTTATGTTATACTTATTAATTAAAAAATAAAGATTAAATTTTTAATATTTGTGTGTATGTTATATAAAACTTGTATACTTGTGTGTATGTTATATGAGAATATGTCTTCTGAAAGAAATTTTACTTTGTCTTAATACAAATGCATTATAGATCCTAATCTGAATACTACCATAAAGCATCGTTTATATGTTTCTCATTTATAAGTCATTTACATTTATATGACATTTTATCCAGTGGCGTTTTATCCCATATGAGTTTTAACCATTATTGTGATAAAATCTTTAGTTTATACCAGAGCTTCGAACCGTAATTTTTTTTTTTTGTTCCGGGTTTCGTTCCGGTTCAACTAAAAAATTAATATCGGTTCAGTTCCGGTTTTCGCTCCTCGGTTCAGTTCCGGTTTTCGCTCCGCCAAAAATAACTGTTTTCGTTTCAGTTCCAAATGAATAATTTCATTTTATGTATATTCTTATTTGTACTAAAAATATAATTCTATCATAAACAAAAAATGTAATTCTATTAAAATTTAGAAGATTTTATTCTTTTTTTAATTGGTACGATAAGAGCGGCGAGCATTGGCATTGTTATCCATTATCAAAATCGCATTTGACAACTAGGTTCATGATTACCCACATTCGTCGTTTGACTCTCACATCGTGCACTTGGCCTTGCAATAATTATGTAAAAAAATATATTATTTATTTAACATATGAAAATTGCCTCTAATTATTAATATATCTTCTAACGTGGTTTCACTGAGATTACTTCTGTTGTCTCGAAGAATAAATTTCAAACCTGAAAACGCTCTTTCAACAAATATCAAAATAGGAAATCGAGAAGCAGTATACATGTAATGATAATTATAAAGTTGACGTTAAATTAGAAAATATTGATAAGTTGGTAACAGTAACAAAATGACTGAAAGATATATGGAACCGAAAAAAAACGATATTTTTTTCGGTTCAGTTCCGGTTTTCGTTCCGACCAAAATAACGGTTTTTTCCGGTTTTCGGTTTTCGGTTCAGTTCCGGTTCGAAGCCCTGGTTTATACTACTCAAAGGCAGTAAATCTTCAGTTATTTACATTTTATTATTAGTACATTTTTCTTTTTCTAAGGCAAATTTTCGGCGATAAATATGATGTCCTTAACATGGAATCAAGTCACCTCTAAAACAATAAGAAATGGATTCAGACATAAAGCTAGATGAATGTGATATCGACGATAAAAACGATGTCTACTAAAAGATGGTGAAACTATGATCATGAATGAAGATCGCTGGAATATCCTGAGAGGAGAAATTATTTTCGTGGAGTATTTGAATTCTTGTATCGACATCATTATTGCAGAATTATGCACAAATGATGAATTAATAAAAAACAAATTATCTTGGGGTAATTTAAGCGATGATGGCGAAGAATGTATAAAAGTTATTCCGCTTTCCTCTAAAGACGCACTGGACTCAGTTGAAGAATTTTTAACTTATTTTATGTCAAAAAGCAAGTGAAAAAACGTCCGATGAGCTAAATTGATGTACACTCACACATAATCCGACACGTCAGACACTGATTAATTTTTTTTTCTTTTTACTTAAACTCCTACTTGCATTCACATAAATAGAATTTTCTCTCACTTTTATGATAACAGCTTAATTAAAATTTTTTACCCTCTTTTCTTAACTTGATTTGTTAGTAATATATTGCAACAGTGACTTCCCGTTATATTATGCATTTTCCTTTTAACTATGTACCTCAATTTTTTCTGCTGAATGAAAAGTATGAATACTCATACGTATTTGTACTTAAAATGTAAACGGAACTTCTTCGTCTGCATTATTTATAGGATTTTTTTTTTCTGTTAGTGTACTTATGCTACTTATTTTATTGTTGTGTTTTATAAAATTTTTACTATATCAAACAACTTACCCGGTATATATCCCAGATTTTGCTTATTTACCGATAAGCGTGATATAACTAGGGGCTAATATAATGCTATTTTAGAAATTATTACTTTTACATAAATTTGCAATAGTCAAATTTTGATAAGTCGTTTTATGTCAGTATCTTGAAAGATGTATAAACGGTACCTTACTATATTTATTAAAATAAATGTGAGCATTTACTAACAAAATATTCCCTATTTGTTTTGTCAGGTAAAATTTCTAGTACCAGATTATTCTCAGCGAGTTGAAATAAGAGCTAATATCTACAACTAAAGCTGAATGAGAATACTCATACGTATTTGTACTTAAAATGTAAACGGAACTTCTTCGTCTGTATTATTTATATGATTTTTTTTTCTGTTAGTGTACTTATGCTACTTATTTTATTATTGTGTTTTATAAAATTTTTACCATATCAAACAACTTACCCTGTGTATATCCCAGATTTTGCTTATTTACCGATAAGAGTGATATAACTAGGAGCTACTGTAATGCTATTATAGAAATTATTACTTTAACATAAATTTGCAATGGTCAAATTTTGATAAGTCGTGTTATGGCAGTATCTTGAAAGATGCCTAAACGGTACCTTACTGTACGTATTAAAATAAATGTGAGCATTTACTACCAAAATATTCCTTACTTGTTTTGTCAGGTAAAATTTCTAGTACCAGATTATTCTCAGCGAGTTGAAATAAGAGCTAATATCTACAACTAAATCTGCAATATGTTCTTTAAGAGAGAAAAATGCGTCGGAACATAATGTCTACTTGTTCCCTGGCAACGGAAAAATGCAAGACTGTTTTTGCCCTGAACTACGACTGGAACATAGAATTATCCTGGCACCGCACTTGCAGTGCACACACACACACACATGAAAAAATAAAAAAATAATAATAAGAAAAAAAGATTAGCACAATTCAAAATCAGCTATGCAAGGTATAAAAAAGAGAGGTGTGTATTGGGAGGGAGAAATCTGCCAGCTTGGATGGGGGGAAAACAACGTATAATAGGCTGGTAAAGAAAGAAAGAGAAAAAAAAAGCAAAGTAAAATAAGGAAAGATAAAAAAGAATAAGAAAATTTTGCAGGTAAAACACAGAGTAACAGCACAATAAACTAGTGGTTCCTTGGGCGTGTTCACCCAAGTTGTACTGGTTCTGGGCATCTTCAGGTTCGAAATCTGTTATCTGTTTCTCGTCAGATATAAAGCGGGAAAAAAAATGAGTAAAAAAAAAAGGAGAGAAGGATGAAGTTTTTTTTTAAGCTCTGCTTTTTTCTTTGTATTCAACTTATAGAAGTATTTTTCCTTATTTTCTGTGATTCTCTCTCACATTTGGTGCTCTACACGTCTTTTGGGTTGCCCGCCTAACTTGCTTTTTCTCTTTCTTTTGATAAAGTACGCCAAAAATAAGTCGCCAGTAGTCTAAATCGGTAGTGTGCAAGTAGTAAGCCTTGACCCCTCAAATATCTTGAGAAATTTTTTCTGTATTGGTTAATTTTAAGATAATTATAAAAAATATAACTTTTCATCAACAAGTACCAGTTAATGAAATAAAATTATTTTATTTAAAACAGATCTATACTGTTTTTACCTTGGGGTCAGAGCAAAACTTTACACAAATTGAGTAGTCTAAGATGAAAATAGTTTGAGCACTATTAGTCTAAAGTATAGTTGTCTATAGTTATATGTTTAACACTACTACGCTAATCTTTAACAAGCATTAACTCTTTACCTCAGACATCGTTGTACAGTGATTTCAGCAGCATGACTTTGTAGTTTCTGAAATAAGGACTACCAAATAACAAAACATATTTTGAGACAAAGGAATTTTTTTAGCAAACATTTGACAGGTTACTATAAATTTAAAAAAAAATTACAGATGTATTATTAATCTGATGTATAATTTCTTTCCAAAATTTATAGATAGATACCAAATAATATTATTTAGTTTAATTATATTAGTTTATTATTAGTTACCAGATAATATTATTTGTTTAAAATTAGTTTGAGGTAAATATAAACCTTAAACTTTAGATATTTTATTTAAAACTTTTCTGCTTTAACTAAGTAGTAAGTTTCTTTTTATTTTATTTAAACAGGTTTTTCAAACTTTTCTATTTAAACAGGTAATTTAAGTAGTGTTGACAGTTTCATTTTAGAGTTTCTTTTATATTTCACCCTTTAGAACAGTAAACACCAAACACTTATATAAATTCTGCTTTCATAATATCATCTCGATATAATCCAAAGGGAGTAATAATATTTTATTACTTTTGTCTTGAATTTTCCATACATTAACTTTTTAAATATATGTTTTTTATTGTTAAATTTTAAATATATTTCAAAGATTACAAGTGTGGTGCTGTATGCAATCTCACACCTTACTAGTGTAAGTGATATATTTTATAATTCCACTTTGATAGTTAAAAAAACATGGCAAGGAATCGCATAAAAATAGTTAATTAATATGATGCGAAATAGTTAAACTAATTCTGTACAACATGCAAATTTTTTAACCTTAAACACGAGATTAAAAAGCAATTTTTTATGATTTTTGCCTTGTTATATCTCCCAAAATATGAATCAAATGGATACAATATTTTCAAATATAAAAGACTCAGCTTTTGAAAAATGTTTTTGAATAAGCTACTAATAAAAAATAAATTAGTGAAATATAATAATGTAGTTTAAAAGTTTCGCATCATATTAATTAACTCTTTTTATGCGATTCCTTGTCATGTATTTTTAACTGTCAAAGTGGGATTATAAAATATATCACTTACACTAGTAAGGTGTGAGATTGCATACAGCACCACACTTGTAATCTTTGAAATATATTTAAAATTTAACAATAAAGAACATATATTTATAATAGTGAAATGTAATATATATATATATATATATATATATATATATATATATATATATATATATATATATTACAACTGATACTTTATAATATATATATAAGTAACAATGTTGACTTAAATCTAACACATTAATTTTATAATTCAAATATATTTTTACAAATGATAACTTTTACAATTACAAAAATTGTGAGATTTTCAAGAATTTGACGAGGTATAAAAATATCCCTCTGGACACTGAACTTTTGTGAAAATAATTTTAAACATTTAGAACGTAAAAATTAAGGACATAATGTATATACATATATACATACACACACACATGCGCACATATATATATATATATAATATATATATATATATATATATATATATACGCACATACATATATATGTGTGTGTGTGTGTATCGATACATATACTTTTACATCTACATTTATATATCGTTTCACAAAGGAAATTCGCCTTGGGAATATATTACTTTCGTAGTTTAAACTGTTAAGAGATTTTTTTTCTGAGCAGAGAACTTTAAATACTTCTTTGATGTGATTAGTTCAATATCTAAGACTGTCTTTAAAAAATGGAATACGAAAAAAGAAAGCCGTTTCCTTCTTCATCTTAAATATTTTCGAAAGGATTTCAATTAACGATCGGTATTTAAATCGTATTCAATTATTGAAATCAGCGAAGCAATTAGGCAAATCTAATTCAGCCACTCGAGTCCAGACTGAATTAAATCATAGCTGCCGTTTAGTAAGAGACAAATGACTTTGATTGAGACCTATTGAAAAACTACGGTTGCAGATTTCAGTTATGGAGCTCATTGTTTCGGATATTCTTATATGTATGCTGTTTCTTTATACGGATGGAATAGCCTGTTCAGTGCATGTATTCCCTTCTGCACTTATTCAGTTCCATGGTGTTATTTGAATTTTTGCTTTACTGAAATTAATTTAAATGTACCCATATTGCAATTAATTCAGCTGTAATAATAAAATAACTGTTTAACTTTATTGCATGAATTGTATTCTGAAAAGATGAAATTATTCGTTTCTTCTGGCGCATCAGTTTTATTGCTTCAGTTGCTTGCTGTTTTATTATTTGGAATAAACAACCAGTTCAGAGCATGTGTAACATTCTGTTATATGGTTTTAATTGAATTTTCTTGACTGAAAGCAAAGGAAACAGGTTCATATTGCAAATAATGCAGCTGTAATTTTAAAATTACTTCTTAATTTTTTTGCTAGAATTATATTCTTAAAGAGTAATATTATTCATTACACCGGATGATTTGATATGTGTGCTATTTCATTATTTGGAATGAATAGCCAGTTTAGTGCATGTATTCCAATCTGTAGTCAGTCTATTGACAGGGGTTGATATGAATTTTCTTTAACTAAAAGCAAAATGGAAAGGTTCAGATTGCAATTAATCCCGATTTAATCATAAAATGCCTTTTTAATTTTATAGTAAGAATTATATTTTTAAAGAGTGAAATAATTTATTACTTAGGATGATTTGATTTAGTTTGGAACGCTACGGTCTATTATTTTGATACACGAGGTTTAATGAGACCGAAGGATGCTTGGATATGTGGGCTGATAATTAGCTGGAATGATTAGCCGATTCAATGCATGCATTTATTCCCTTCTATAGTTAGTTTGTTGTATAGATCTATGTGAATTTTCTTGGACAGAAATCAAAATAGATAGGTCTATATTGCAATTAATCCAAATTTAATTATAAAATGCCTTTTTAGTTTTATTTCAGGAATTATATTCTTAAAGAGCGAAATTATTCTGATGTTTAAGGATGCTTTGATATGTATAATCTTTCATTATTTCAAATGAATAGCCGATTTAGAGAATACACCATTCTGTAGTCTGTTGTAGGAATCTATTTGAATTTCCTTTGACTGAAAACAAAATAGGAGGGTCCGTATTGCAGTTAATGCAGCTTTAATTATAAAATACCTTTTTAATTTTGCTTCAGGAATTATATTCTTAAAGAGCAAAATTATTCAGGTTTTCCGATGTTTTGATAGGTATTCTCTTTTATTATTTAAAATGAATAGCCGATTGAGAGCATGAACCATTCTGTAGTCTGTTGTATGAATCTATTTGAATCTCCTTTGACTGAAATCAAATTATAGGGGGGCCGTATTGCAATTAATGCAGCTTTAATCGTAAAATATCGTTTTAATTTTAATTCAGGAATTATATTCTTAAAGAGCAAAATTATTCAAGTTTTCGGATGCTTTGATATTTATTCTCTTTTATTATTTTAAAGGAATAGCCGGTTCAGTGCATGTACCATTCTGTAGTCTATTGTATGAATCATTTGAATTTTCTTTGGTTGAAAGCAAACCAGAAGGGTGCATATTGTAATTAATGCACCTTTACTCATAAAATATCTTTAAAATTGTTTCAGGAAGAAATTAGTCGTTATATCAGATGCTTTGATATATTGTTTAAATATTTGGAATGAATAGCCGTTTCAGAGCAGGCATTTCATTCTAACATTCTGCTTGAATTTTATTTTGTTAAAAGGTTTGGTTTGGAGCGCTACGGTCTACTGTTTTGCACACGAGGGCTAATGAGACCGGGACCTACTGCTTAAAGCCGATTCCGAACGGCTACGAACATCCATGCCATAGTAGGATTCGAACCCACGAACTCTGGTACCGACGATCAGCGCCCTAACCAATCGGCCAGCGTTCGGCTTTTGCTAAAAGGAAATTAGATGTGTCAATATTGCAGCTGCAATAATAAAATCAGACTTTAACTTTATTGGAGGAAAAATATTCTAAAATGCTGGAATAAATCTTTTTTCGTTTAAAAATATTTGAACAGCTAAAGTTAATAAATGAATGAAATAAGCCTTAAATAGAAAGAAAAATATTTGGAAAGGCAAAAAATTTCTTTTAAGAATGAAACAGACAAACACTCTTTAAATATATATCTATTTTATCTTTATAAATCTACATCATAGAAAGGGCTTTTATATGGCTGATAGCCACATAAATATTTTTTCCTCTGTTTTAAACTATATCGACTGCATAACAAATCTCACGAACAGTATATATCTGACGAATGGAACTCCACAGTATAAATTTGTCATTTTTGATTTATTTATGTTGCGGATCATTTCTCCAACTGTTGTTTTTTAAATCATTGATACTTTCAGCTTAGAACCTTTTTCTTTTTTTGTTTAATATTAAATTGTTTCGTATTGTTTTCGTAACCTCAGTTTCATTTAAACATTTTGATAATTTTCCTTCTCCATATATCAGTTTATTATGAAAGTGCTTTATAATTATTGAAAACGAGTAATAGTAAATACAGATTTTCTATTTTAAATAATAGAGGTGATGTAACCAGTGATCTTGAGGTAATGGTTTTGAGATGTTTAATATTCAACAGACCTTTTGAAATTGAACGGAATTTAATTATTATCATATCGCAATTTCGACTTTCAGTATTTTGCATTATTTTCATTCTTTGCTGTACGAAATTTTATGATACAAGTGCACCCAAACTACTTTATATTGCAATATAAAAAGCCATACTTAATTTATATTATAGTTCAATATACAGTGTAATTTGAAAGCATAAATAGTAATCATTGGGCTATGCTTAGTTACAAATTCCTTAATTGTTTCAAAAGAAAGTGGGAACAACATTTTTCTTCTCGAATTCTGCTGTCTTTGTAAACAATATCTATTTTATATGCATATGATATCTATTTTATATACATACGTCTGAGTTATTTTTAATGAGTAATTAGTTTACATATTTAAAATAAAGCTTCAGATAATTAAAAATTAACATCAAGATATAACTTATCTTTACAAATCATCCTTGCATGATGTCACGCCATTTATATTTCTAGCAAATTATCACACAAACAGCCTCATTTGTATGATTATTGGGCTATTTATTGGGCTGTTTTTAATTACAAATTCTTTATACTTATCAAAAGAAAGGGTGAACAACATTTTTTTCTCGAATTATGTTCTATTTGTAAATAATATCTATTTTACATGCATATGACATCTATTTTATATGCATCAGTTATTTTTAATGAGTAATTGGGTGTAATATTTAAAACAATGCTTCTCATTATTAAAAATTATAATCAAGATGTAATTTATCTTTACAAATCATCCTTGCTTGATGTCACGCCATTTATATTTCTAGCAAATTATCACACAAACAGCCTCATTTGTAGGATTATTGGGCTATTTATTGGGCTATTTTTAATTACAAACTCCTCATACTTATGAAAAGAAAATGGGAAAAACATTTTTCTTCTCGAATTCTGTTTACTTTGTAAAAAATATACATTATATATATATATATATATATATATATATATATATATATATATATATATATATATATATATATATATATATATATATATATATATATGAAACACGTTTTAGTTATTTATAATGAGAAATTAGATTTAATACTTAAAAAAGGCTTCAGATTATTAAAAATTATTACCATGGCATAACTTATCTTCGCAAATTATTATTGTATTAATATCACTGGATTTATATTTCTATCAAATTATCACACAAACATCCCCATTAGTACGATTATGACTAAAATATTTAATCGCATAATAAACCTTTAAATTGTCTTTAAGTATAATATTATCTTCAGACGCCAACAAAATTCAAGCCATTTGTTATTAAAATGGACCCAATTTTAACTGGGATACAAAGAAGGAACTAGTGTCTAAAATTTACCATTTTCAATTTTTGAAATATACATACTCTCCTTTAAATTCACTAACAGAAAGCTCATTTCGATGCTGAAGATTCATTATCACTGACTTACTAGGATATGCACGAAAGTGTAAACGCTTGTAAATAGATGTTACAGTAATAAGAAAATAATATAATTCTATATTTCCTATGCAGTTTCTTTTTCAATTAGTAAATATTTCAATTAAAATATCATTATGCTTAAATGCCAAGATTGTTACTAAAGATCATGACTAAAAGTATTTAATTATATAATAAACCTTTAAATTATCTTTAAAGTAATTTATATAATAAACCTTTAAATTATCTTTAAAGTAATGTAATGCGTTAAGAGTTTAATATTATCTTCAGACGCCAACAAAATTCAAGCCATTTGTTATTAAAATGGACCCAATTTTAACTGGGATACAAAGAAGGAACTAGTGTCTAAAATTTACCATTTTCAATTTTTGAAATATACATACTCTCCTTTAAATTCACTAACAGAAAGCTCATTTCGATGCTGAAGATTCATTATCACTGACTTACTAGGATATGCACGAAAGTGTAAACGCTTGTAAATAGATGTTACAGTAATAAGAAAATAATATAATTCTATATTTCCTATGCAGTTTCTTTTTCAATTAGTAAATATTTCAATTAAAATATCATTATGCTTAAATGCCAAGATTGTTACTAAAGATCATGACTAAAATTATTTAATCATATAATAAACTTTTAAATTATCTTTAAAGTAATGTAAAGCGTTAAGAGTCTAATATTACCTTCAGACGCCAACAAAATTCAAGCCATTCGTTATTAAAATGGACCCAATTTTGATTGCAATTCTTTTCTTATCACCAAGTGTAATGAGTTTACAGCCAATCAATAGGAAGCGTACGTTGCCAAACTTTACAACTACTTTGAATTGAAATTCATTTGTTCAAAGCAAGGACGTGCCTAAAGTGATGGGGAATAAATTTCTCCGCTTTAGGATTTGGGAATTTGCATTTTTTTGAAAAGAAAATCTCACTTAAGCTTTAAAATCAATCGAGTGCGACACGATTCCCCTTCATTCTAAATCTCCCCCCTGAGTCAGCTCCCTCAACCCCTCGAAAAATCCTTTGATTCCCTTTCTGAAGCTGCAACATTGCATCCCATCTCCCCTTTTCAAAGAACTTGGGTAACAGAACTGCTGCTTTTTTATCCGTGTGGAACGAAATTAGTTACCTAATCACGTGTTTATCTTTTTCATCCCAGCAAATTAGAATCTATAAGTTTTTGAGTTCGTACATTTTTAATTCATTCTTAGAAGAATTTAATACTTTTACGACGAAAATATTTATAATTTTTCAAAAATATTTAAAACTAATAATTCAGCCCATTATTGCCTAGTGTTCCATTAGATACACTTAAAATACTTAAAATATAGTTTGTGGAATTTTTATGCTGTCTTAGAACACTTTTTATTTTCAATGAAGGTAGATAGTAATCCTGTAAATAATACCCCAAATTTTCGAATATATGCAACTATTTACAATTTTTTCAGCTATCATTTCATGATTTTTCGATTCTTGCCCATAAATTTACTTTTTTGGCAACTACATCGACTGAAATCAAGACTATAGCTATTATAAAACTACACTTTACATCATTTTTTTTTTTTACATGTGATACTCGTGATACTCAATAAATCTCTTAGTATGATGTATTTGCCTTTTTATTAATGGCAATGGATGTTTAAAATAATGACTGATTACTAAAGACGGTATAGTGTAATATTAAAAAATGTTTAATTTCAAACATTATTTATTCTTAAGAATCCGTAATAACTCAGACTGAATTTATATATCAACATATACTCGGCAGAGATGATTCGAGATGTTTGATAGATTAAAATTCAATTAGTAATTTAACTATTAAAGTACAATAGAACTTAGCAATAACCCCATGATTATCTATATTTGTATTTTTTTTTCGTAAATCATAATGAAATCAAAGAAAAACATGAGTCCACATATCTCTCATAACTCATTCGTTAGTGGAATTTCCATAGAAACTATTATGACATATTTAATACTCCAACACTTGCATCAAATCACCCATCTACACAGCTTCTTATTTATGTGACCGAGAGATTGCTGAATAGGTAGGGAGCTGCTCTTCAATACCAGAGTTTGCTGGTTCTAATCTCTCTGTTAGCGTGGATGTTGATAGCTGTTTTCAACTGGCTTTAACACTAGATTGTGCAAGGAAGTCATTTTAACTGCTTTTTAATTTCAATTCGAAAAACAATTTTGTATATAATAACACAATTTCTTAGAATTTTGTGACTTTTTGTACAACATATTAATGAACACATTTATATTACCGGCAGAGTAGTATGAAATACAGACTTCTTATATAACGACTAAGCACTATATCAAATAGGTAGCAGATTTTAGGCAAAGTATGAAATATAAAAAATATTATACACTTTTCCTATCATATCATACACTGGTGTCATTGGATATCCCGTTGACAATAAAAATGCCATCTAGACGCAGTATTGACATTGAGAACATCGAATAGATGTTCATTGATTATGTGTGCTGTTAAGGTAGTCATTACATAAAATACCTACCGTAGAACACTAGTTCCTCTGGACTTCCATAGAAATATTTATGCCATCTAGATGTGGAATGGATCTCCAATGAAACGTGTGCTTTTAGATAAGACAAAGTAAGCAATATTCTGTACTTTTCATATATTCATTTATTTCATATATTCCATTTTAATAAATAACTATAAAAAATAGTTATAAAACTGAAGTAGATATTGTACTATGATACTATCAAATACAAAAAGCAGAAGCTAAAACATTGAACCCTACAAAGTAATACGTTTTTGAATTTTCAAATACTTGTTTTCTTTATTTATGATCATGCAATTAAAAACGTTCCTAGAAAAAGAAAAATCCATATATAATTAAATAAACATTCGAATGTTTAAAGGTAATGTATGATATTTAATAAATTTGTTACATAATTATAAATTTAACAATGTAGTTTTCTTTAAGTTTGAAAATAAATGACTTTCAATACACACATACGCGCACACGTGAACTCTGCAGTGAATACAAATTATGAAAAATGAACAGTTTCTGTATTAATAGTTTTATCGCGTATATGTGACAGTAAACATAAATTAAGTAGAGAAATATTTGAATTCAAGATAACTTTATCGGTAAAAATAGATCTACCAGAAAAAAACTTTAAAAAATCTATATTAATCTTTCCAAATAAAGTTTTAAAAGTTTTTCTTTTAATGGGCCAATTTAGATTTGTCTTGAAAAAAAAAAAAGCAAACAAAACCAGTTTCTTGAATTCGATGTTGAAGTCATTATGAATGAATGTCAAAGGAAAAAAAAAGTAAAATGGATAAATAAATAAATGAAAATTCCAAACAAAATCTTTTTCTCATTTGCGAAAATTTGTTCTATAATATGAGCTCTTAATTGAATCAATCTACAATGTTCGAGATTTAATTAATACTAATAGTTTATATTCCGCATTTAAGCATTGTTTTTCTGTTATTAGTAAACATTTTAAGATAATTAATTATTCCGACGTGGAAACTACTGTCATTTTCATTTTCATAAAGTCCGGTCTTTTGAGTAAGGAAAGTCTTTAATCATGACAAAAAATTGCTTTTGATTTTTAAGCAAAACTACTGAAGTAATTAGCGGATTTCCTTTTTGCGATGATAATTTGTAAAATATAATGCTGGAAAAAAAATCGCCACATAACATTGAAAAGTTTAAATATTTATTATTATGAATGGTAAGACAGTTCTACGTGGTAAGTAGGAATGGTTACTCGAAAGCTGTGAAATGAACAATAAATTTTTGGAATGTAGATTTATTTTGTGTGAGAAATTATTTCGTTTTTATCAAGAGATTTGAGTTTATAGGGTCAGATGGGTGAATGATTCTTTGCTGGAAAAGTTATGAATGTTAAGATATTTCTACGGTATAAGTAGGAATGTTTACTTGAAAACTGTAAAATGAGCAATAAATTTTTGGTATGTAGGTTTATTTTTTGGGAAAAATTATTTCGTTTTTATTAAGGTATTTGAAATGATCGGATCAGAAAGTTGAATGATTCTTTGCTGCTAAAATTATTTAGCATACGTTATATCTGTGTTCAAGTTATTAAGTCCCTAATTGATGTATATTCAATTACAATTTTTGGGGTATAAAAATAGCTAATATTATTTTATGGATTTTTAACTGTAACTATAGATTTATAATTTATTTGATGACTGATTTATGCCATGAAATAGGTGTCAAGCATGAATTACAGATAACTGTGTATTTATTTCTAAATCCCCCCAGAATTAATTTTTGGATTAGGTAAGTTTGCTTCAATACCGACGATATGTTACAAAGGAAATTTAGTTTTATGAAGGATAGTGATTAAGTTTTATGAAGGAAGAGATTTGAGTTTATAGGGTCAGATGGGTGAATGATTCTTTACTTTAAAAGTTATGAATGTTAAGATATTTCTACGGTATAAATAGGAATTTTTACTCGAAAACTGTAAAATGAGCAATAAAAAACTTATTGGAATGTAAGTTTATTTTTTGGGAAAAATTATTTCGTTTTTTTAATGTATTTGAAATGGATCGGATCAGAAAGTTGAATGATTCTTTGCTGGTAAAATTATTCAGCATACGTTATATCTGTGTTCAAGTCACTAAATCCCTAATTGATGTATATTCAATTACAATTTTGGGGTATAAAAATAGTTAATATTATTTTATGGATTTTTAACTGTAACTGTAGATTTATTATTGCTTTGATGAAATAGGTGTCAAGCATTAATTACAGATAACTGTGTATTTATTTCTAAATTCCCCCTGAATTAATTTTTGGATTAGGCAAGTTTGCTTTAATGTCGAAGACATGTTAGAAAGGAAATTAAGTTTTATTAAGGATAGAATGTCATTTTTAGAATATTCTAATACTATACAGTACATGACTAATAAATAACATGCGCTGTATGCATACAAAATCACTGACGATCTTCTATAAAGATCGGTTCAAATACTCTTTCGGGACGTTTATTTTGTTTTCTAATTGTATATGTAAATTGACTTTTATTCAAAGCATTGACTCATGTATTGTTACCAATATACTATTTTTTTCTGTCTGCTAAGATTTTGTCTTAAATATCGCATTTTAATATCCAGCCACCATCGTCTCTCTAATTATTTAATGTTATCCATTTATTTCTTAATTCCATTTTTATAATCCTGTTTTCTCCCTTCTACCCACCCGCATTTTTACTCCCCGCTTCCCACCCTATACGCTAATTTCGTACACGGGTTGGCGGTCATACATTCCCCCTCCCCTTCTTATTTCCCCTTTCGAACGTGTCTCTTTCATGTCCGCTGCTTCCCGATGTTCTTCTCCGATTTTCTTTGTTGTCCTTCTATTTATCAAACAGTTGGGTCCTCAGCGCATTTGTTAACTGTCTGCTCATGATTACAGCCCCATTCTATATTCTTTCATGTCCCCTTATGCCTGAAATTACTAAAATTTCTGCAACATTCTGTATAGCTGAATGTTTATTGACCATTTAACCATACATTAAAACTTGTCTAAATCGAAATAGTTTTGCCCTAGAAAATATTGTTATATACACATTATCACTGCAGATTGCTTGGTCTTTCACGCATCAAGTATTTATGTACGTAGTGGGCATATAATAGCTTGGATTCTATTTAAAACCTTGCCTGTAGAATATATTTGAGTTTCAATTTCTTTAATTTTCTTTGTTGTCCTTCTATTTATCAAACAGTTGGGTCATCAGCGCATTTGTTAACTGTTTGGTCATGGTTACAACCCCATTCTATAGTCTTTTATGTCAACTAATGAATTCTAATGTCTGAAATTACTAAAATTTCTACAACATTCTGTTTAGCTGAATGTTTATTGACCATTCAACCATACATTAAAACTTGTCTGTATCGAAATAGTATTGGCCTAGAAAATATTGTTATAGGCACATTATCGCTGTAGATAGCTTGGTCTTTCAAGCATCAACTGATTATGTACGTAGTGTGCATATAATAACTTGGATTCTATTTAACCCCTTGCCTGTAGAATATATGAGCTTCAATTTCTCCGATTTTCTTTGCTGTCCTTCTATTTATCAAACAGTTGGGTCCTCAGCGCATTTGTTAACTGTCTGTTCATGGTTACAACCCCATTCTATATTCTTTCATGTCCCCTAAATGTCTGAAATTACTAAAATTTCTTCAACATTCTGTATAGCTGAATGTTTATTGAAAATTTAACCATACATTAAAACATGTCTATATCGAAATAGTATTGGCCTAGAAAATATTGTTATATGCACATTATCACAGTAGATTGCTTGGTCTTTCACGCATCAAGGGTTTATGTATGTAGTGTGCATATAATAGCTTGGATTCTATTTAACCCTTTGCCTGTAGAATATATTTAAGGATATATTTAAAAAATGTAAATGTTTTTCTTCAATTTTGTTAATTATTATCATCAAAATGTTTTTGCGTTGTTATTTAGGTTGAATAAGTCCAAAATTGACGCATTTGTGTTTCCCGAACTGAGTTTGGGTGTCATAGGCAAGGGGTTAAAGGTGTAAGTCAACTCTATTTAAACAATTTATATAAAGCTAAATTTGATCACCGATGTTCTATAGCAATTCTTGTTGATCCTATCTATCAAATAGTTAGATTCTCAACCCATTTGTGATCTGTCTGCCCCCGTTTAAAATCACACCCCATATTAAATGTTGTCATGAATTACTACAATTTGTACGACATTCTGGTAATCTAAATGTTCATTTAACTTTTAATCATTCAGAAAAACCTGCCTATAACGAAACAGTAAGTGTCCTAGAAAAAAATTGTTGTAAACAGTTTATCGTAACAGAGTTTGAAAACTAGCGTCTTCGTAGTTTATGTACATAATGTGCATATACTATCTTGGATTGTATTTAGAAATGTAATCTAATTTTCTTTAAATAATCTGTAAGTAATATTTCTGACACAATTACTAAACTCTTTGGGGGTTTTTTTTGTTAAGTAAATAAGGAATTAATTCTTCGTGGAAAAACTGTTATAAACAGATTTTTCATAATAGATAGTATCGTTATACATTTTCATTGTATTAGTATCTGTAATTTTTAATTACTAAATCTAACACTTCATAATGATTCCGCTTTTTCTCCGCTAAAAGACTTAAAAACTGATGAATGAAATTTGCAACTGTAGAGCTTTAATATGCTTAACAGTCCTTAAAATCACAGTTAAAGTTTCTGTGGTTTTATAAAAGAAGAAAAGCAATCTGAGACTGATTAAAAATATTCGCTTATGAAATACTGAAGATAGATTAGTAACAAATATTGTTGTCCTTCTATTTATCAAACAGTTGGATTTTCTTCGCATTTTCTAACTGTCTGCACATGGAAGGAATCCTCTTCGCTATTATCTCTTGTATTGTTTAACTGCTTATTAAGCTTTTCTATGAGATTTCTCTTAGCTGAATATTTATTAAACTCTAAGCCATACATCAAAATCTATTTATAGTGATACTGTTGGAACCTGGAAATAAATTAGTATAAATAACTTAATGTTTTAGATACTTGACCGTTTGTGAATCGTTTTTTTTTCATCCTCGTGTATAATGCTAAGCTTAGTGTGCATGAAATATCTTTGATTGCTTTAGAGACCTAATTTAAATTTATTTAAATAATTTTAAGGATAAATATTTCAGAAGCAATTACTATCCGCTTTGTTGAGTAAGTAAGGGATCCTGTAGAATTAAAGAAATATCATTATACACTTTAAATGTATTAACGTTCAGAATATTTTATTACTAAGGAAAGATAAGTTTCTCCCTGAAAGATCAGATAAATCTTGAATGAAAGTATGAAACATTGAGCTATTCTAGTTTATAGAGTTTTAATATGCTTAACAGCCCAGAAATTCTGTGAATATTATAAGTGAAGAATAACATCGAGAATTGATTATAAATGTCCGTTTAAGAAATACTAAAGATGGATCAGTAAGTATTGTCCTTCTGTCTATAAAACAATTGAATCTTCATCGCTTTTGCTAACAGTCTGGACGTCATAACAACACCCCACAATATATTTTCCTGTCATCTAGTATTTGAAATTACTAAAACTTCTACGAATTTCTACTTGGAAGTGTTATAGATGAATGTTTATTAAATTCATAGCCATATAAACCTCTGGCAATATTATTTTGATTACTAAATTATTACTTGAGAATGATAAAGGATTTTTTTTTCTGATAGATCGGATAAATCTCGATTGAGAAATTTAGCTGTAATTTGACTAACACTTTGTAAATCCTTCATTAAAATTTTTGTAAATTTATTAAGAGAAAAAAGGCCGTTTTCTATTGATTAAAAATATTCACTTAAAAAATACTAAAGATGGAGCTTGAAGGAGTAAAGACTTTTGCTACTTTTTTTTAATTATGCGGCTGATGCATGCTTCAGTTGTATTTTCGCACACTGTATCATTGGATTATGAACTTATGTGAGAAGTTAGGTTCTTTCAATTCCCATGATTTTTTATCCTTCAATTACATGAACATACAAATATGTACATGAGATTTTACGCACACTTGCAGATACTTAACAAAAACTATACATTAAACATATTCAGTAATAAAGTATTTCCGCCACTTGTTCGACAAATCTAAGAATCTCCTTTTCAGTGTTATGCTACCAACCAACTGTTATCGAGAATCTAATCAAATATGATGACACATATGAAGCCTAAACAGAGTATAAAAGATATAAAATGCGCCTTAAGTATTTTGAAATTTCTTTGTGATGCTGGAAAACTTATGGAAAATGTTTACTTAACATCTACCCCAGTATCGTAAAGGGGACAGAGGACTTTGAAAATTAGTTTTGTTTTTGACCAATCTGATTGAACATTTAGTATGTTATTAACGATAGATTTATGTGAAAAATATGTAGGACTGCACGGTAAATAATTTTAAAAGTTATTAATTGTTACAAAAGGAGAGCAACTGAAAATGTTCCATACACATGCCTTTTACCTATAACAGCGTCATTGTTATTCTTGGGATACTTTTTAGACGTTAGAATAAAACTTAAGGTTAAAACAAGTATCCGCTGGAAATGTAGTTAGAAAAAAATCTAATGTGAACACTACATGACTTCCTTGTACATCTATTTTATTATATATAATTTTTTCTTTTATTTTTTATGATGTCATCAAAATTATCACTTGCATATTCTTTTCAAAATTTGAAATAGGCGTCGTTTCTTGTGGCATTCATGATGTCCGAGTAGAGCTTCAGTACTGCCATCTGGCGGAGACTCGAAGAGTTAATACTCGTAATAATGAGACTGTTTTTTATAGAAATGTTTTGTTCTAAAGTAAAATTTTTGACGATTACAGTTTTTCCTTCCCTCCAACGGAGACAGTAATAAACAGTAAAAACCGAAAACTCAAACTTTACAGTTACAGAACTATAGACTCCTTGGACGTATATTAGAGATATAATGCTTAACCGTGTGAACACGAGCATATCCTACACCAAACACCTTTTATATTGACTCAACTAAAAATATTTAGTAGTGATAAATCCTCTTATAACAGACATAGATATACATGTAGCACTAAAAAAATTACTGATTAAATATTTCATTTAAAATATATATAATACACTCGTCTTCTAAGTCAATTTAAAATACATTACTTACATGGTGCCACTTCTTCAACGGTTAAAATTTTCGAAATTAAGTCAGTCATGCACAAAATAAATATTTTCAATGGAATTTGAGATCTGAAATTAATCTTGAATGGAATACTTCCTTTACTGTATACAAGGAGGTAAAAGGATATCGTAGCTTAAATCGGAATTTCCCTGTACAAAATGTGTATGATAATTATCTTAATCTAAAAAAGATAGACTTTTCTGTTCGACATCAATTGATTTTAAGTCATTTTTATTTTATATTTAACAAGATCAGATGTCAAAGAATTTTGAGAGTATCTAATGTTTAGAAATGCACCTGGAGTGTGTCAAATAAAATGTAATTTAAATTTTTTTTGTTTTAAAAGCAGTTTACAGTAGTAATTAGCCATGAATGAATTTGTCTGTTATGGTGATAACTATGTTAAATGCATATTGAGAAACCTTAAAACACCTTCTTTGATTTTTATTCTTACCTGTACTTCAAAATAAGATAGAAATATCAAAATTTCAGGCGAATTTTGTCCAGTTGAATATCTAGCAATAAGATTAAAAGTTAAAGAAAGAGGACATGGCATCAACCCCTTGTATTCTTAAAAACTACTCTCGAAAAAAAATTTTATAATTAGTAGAATGAAAAGATGTTTAAATCTGTATTTGACATTTCAAAGAAAACCTCTGAAATTTCGGCCATCACCAATGTGCTTGATAAAGCACTATCTACAAATCGATAAATGAGACCGGGCATTGTTAATTGATTGCTAAGTTTTCAGAGACAAAAGAATATTCTAATTAATGTTATCATCTTTTTAAAATTAATTTTCATTTAAAATTACTAAAACGTTAACCCATTTAACCCTTCTGGGATCCAATTTTGTTTATATAAAAAAAATTGATTCATTGAAACACACGTATAGCTTCTTTTAAAAGACTTAAATCAAGTTTTATTTAATTCCGACCAACTGTTTGGACTTTAGCACACATATTCAAATATCCCTAAATCACATCTATAATTACTTTTTAAAGATAAAAACTACAACAAGCATTATATTAAAAAATTTTCTTAAAGGCAATATTCTTAATTGACATTAAAATTGTTTATACCACAGGTGGGGAAGAGGCCACATAGTTCTCCGTGAGTTTCTAATGTGGCCTTAATAAATGTAATTAACATTTGATTGTACTAATTAATATTACATAATCAAGCTTGAACTAATTAATATTTGATCAAACAGAAAACAATTCTAAAATTAATATGATTTTATAGCTTCTATCTGAGGTTTTTATAAGTTAGTACTATTGTTTTTCTGTTATATTTCTTAATAATAGGATAAATTAATTTAAAATACTTTTAGTTTGTTATTTTTATTTGAAAATATACTTAAATATGTAATTGTTTATTAAAAATAATTAAAGATTAATATTATAATAAGTTATTACCTTTATTTAAATACAAAATTATTTTATGTTGTAACTTTTTAGATTAAATACTCAAAGCATTCGTTGAACAAAAATATATAGCCAGTTAATTTTATTATGTTTCATTACCAATTTAATTAACCTTCGGAAAGAGAAATTAGTAGAATAAATTTTTTTTTCATGGTTACACTCATATTTAGAGATTTCATATCTAGCGTTATTAAATTACTTTTTACACGTTTTAAATATTTTATTCTTAGCATTTTAAATTAGGATACAATAATGATAAAATATGTTTCATAACTCACATGCCATTAGAAAGGAGATTAAAAGTTCATCTATTTTATTCAAATTTAATTGAAGGAAGTGAATTTGGTTCAATAAAATAATTTCTTTCAAAGAAATATATTTACAAAATTCAGATATAAGTTCATAAAATTATATACACTATAAAACTTACTATATTTAGGATTATTTTTATCATTATAATTATTATCATAATGATAAATTTATTTCATAATTAAAATAAAAATTCAAATGAAATTAATTTTATTATAATTTATCCCAATTTACCTAAAAGGGGAGACCGCCGCCGAATAAAGTACTTTGTTACAGACTCAAATGCATTTCAGAATTTATTTTATACTTGGATTAATGATATATTTGACTCATACCTCTAGGAACGTGTAATATTTTCCACAATTAACATAAAAATTGAGAGAAATTTTATTCTAATTCACCCAAATTTAATTTGAGGGAACTTGAGAAATAAAATTATTCCTTTCCAACAATGGTGCTAGTTTTTATTCACCAATAATTCTAATCTATCCCAATTTAATAATCGAGTATAATACAATAATATAACACACAAACACACATAATATATACATGCATATATATATATATATATATATATATATATATATATATATATATATATATATATATATATATATATATATATATATATATATATATATGCAAATATATTAATATTATAGTATTATACTCGATTTATATCTTATAGAACGGTATAATCTATTTCAAAATTAAGTTGAAGATCATAAGGAAATCAGTTTCATTCTAACTATCCAAATTAATTGGAAATCTCGTTTAATAAAATAAATATTTTTTATCACTGGCGCTCGTTTTTTAACACACCAATTATTCTAATCTACCTTTATCTAATGGAGAACATGGGATAATAAAATAATTTCTTTCAAAAGACACATTTAAGAGATTCACATTTAAAGTTATTAACTTATAACCTCAGGTAATATAATCTAATATAATCATCATATATTAACTTAATTATATTAACTTATATTAACTTCATGTATTAACCTGTAACCTCATATATTAACCTTATAAAAACTTCATATCTATATTTGATATTTGATATATACCTTTAGACTGTTAAAATACATGTTACAATTAGAATGAAAATTGAGAGAGAATAATTTTATTCTATTTCACCCCAAATTTAGTTGGAGAGAACCTACTGGAATAAAATTATTTTTTTCCACCAATGGTGCTCGTTTTCATTCACCAATAATTCTAATCTATCCCAATTTAATAATCGAGTATAATACAATAATATAACACACACACACACACACACACACACACACACATATATATATATATATATATATATATATATATATATATATATATATATATATATATATATATATATATATATATATATATATATATATATATATATATATATATATATATATATATATATGTGTATATATATATATATATATATATATATATATATATATATATATATATATATATATATATATATATTATTGTATTATTGTATTATACTAGATTTATACCTTATAGAAAGGCATAATTCATTTTATAATTAAGTTGAAAATTTATAGGAAATCACTTTCATTCTAACTATCCAAATTAGTTGGAAAACTGGTGGAATAAAATAATTATTTTTTTCACTGGCGCTGGTTTTTTAACACACCAATCATTCTAATCTACCTTTATCTGATGGAGAACATGGGATAATAAAATAATTTCTTTAAAGAGACACATTTACCAGATTCACATTTAAAATTATTAACTTATAACCTCAGGTAATATAATCATCATATATTAACTTATTATTATATTAACTTATATGAACCTCATATATTAATTTATAACCTCCTGTATTAACCTTATATAAACATATCTATATTTGATATATACCTTTAGACTGTTAAAATTTGTGTTACAATTAGGATGAAAATTGAGAGAGATTCAATTTTATTCTATTTCACCCCCAATTTAATTGGAGAGAACCTACTGGAATAAAATTATTTTTTTCCACCAATGGTGCTCGTTTTCTCTCACCAATGACACGGCCTGATCAAGAGGATTGGCCGGAATCGGGAAGTCTCCAGTTATCTTGTCAGTTCACTTGATGCATCACACACAACACAATGAAAGTTTAAATGCACGCTGGGCTCAGCCAATAAAATTGTGTCTATCGGAACAGTTGCGAGACTGAAATAAAGAAAAGGAGTTTAAGGGAGAAATATATAATATGCAAACTAAGAAATACTTTCAGTGTTGAAAAACTAAAACAAGAAAAAAATTACCGTGCCATTTTACCACGTTCCCTTATTGGGTTTAAAAAAGATAATGAGCTGTAAGAGAAATCCATATAAAAATGACAAATCATATCAAAACCAAGTCATAACAGACTTGTCATAACACTGTATTGCTAGGTGCAATGGAAAAAAAAAAGATTTGTCATAATAGAAAGTAGTCATGATAATTTATTGCAGTTATTAAATATTTGATTAGTCAAGTTTTTGTATTAAACTTGTATTTCTAAGATTCTACCTGTATCGTATCCCATTACAAAGAAGGATGTATTTGTACTTAAAAATTATATTTAATTTTTAATATACATAAAGGGAAGGGTAGCTTCAAAATCAAGACAAAATGTTTATAATGAGTATATATTGAACATATTGATCGGGCGTGTAGTATATTTGATTAGCCAAGTTTTTGTATTCAACTTGTATTTCTAAGATTCTACCTGTATCGTATCCCATTACAAAGGGGTGTATTTGTTTTTGTACTTAAAAATTATATTTAATTTTTAATATACATAAAGGGAAGGGTAGCTTCAAAATCAAGACAAAATGTTTGTAATGAGTATATATTGAGCATATTGATCGGGCGTGTAGTATATTTGATTAGCCAAGTTTTTATATTCAACTTGTATTTCTAAGATTCTACCTGTATCGTATCCCATTACAAAGAAGGGTATATTTGTTTTGTACTTATAATTATATTTAATTTTTAATATACATAAAGGGGGAAAGGTGTAGCTTCAAAATCAAGACAAAATGTTTGTAATGAGTATATATTGAACATATTGATCGGGCGTGTAGTATATTTGATTAGCCAAGTTTTTGTATTCAACTTGTATTTCTAAGATTCTACCTGTATCGTATCCCATTACAAAGGGGTGTATTTGTTTTTGTACTTAAACATTATATTTAATTTTTAATATACATAAAGGGAAGGGTAGCTTCAAAATCAAGACAAAATGTTTGTAATGAGTATATATTGAACATATTGATCGGGCGTGTAGTATATTTGATTAGCCAAGTTTTTGTATTCAACTTGTATTTCTAAGATTCTACCTGTATCGTATCCCATTACAAAGGGGTGTATTTGTTTTTGTACTTAAACATTATATTTAATTTTTAATATACATAAAGGGGGAAAAGTGTAGCTTCAAAATCAAGACAAAATGTTTGTAATGAGTATATATTGAACATATTGATCGGGCGTGTAGTACTTTATAACTAGAGCGTATATTCTCACTGAAAGCTCCAAACTCAAACGCATTAAGAGTTCCCCTATTCCTCCCTCCTCCCCCCTCACAACCCCACAAACTCCTCTTGCGTGTATGGAGGGGTGTGTATTGCTTTTTATATTTTTTTTCCTAGCATCTTAGTTCAAGGATAAATGATATACAAAAAATTTGTCAGTAAACTTTTGGAAATATATATCAATATGATTTATTAGTACCATGTTTTATGTATTATTTTGTTACCACATCTCAAATCGTGATTCTTCAAGTATTCAATCTCCGTCTCAGAAATTAAGAATTTTTCTTTTGCTTCTTGACATTTTCCAAAGAAAAAGTAATTGGTATTTTAAATGAATTTTTGCTTTTAAGTCATGCATATTAAACACAAAATAGTTTAGATAATTATTAATTCAATATAAAACTATTAATATATATTTAATTTTATGTATATTTAAGTTTATGTATATATATATATATATATATATATATATATATATATATATATATATATATATATATATATATATATATATATATATATATATATATATATATATGTGTGTGTGTGTGTGTGTGTGTGTGTGTGTGTGTTTTACCTTAATTTTATTATTATTTATATTGGAACTTGTGTTTGCGTCGATAAAAAGGTAATATTCGTTGCGTATTAATCTAAAATCTAGACTATCAATGATTAGACGTAAATGAAGTGAATTATCGTCATAAAATACAGTAGAACCTCGGTATAACGACCCCCTGTGGAACCAACATTATATGGTCGTTGTAACGAATTGAAAAAATGATTAAAAAAAAATGAGCAAAGAAATGACGCAACAGTACATACCTAGAGAATGAGCACTTCTATTTATTTGTATTTCCATTACTGAATTTTTGAAAAAAAGTCTTTGATTGACGCCTGTTTCAAGTTCATTTGGTATTTTTACCTTATCACTGATTCCATATCCGTTAGATTTTGAAGAATATCTTCAGAATTAAATTGTCCATCAAAATATTGACCCTATAGCCGAAAGTTTGCATGTTTTCTTTCCCCCAGTCTCTTTTTTTTTTTTACCTGTCAATCTAAGTAAACAAGTTGGAAATCGAATAGACTAGCAATGAAATTTTTCATGTTATCCAGTAATAAGTAGTGTGTCTCAGCGAGTTGAGAAAGCCTCATGAAAAAAAAAAAAAAAAAAAAAAAAAACATGCAAACATTAGATGTTTACAATGAGTCACGCCTCTAGGGGAAAAGAAATTTTCTTAGATGGCTTCGGCTATTCTGAGACCCAAAGGTCTCGGCTATCGAAGGCTATCTTAGAAACGAGAGGGTTAAGTTATAATTCAATTATATTTATCTCTCTCTCTCTCTCTCTCTCTCTCTCTCTCTCTCTATATATATATATATATATATATATATATATATATATATATATATATATATATATATATATATATATATTATATATATATATATATATATATATATATATATATATATATATATATATATATATATATATATATATATAATTATATATATATATATATATATATATATATATATATATATATATATTTATAAATTTACATATATGTGTGTGAGAGAGAGAGAGAGAGAGAGATTGAGTGAGAATATTTAAAAACATACATATATTATAAATTAAATATTAATACCTTTTGAGGTACTTGTTAGTTTTAATGCTCTTTTATGCATTTCAACCAAATGAGTGAAATGGAAAGATTTTTAATTAATTAAGATGGAATTTGACCATAAAATACATTTTCTATTTATGATAGTTTAGACATGTGAGGCTCTGTGAAGCGGTTAAGCTATAGTTTTTTAGCCCCAAGTAGGAATTGCACGCTTACTCATGCCTATATTCGTAGACTAGAACTTGGATCAGGTTTTGGAAAATACATCATTCTAAAATTACGTAACCTGGATTTGACATACCATGGATGATGTTCACGGGGGGCAAATGACCCCCTTGCTGTCTCTGATCTACACTACTGCGAGCGACCTCTGGAGGTCTCGCGGTCGACGTCTTAGCCAGCCTTGCTCTAAAGGGATAATTGGTTTTGACCGCTGTATAAGAGAAGGGGAACAAGAGGGGGAGGGAACAGGTTTCATTATTCTAACTTGTCAAAGCGTCCCTCATAATTGGATAGGATTATGACAGCTTAGAGGGGGAATATGATCCCTAGTGTCTTCACCCATATAAACATGAAATTACTTCATAATTTAGCAGTTTATTAAATTAGGACGTAAAGGAAGGCTTAAAGTATATTAAAGTTTCACAAGGCAGCGGGAAACATATTAAGCGTTGTACCCCACTCAGTTTAGAATTTAGCTGAAAAGAATTTACTTTTAAGGAGCTAAATTAAACCGTGTTAATTTGCTGTTGATTATTTTGAACTATTTGATATTTAGGTTTTTATTTACCAGAGAAAAAATACTTTTATTCTGTGAAAATTTTGATTACATTCATGATCGAAAACCATATTATTTCTCACAAAGAGTTACTATACTATTTTGATTAATGTATGTCATAATATATAATTTTAATATTTCTTTACCTTTTGGGAAGAACTAAAATTTAAATTTTCAAACTTGCTTAAAAATTAAAAAAGAAATACGAGTAAACTTTTAATGTTTGATTCTTTTCAAAAATGCATTCAAACTTCCAAAAATATTTTTTTTATTTGTTTATTGTAATTAACAAGAAATTTGATATAGAATTGTGTTTGTGTGGAAATATGTGTCAAGTTCTTACATATTACAACTGAAATATTTCAAATTTCTTCCCAGTTTATACTAAAGTAGCATTTTCTTTCAACAGAATCAATTGTAGTGTCTGCATCATTCGGCTAATCGTTTACTTTTTCATATAGCTTAAGGATTTTATTTACCTAGTGTAATAAACTTCACTCGAGATCCAACTTCTATTCTTTTACACCTAATTTTTTTTCCTGTGTGTGTGCTATTCATTTATTAAGAAGAAAGGATATGAATTATTATGTTTGACTAATATGTGGGGTGCATGAAACTCACTTCCGAACTTTTTCTGCGGGTGAAGATTTGACACTTGCTTGATGCATCTGACCGCTGTCAGATAACTAATAGTGAATGGTGAAACAAAACCTCCTTTGATTCTTAAATGCTATTCAAACAACTTTGACTCAGAAAAAAACAAAACTTGTAATATGATACACAGTCCTAAGCTGATAGTTTAACATATGAGATGTCTTTAATAATTCTGTACATCAGAAGAAAAGGCCACTATGTCGTAGATTTCAAATTTTACAGGTTAGTACAATAAAGATTTTTTAGAGATCTGTTTCAGTTGTGTTGTTTTTAGTGATTGACCATGACCATGAGGTAATAGGGAAGATATAATGCCTGTAAACATACAAAAAAATCGTAGAAACAAGAATTTATAAGTCCAAAAGGGGGGGGGGGCTTTATCTCAAAGCCATTCTTCTTTGTTTTTTATAAATTCATCTCTCAATTTTGGGCAATGGAGGTAATGCTTTCATCACAAAGAGGAGAACGAATAAGGCGATTTCACTCAGTATGACAAATTCTCAAATTATGACAATTCTGGCTTTAGTTTCAATTGGAAGGGCAGTTTATTGCTTGTCTATTGGCTGTTGTAAACATGAAAATGATTGGGCAGAGCATTATAGTAGTTCTTGACGTTGCGACAAATTGCTTATTATACATGAATATGCAAAAAATCGCTATTAAAAAATGGACATAGTGCCCTTTATTGTCATCGTACAGAATTATATATAAAAAATGCTCTTTAGTTTGTAAAATTAAAACTGGATTACGTTCTGTATTTAATGTTAGAATCCAAATTGATAAACTTTGATCATTTTTCATTGGATCATTTTCATTGGATCATCATTAGATCATTTTTTATGTTTTCCTTACATTTCCGTGTAATTTACAATTAATCACACAGTTCGTCAAAAACTTCCCTGAAAATTATGTTTTTGTAAACTAAATATAGATTTTCAAGAAAAAAGATGGGGTAGGGGAAATTCGCTTCTCAACTGTCCCTGCGGGTGAATATTTGACACTTTCTAAGCGACGTGACACTTGGTGCCTCTCCTCTCTTACTAGATAACTAATGGTGCAACAGAGCTTCCTTTGAGTCCTAAATTCAACCGAAATATCTGAAACGCTGAACAATTCTGGTAACAAACATTTGTGTGATGCTCACACTACCCTGACATCATAATTTGAAACCATATTAAATGTCTTTAATGACTATGAAACAAATGCTCCTTAGATGGTAATATTGAATCTTTAGTAATATCGAAAATAGGTTATGGTCTTCGTTTAATTTCAGATTCCAAATGTGTATAAGTTATATCATTTTATGTTTTTCTTATACGTCGAAGTAAATTGTCATTCATCAGTTACGCGTTTCTGCAAAAAATACGACAGAAATTTTGTGCTTTTTGGAAAGTAATCTTTTTTTTTTTTTAGTAATTTTTTTTTTTTAAATAAATATTTTGGGTATGTGAAATTTACTTCCAAACTGTCTCGCAAGTGAAGATTTGACATTTTTTAAGTGGCATGATGCTTGGTAAATTTTCTTCTGAAATAACTAATAGCGAAACAGAGCATCCTTTGAATTCTAAACTCAACCGACATAGATTTGATGATTGAACAATTCCGGTTACAGAAGTTTGTGTGATATAAAACACCTCCCTAACCTCATACGGTGAAGTGATATGAAATATATTAATAATAATTTTTTTAAATATCCACTTTGGTATGTAATATCGAAAGTAAAGTATGATTTGTATTTAATATTAAATTCAAAATCTGTAAAATCTTAAAATGAGAAATTTTTGAATTTATCTAATATAACACAGTAATTTCTCATTAATCAGTTGAACAGTTCTAAAAAAAAAAAAAAAAAAAAAAAAAAAATATTCCATAGAAACTCTGTTTTTCTTTTCTTTAATTTATATTTTCGTTTCGTTTATTTAACTAATTATTGATGTAAAATAATGTGACAAAACAAGCAATCTATACTTTGTAAAATCTAAAAGGAATTTTATTCTGGATGTAATATCAAGTACTAAACAAATAAAAACCTAAGTTAAGTTTTCGTGATTTTCTTATATATCGGAATAATTTCTTCAAAAAAGTCCATAATAATTACTTTTTTTTTCTCCCAAATTAAAGATAGGTTTAAAGAAGGGGGGTAATTCGTGCAGCGAATCGCCAAGAATGCAGCACATGAAATAAAAATGATAATCCTTTATAGAAAATTACCAAGTATAAATAACTTCGATGTTTATACACGGATATATACTGTATATTTAGGATATTACTGGATGTTTACTGGACTACTGGATGTTTACTGGGTTTATACTGGATGTTTACTGGATTTATACTGGATGTTTAGGGATATATACTGTATATGCAGATATATAGTATATGCATGTGTAAAAAGTAAATAATAGTATTGCTTAACAACCTCCTACCAGTCCAACCAATGTCCCGAATTGCATTACATGATTACCCATAGGCATCCATTTTTCTTAAATTACAAATGCAGTCTTCCCTTTCCTTCTCTTTGTACGATTAGAATGGCTTAAATTTCACTCTCTTTCGCCATTCGTCTTCCAATCCCATTGTCTAGGCAGAAGCGATGAATGCGCCAAATATAGCAATCCGTCCATTCTTTGGCGCCTTGAGAGTTGTGGTGCATAGCAGCGTAGCAATCAAGCGTAGGGACTCTTAACTTTCCCGCCTCTCTGGCCGAAAACTCACCCCCTATCATTAGGGCTTACTTATTCAGGGGGAAGGTACCAAACATTCCTAATGTGATGTGCCAGAATAGGCATCCTATCCTGTTATTTCTTGCTGCTTGCCTTCTCATTATTTTTTTTGTTGTTGCTTCGCATTGGTTTTTTTTCCATTTATTTTTTTTCAGTCCAAACTTAACCACGATTCCCAAAGAAACTCCGACAACTGTAATTCTAGAGAACGCTGCACCTTTATAAACATGAATTTCTTTTTCCGTTTCTTGCATTCTTTCTTAAGCTTGATTTTTATGCTGAGAAAAAGGTGTATAAAGCATCTGCATATTTTCAGCTCTGCATTTCCACGGGGCATTTCAAATATGAGCTGTCTTAGCAATTAAAATGAGCTAGATTCTGTATTTGAAGATAATTGTCCTTAGTGTTTATTTTAATGACGATAGTCAATGAACAGTAGCAAAACGTCAAAATTTAAGTTTTGTTATATCTGAATGATAATATTCAAGTTAAAAGTACTGAATAAAATATAAGGAAAAGGTGCATTAACATAAATTATACAATGCTTTCTGCTGCTCGGTTTAAAAAACCCTGTTGAGACGTTTCTAGGGAAAATACTCATAATTGTCTAAGACAATCGGCAAAACTAAATATTTGAGATTGTTCACTAATTTACTAAATCTACATCGATATTTAAATTAATTTAAAATTTGAGTAGTTAAGAAGTTATACATTTTTATGTTCATTGGACGGCTTCAGTTTTTAATCAACAGAGGGAGCCACACTTCGGATTTTTTTCTTTTATGGATCCTTGTGTAAGAGACTTAGTACTGGTCTCACCAAAGTCGTTTAACAGTTAACCACGATTAATCTCTGTTTAAATGGAGAATTGCGTCCCACCATTGGTTGGCTCCATGGGTTAATCGTGGTTAGCAGTTAACGACGGCCCTTAAAAACGAGTTTCTTTCGTGTATGTATACCTAGAAAATTTTGCCTTTTTCAATGTGTTCACATATAATTCGTTTTTTTAAAGAGACCATATTTAGTCTACAGATTTAAAATACAATTACTTAATCACTTCATGCATTCTACCCCCTTCCCGTTGCAGTGCTAAACATATAAATGTTTGAAAATTATCTACAAAATATTAAATGAAATTTTTCATAAAATTATATTTTTAGTAAATATTATTACTTTGTTATACATTTTCATGTGAGCCAAAAATACCCCCAAAAGCTTAAGATATTTTATTTAGATTTGTTATTGTTCTAGATATTTGACTATTGATTTTTTTTATTATTATTATTTACCGTCAGAAAACCGTCATATAAATTCTTTTTTTTTAACTTCTAGTTTTATATCTCTTTTCGGAAAATTATTATTTATTTATTTATTATTTTATTTATTTAATTATTTATTGACAACAGCTGACTGAATAATTAAATACATAATATAATAAATAAATAAATAAAACTGAAAAAGGAATAAAACAGAGAATTGTTGTTTGAGTGGTTTTGTACCTTTTACTCTTATGCGATACATTTGTCCAATAAAGCATGATTTCCGGTCTAACACACAAATTTCTGAGAACAGCTTAGCATCACAGTCTTTTGCAAAAATTTTCCACCTGGTGCTCGAATTGTCGGGATCCCGAATAAGAAATTTTATCATTTACAAGCTTCGACCAGCTTAATTTTATTATTTACTAGGCATGACAAATTTTAAACTAAAGTTATCAACACGCATAGTATTGTACTGCATTTGTCGATATATTTGCTTAAAATATTGTTTTTAGTATAATTTATTGAGTGAATACAGTGTTCATCAAAAGGGAGCATTATTTACCATATAAGAAAATAATTACAATAATGGCCATTAAAATTAATGTAATAATCGTTTAAGCTAAATAAATTTAATGAGCATATTGGATTTTAGCTGCATTCCTAAATTAATTGTTGTTTTTAAAACATTTAATGTTATAATAATTTCAGAAAATTATATGCTATAAGTTATATGTTTGAGCTATATGCTTGAGAAAACTATGTTGTGTTGTTTTGTTACTAGTCTTAACAATTATATGAAATTTAAACTAGTTTCGGGTAGAGGCGAGTATTTTGTTTGAAGTTGGAACTCCGGTCAGAATTGAGGATTTTGTTAAAAAATCAGGTTTCCACTGGGTCCCAAACAACTAGACTTTTAACGAGATTTAATTGATCACAACTTTGCAACTTAGAGTAAATTCTGCGTTACTTTAATCATTTTATGTACAGAAATAGTAACTGTTACAGAAAATTGAACTAGTCTTTATTACCATATTTATCCTAACCTTCATTTATCTTTATCTATCCTGTTACTTTATTTATCCTAGTCTTTATTTATCCCGTCATTATCGTACTAGATATTTCCCTATTTTCTCTAAAGTAAAATAGCTCCGTTCCGGACGAAAATCATGTTCATTCGACTTATCATAAAATATAAATTCTCGTTTGAGAATAATATTATTGCATGTTCTTAGATAAGACTCTAACTTAAATATTAATATTTTTGCAATTGGGGATTTTTAAGCTTTTCCGATGTTTTCTTTATCGTAAATATGGTTATATAACTCTATATTGTCATATCCAACAAATACATCCTCCAAAATGTATGGTGATTCATTTACGTTTACTTTATTCTGCCTGAAATTTTAGTTTACAATTCATAAAAATTAAGTACATTCCCATAGATGCTTTTAAATTTCGTCAGTTGCTAAACCTAATAATACCTATGACAATCTACTTGCTTTCGCTTTGCTCTATATTAAAAGCTTTACAATATTAATTCTCCTTGCAGACTTTCTATGTATAAGGAGAAACATTTATTACAGTTCAGATGTTATGTTCATCATGGTTTTATTAGTAATATTGTCTGAGTTGTCTCTTTAAAAATACCAGCCAAAGTGTTAACATCCTTTTTTTTTTCTTTGATAAGTAAGTTATGTATCTTTTGTTTGGTCGAAACAGAAGTTATCAGATAAAACAAAATATATTACTACAAGTATTACCATAAATTCTAATTTGAAAGTTCTGAAGAGAATGTCATCTGAAAAGCTAGCTATTTTAATCTCAAAATAATCACCAAATAGATAGTTAAAAACGAAAATGTGGTCGGTTTTACCTTGTGTTAGTTGCCGTATATATTGAGTACATCCACAAAATTATAAGTTCCATTTACTTTTACTTTAATCTACCTATAATTTGAACTTTCATTTAAAATTATTCATATTCCCTAACTTTGAAATTTTCATCAATTGCTGTATTCATATTGCCATCAGAGTAGGACAATCCCCTTGCTTTTGTTTTGCTCTACATTAAAAACTTTGTAATTTTAATTATTTTTTCTTTGATTAGTAAATTGTATCTTGATTGAAAGAAATACAAGCTATTAGATAAAACAAATGGTATTACCATAGGTAATACTATAGATCCTGACTGGAAAGTTCAGTTTTGAAGAGGATATCATCTACAAAGCTAGCTATTTAATTCGCAAAGTAATAATCAACTGGTTAGTAAAAGATGAAAATGTCAGCACACAGGCATTAAAGTAGAACAATCCACTTGCTTTTGATTCGCTTTACATTAAAAACTTTGTAATTTTAATTTTCCTTTGTTCGATTAGTAAATTGCATCTTTCAAAGAAATAGAAGCTATAAGATAAAACAAAAAGTATTACCACAGGTAATACTATAGATCCTGATTGGAAAGTTCAGTTTTGAAGAGGATATCATCTACAAAGCTAGCTATTTAATTCGCAAAATAATAATCATCTGGTTAGTAAAAAACGAAAATGTGGGTACACTGGCATTAAAGTAGAACAATCCACTTGCTTTTGTTTTGCTCTACATTAAAAACTTTGTAATTTTAATTGTCCTTTCTTTGATTAGTAAATTGTATCTTGTTTGAAAGAAATAGAAGCTATCAGATAAAACAAAAGGTGTTACCACAGGTATTACTGTAAATCCTGATTGGAAAGTTCAGTTTTGAAGAGGATAATATCTACAAAGCTAGCTATTTAATTCGCAAACTAATAATCAACTGGTTAGTAAAAGACGAAAATGTGGGTACACTGGTATTAAAGTAGAACAATCCACTTGCTTTTGTTTCGCTCTACATTAAAAGCTTTCCAATTTTAATTTTCCTTAAAGGCTATTTAAACATATGCGAGCCGCGATATTTATTACAGTTAAAAAGTAAAAAGGGGTGAAAAGTCCTATTTATCATGAAATAGTACATGCATCCATGAAACATAGCACAACGTTTAACAGACTAAATGGTCTGTCTGCGCATTTATACATTTTAGATAAAGTGTTGTTCCCTAAATTAAATATATAAGCCTTTCTCAATTAGTGGTAGACGTGCTAAATACAAGTGCTTAAAATGATTATTCAAAATAAGTACTAGTTTATTGCCTAAATTATTTCAATTCAGTAACATTAATGGAGTTTCAAATTATTTGTTTTAGAAAATTTTTCCTTGCATCGACAGAAAATCTTATTTAATTTTATGAGAAACTGTTCAAAATATTTTGCATTTATTTTTCTCTATCCAAAACATGGTTCTTCTCTTAAGTTTAATGAAGGAATAAAAACCAGCTAATTAATTTAAATACAAACCTTTACCAAAACTTACGATATAACATTAAAAAATATAACACTGATCGTAAACAGTGGGTAAAATGAAATCAATTTTGAAACATCTTATTTTTTTTCGTTTCCATTTTCGTTTATACCTGTATTGTAACTGAGCTAATGACACTTTTGAACGAAAGAAAATTTGAGCTAATAATTAAAGCATCTGAAAAAGAAATAGTTTTGAGAAGTATTTTGCAGACAGGGTTAATTGCCTCTATTCCCCGAAGATTAATTCCTTAGCTACATCAAAATCTTGGACGAAGATATTTTCGAGAATTCTTTGGCGCGCATTAGTTGAAAAATGCATAAAAATTAAGAGAGTGCTATACGAAATAAGGCGGCTCTCTTACAAGACTCAGAGATAGGTTTCACTTAATAGATATTTTAGAGATAGTACTGTAATTTAATAATTGCTAAATTAAAAAATAAGCTCTTTGGCTATGCGTGTAGTGTAAACAGGATAGGAGCGCATTAAAAATTATTACGGTATCTTAGTGTATGAAGTGAAAGTTCTCGTTTTTAATACAGAATCATACAAATGATTGTAGTTGAATTTGCATTTTTACAGGGCTTTACATCCTTCGTGGACTTAAAATGAGATTTTTAATTTTTAACATCTATTAATCACAATATTTTATTTCCTATCATGACAGTCGCAATGTATATCAGAGATGGAAATACAGTTCCATATCAAAATTAAAGACTTTTCATTATTATTTTTAAATCGCAATGTATATCAGACATGGAAATACTGCTCCATATCAAAATTAAAGGCTTTTTATCATTATTTTTAAATCGCAATGTATATCAGAGATGGAAATACTATTCCATATCAAAATTAAAGGATTTTCATTATTATTTTTTAAACAAAAATATGTTGAATGACTCTGAAAAAAAAATCTTTAATATTTCAAGGCTTAATATATATTTCAGCGATAGTATTGTAATTTATTCGATGCTAATTTAAATAGAAGTGTTTTGTCTATGCCTGTAATTAAGCAAAGCATAAAAATTGCCATATTTTAGAATGAAATGTTTCGTTTTTAATGCATCATGAATCATATAAATCGTTGTAGTTATATTTGCATCTTGTATAGTAAGTTACAGCTTTCATGGTCTCAAAATGGGATTTTGAAGTTTTAACCTCCATTAATAACAGTTTTTTTTCAGTCATGAAAGATCACTATGTACCTCAGGGACAGACATACTGTTTCATATCAAAATTACATGATTTTCATTATTTCTCTTTTTTAAAACTCTATTAAATGAATCTATAAGAGTATGTTTGTATATTCCGTCACGATTCATTCAGTATATATTTTAGAGATAGTAGTTAATTTAATCATTGCTAATTTAAAAATAAGTATTTTGTTTTTGCATGTAATCAAGAAAGATTTAAAAGCATCCGAAATTAAAATATCTTAGAGTATAGGAAATGAAATTTTTCGTTTCTAATGCAAAACTATAGAAATAAGCGGTGAGCAACCTATGTTGCCCCTTTTAAAAATATGAATAGTTTGCCTTTTGAATATCTTTCTATAACAGCATAACATATATTCTCAATTAATTTTGTTTTTCCTGTCAATTTACTCTTTACGCATACACTGCACGCGTACACGAAAAAAACAAATTGAAAGAAAAATTTAGCCAAATATTTCGCGCATTTAAGCACAAGTATATCATTATGTATAGCCTGTTTCTCATGATTAAATTATTGGATGGAATACAGTCAATTAACCGAAATTGAAAAAAATATCATGAATTTCCACTTTATTCTGAAAAAGACCTTAAAACATGTGTATATTGTTTTAGATATTTTTGTGCATGAACTGTTAATAAAATAAGTAAGTTTTCATTTTTAATAGGTCTCATTCAAATTTTCCATGTTTTGAATACAGTTTTATTTGGAAGCAGAAATATAATTTTCCCTCTATCAATGACTGTACGCAATGAGTTTTGCCCGTGGCATATGTGCCATCCCATGAAGTGGCCCGCTTTAATTGAAAGGTTGTTGTTGAATATTATAAATTGTTGTCATTGGATCTGTATATTGTATGTATAATTCTTGACACATTTTATAGACTTAAAATTTGATTTTTAATGGGATTAACCTTTAACTCCCATTAATAGCATTTTTAAAGTGCTGTAATATATCCCAAGGACAGAAGCAATTCCATAAAAAGATTATTGGCTTTCCATTATTACTTTATTTTCTTAACTGTGTTGAATGGATTAGTAAGATGCTTGGATATTCTGTGAGGAAAATGTAAACAGTAAACTGAAGTAAAATGAGAGCAATTGAATTGCCATTCTCTGCGATAGGTCTATCTAACCTACTACGTATTGGAACTAATAAATGGGTTGAATATCTCCAGTAATATGCATGAATATTCTATACATAGATATTAGTAAAATTGGAGTAGTATTAAAATTATTTAAACAATATCATTAATGTGAACAAAATATATATTTAAAAATTTTATTTATTTATTGTAAACGAAAATATAATGATAGATGACGCGTTATAAATATTAAATTAGACGTTTTGTTTCTAATCATCCACTTGTATTATTACACATAATTGATAACAATGTATTGACAGAAACTGAATGTAAACACTAACTTGATTCTAATTGACGACGATTTTCCATTATTACTTTATTTTCTTAACTGTGTTGAATGGATTAGTAAGATGCTTGGATATTCTGTGAGGAAAATGTAAACAGTAAACTGAAGTAAAATGAGAGCAATTGAATTGCCATTCTCTGCGATAGGTCTATCTAACCTACTACGTATTGGAACTAATAAATGGGTTGAATATCTCCAGTAATATGCATGAATATTCTATACATAGATATTAGTAAAATTGGAGTAGTATTAAAATTATTTAAACAATATCATTAATGTGAACAAAATATATATTTAAAAATTTTATTTATTTATTGTAAACGAAAATATAATGATAGATGACGCGTTATAAATATTAAATTAGACGTTTTGTTTCTAGTCATCCACTTTATTATTATACATAATTGATAACAATTTATTGACAGAAACTGAATGTAAACACTAACTTGATTCTAATTGACGACGATTTTCTATTACTACTTTATTTACTTAACTGTGTTGAATGGATTAGTAAAATGTTTGGATATCCTGTGAGGAAAATATAAACAGTAAACTGAAGTAATATGAGAGCAATTGAACTGTGATAAGTCTATTTAATCTACTACGTATTGGAACTAATATATGGGTTGAATATCTCCAGTAATATGCATGAATATTCTATACATAGATACTAGTAAAATTGGAGTAGTATTAAAATTATTTAAACAGTATCATTAATGTGGACAAAATATATGTTTAAAAATTTTATTTATTTATTGTAATCGATATTGTAAAGATAGATGACGCGTTATAAATATTAAATTAATGTTTCTAACCATACACTTGTATTATTACACATAATTGATAACAATGTATTGACAGAAACTGAATGTAAAGACTAACTTGATTCTAACTGACATACTAGTTTTATATCAGCTCCACACCATGGGTGGTAAATAAAGACCTGCATAAATAGTTTGGGTGAAGAACCTAAGCTGTGAAGACAAATTAAGTAGCTGAGATTAAGAACATGAAGGCCAGTAGGCCAAGGATACCTCTGAGAAGGATAACGATGAGCTGGATGCTGGTCCAAAATAGTAACGGGGACTTAGACAACGGTAAAATAAACGAGCAGAATGAAATATGAGTAATTTTGGATATCGAATTATAAGCTATATAGAATTTTCCCATGTAACTAGCAGGTAGGTGGCTGATTTTGAAAGGGAGAGTCACACACTTGGGCCTGATTCCCGAAACTCAAATTAATTCAATGTCACTGGGAGCGGCCCACCATGCGGAAACCTCAGTGAATTGGTTTGTTCGAACGCTGTTGCCTTTAGGGTAAAAAATAATTAAAAACGCATACATAAAAAAGAGGAATGTTGCAGTAGCAGGATATACAAGACGTAAAAAAAGAAAACATAAAATTTAACCGTGTCTCTTCGGAGTAGTTTTCACTTCGCTGCTAAGCTTCAGTCGATAGGAATGAATCCCAAAGGATGACAAGATCTCCTGACTTAAGCAAGTCACGTGCGGACTAGCTCTTCATAACTGCATATGATCATCTCCTAACAAGAAAACAGGGTAATATCTAAATGATCAAATGCGCGTGTGGTACGCATATATATTTTGAGTTATATCGAGGCAGATGTTTAGTGCTCACAGGGGAAGCTGGTGGGAACACTGCTAAATCAAATGATTTTTTAAGAGACTAGAGAATGTTTAGCCACTACTAAACAAACGATCTTCCCTAAAACTATGTTTCTTTCACACTCAAACAACAAAAACCAAATGATCAATCGACTAGTCAATGGAAAACGATTGGGAGTGGGCATTTGAGTAGCTATTGTCCCTAAATTCTTGCTGCTGGTCTGTTATTTTTTTTATTACAAGAACTGCAGTTAGAAAAAGATTTTTTTAAAAAAAGATCAGTTCTGCTATCAGAGCAAAACAATTACCTGTGGCATAAGTGGAATGACTAAAAGATACAATGACAAGAAATTCGGGGAAATTTATATTTTGTTTGCGAATGATCTTCCAGGTGCTCTGAATATAAAGAGTGGGTTATGATCTCTGTTTTTATCCGTTTTAGTTACTTTGAGTTTCATGCATCAATTACCATGGTGAACTGGAAGAAACATTTTACTGAATTCCACACAGGCAAGGATTTGTTTGTTACTCAGAGAATACGAAAAGTAAAGGTCAAATAGTATAGATTCACAGATTCGAGAAATTAAACCAGATGGTAGTCGCGAGACCTACATTTTCCCTTCTCACTCTCCCTTTTCTAAATATTTTCATTCTCAATTAGTTTAGTTTCAATGAATTACAATTAAAATATATATTACTTTAGAGGCTTGTAAATCTGTAGTTTCAAATAACTTAATATTTTAACTGGGGTTCTAACTGCATTTTTTAAATTAATAAAAACAATGTACGACATACCAATTCGTTGAATCAGCTTGATCCCGAATATAGCTGGAAATTTGTCATCCAGAATTAGAGTGTGTACGTTAAAAACAATTTGGAATAGACTGTAACCAATAAAATCTGCTCTAATATGCCTTGGAGCAGCAAAATATTGTAAATGTCCCAACCAACCAACGCTTCGGATTTGACCCCGTATCCTTTGGCAGGTGTTTCCTTTACGCCATTGTTTCTCTTGTTTAAGTATGGAAGAACCAGGATAATTTGTGTGTGTGTGTTTCTGGATAACTGAAGTCTGGCTAAAGTAGCATAAGAGCAAACACTCTATTAGTCCTTTGAAGTAAAACTCGACTGTTGTCATTTTGATCTAAAAATTCTATTTTTTTTCTTGTATAATTAAATAACAGTGATAATCATAGTTTAATTAACCCAGTTTTAAAATTAGGGTTGATTTTAGCAGTATATTTCTTTCTTTCTACGATATAAAATTACTTGGATAATTAACCAAACCCCAGTAGAAAGTTCTGCCGGATTTACATGGCACTGTGCAAAATTTTCTCTATGCTAAAAACTGCAAAATTGTCTATATACCTAACTTACCACCTAAGAGAACCACTGAGTATCACGTGAAACTTCAGAAAACTTTCCCTTTCTGTTGGAAGAATTCTAATCGCTCGACTAGAAACTCTTGTAGTTGCATAGTTTACTGTGCGATTTTCATCTCTGTTAAGCTGTTACATTTGCCCTAGTTTCATTAGTTTATCAGTATTGTTATCTGAGCTGTCACTTTAAAAATACATGCCAAAGTGTTAATGTTATTTTTTGCTTTCTCTCATCAATAAATTATATATTTCGCTTGATGGAAATAGAAGATATTAGATAAAACAAAAGAAATTACCGCAGGTATTATTACTGTAGATTCTTATCTGAAAGTTAAGTTGTAAAGACAGCATCATTTGGACAGTTAGCTATTTTATTATCAAAATAATCATCAACTGATTAGGGAAAGACGCAATAAATCTTGAAGTGAATCATTGGCGAATATTTCTAGGAACTCTTTAACAAGCAGAGAAATTATGCCTTCTTCAGTACCGTAAGCAAAGGAAAAGGGAGAAAGGGGCAAAGGGGAGTATTCCCCCCCCCCTAGCCGCGAATGTTCGGGCGTTTAATATTTTTCATTTTAACATTGGTACTAAAGTACACTTTCACATATAATTTTCTAAAACTATATACTTAATCAAAAAATTTAATTTTTAGATTAAAATTTATCAATTAAAATTTAATCAATTTAAAATTTAAAGTCAATTTAAAATGTTTTCCCCTTTTTTTATTACAGTAGTTTTGTTGATTATTATTATTATATTTTACATATTTTGATACATATTATATATTATTGTTTATGACTTTTAGATATATATTAAAATTTATATACATTTTTGCGTTTTATTAATTTTAAACACTAATGTTAGGTTTGATATAACTTTAAGATTAATTTTGTTTTGTTATTTATATTTCATTTTGTTATTTATATTAAAAACAGTGAAGTACATAATTTTTAATGTCCAGTTTGAGCCTCTCCATTCCGGAACTAAATTCTGTCTACTGTCTTAGTTTACTGGGAGTTAAATATTATTCACTTGTATGTAAAATGCGAATATTATACAAGATTGTTTATGACTTTTAGATATATATAAAAATTTATGTACAATAAGTTTTATTAATTTTAATCACTAATATTAAGTTTGATATAATTTTAAGATTAATTTTGTTTTGTTTAGTTAAAAACAGTGAAGTACATAATTTTTAATGTCCAGTTTGAGCTTCTCCATCCCGGAACTAAATTCTGTCTACGGTCTTAGTTTAACGGGAGTTAAATATTATTCACTTGTATGTAAAATGCGAATATTATACAAGATTGTTTATGACTTTTAGATATATATTAATATTTATATACATTTTTAAGTTTTGTTAATTTTAATCACTAATGTTAAGTTTGATATAATTTTAAGATTAATTTTGTTTTGTTTAGTTAAAAACAGTGAAGTACATAATTTTTAATGTCCAGTTTGAGCCTCTCCATCCCGGAACTAAATTCTGTCTACGGTCTTAGTTCAAAGGGAGTTAAATATTATTAACTTGTATGTAAAATACTAATATTATACAAGATTGTTTATGACTTTTAGATATATATTAAAATTTATATACATTTTTAAGTTTTGTTAATTTTAATCACTAATATTAAGTTTGACATAATTTTAAGATTAATTTTGTTTTGTTTAGTTAAAAACAGTGAAGTACATAATTTGTAATGTCCAGTTTGAGCCTCTCCCTCCCGGAACTAAATTTTATCTACGGTCTTAGTTTATAGGGAGTTAAATATTATTCACTTGTATGCAAGGTCGCAGGGGGAGGGATTTAGGGGACCAGTTCTCCTCCGAAATTCTCAAAGAGCGTTTCGTGGAAAAAAAAATGGACCATATGTGTGAGTGTGTCATCTGTCTAACTGTGCATAGACAGCATTGAGCTTAGAACAATAACGCTTAGTTAAACAGTAGGTGCAAATTTTATTCGACAAGGGGATGCAGATTGACTAACACTTTTGGCAACTCATCACAATATAGTTGCACAGTCGGAAGAAATTGTGAAAATTTTTTAGCGAAAATTTCAAAAAGAGCATAGTTTATAATATATAGGTAAAAATTTGAACATTTTTATTTTCTTTCAAAATTATTCTTTTTCTTCGATCATACTTCGGTTTCAAGAATTAGGATTTATATCTTATCAGTGTTATTTTTACTATTAAATTCATTGTGTAGTTACTACATGACTCATTCAAGGCTATAAGTTAATTCATTATATTATTTTTTAATTATTTTGTTATTTTAAAACCACACTGTATTATGATACTCATTAGGTGTATGCATACATATGAAAACCTGTAGTTTTATTGAAGTGTCATTCACAAAAAATGACGTCCCCCTCCGAATATAATTTCTGGATACGACCCTGCTTGTAGGTAAAATGTGAAAATTATGATGTAATAGCTAGTTAACAATCAGACAAAATTACTATGAAGGCAGATTTCAATTCAACACCCTTCCCCATTATATCCTAATAGTTTGAAAACTCAAAGCTGTGTTTTGAGGGAAATGTCCGTTATTTACAACTCTGCACGGCTACATTTCCACGTTTTTCGGGAGATGACAAGCATTAGCGAGTAGCGAATGAAGCTCCTTAGCAGAGTAATAAATGCAACTTCTCTGTTCAACTTACGAGCTGACATTCATCACAACATTATCAATCATCGTAACTTATCTAAGAGCCCATTAGCCTTTTTACCGACATTCGAGTGCAACTGGACAGATCGTCTTTTGAACCATGAATCCAAACCTGGTCTCTCAGCTGGGAGGTCCGCGTTCAAGCAAATGATCTTTCCATCCCTTCGTTAATAGTTAAAATAATTAATTTGAATTGATTAATAGTTCGTCATCAGCCTGAAGATCATTGAGTGCGATTGGCAGAATTGACAATTCGCGAATAATAGTGGCAATTATATTCTATGATCCTAAAAGCCTGATGATGAACCATTAATTAGTTTGAATTTGCTTTGCTTTGATTTTCATTACGGATTCATACGAAATCATGCGTTTATCGAAAGTTTAATGTGCTGTATAAGCACCTTTCTTTTGTTTAGTATGCTAACTAAAATTGATCTTGCATCAATGTCTTTCTTACATGAAAATATTTAAAATATTATGCTTGATTAAGAAAGAGGGCAATTTTTGTTTTAATATCTATATATCGGAAGTGTATGTCCCTTAAAAAATGCTGAGATTTTTGTATACTAGTGTATAACTGTTACTCCTCTATTATGCGATAAAAACATTACCGCCATTTCAAAAATTGAAGGATTTAGCTAATTGGGGATAAACAAACAATTAACCAACATGGTTTCGATGTAAAGACCCCTATTTGGGCATAAAACTTCTTATTTCTACCATTTTATATGCTTACAGGTATCTTGTTTTCTTTGTTACCTTTTAGATTTTTTATAATGATTTTCACTATAAACGGATCAGCTCAAACAAATATGAAAAAAAAAATTGTTTTAAGCACCCCTGTAAAATTTGAAATTTGTTACACAGGGCCCTTAGTTTCCGTTGTACATATCTATTTACATTTTTAAAAATTATTTTAGTATTTTTATTTTACAAAAATTGACTTATTGCATGTATAACGTAATTTTGTATTAACAGCGGAGAGACAAGACAGTTGAGTGAATGTCGAAAAATTTATCTTAAGCTTTGGGGGGCTGAGAATAAAAGTTTTTTCGTGGATAAGAAGAATAGAGCATTGTTTTTTTATGAAATGTTTCAACTTTAATATTTCTGCCCCATTTGTTATGTTTTTATGTTTAAGACGTTGAAAATAAATTTCAAATTTTTCCGTTTTAAAATAGGACTAACTATTGCCTGAAAAATTCAGTTTTATGTCATGGACGATTTTAAATTTATATCGAAAACAATTCTAACTTTAATGATAAGTTCTACCCCACATCGAGTTAATAATGGGAAAAAATGTATTTTCATGGCAATATCATTTGAAGAAGGGATGTCTATAAAACAATCTGTACATAGGGAATCTATTTTCTGCTTCTCTGTGCTAAGTAATTCTGAACAACATCATGCAACCCTATCGATTTATACATTTTTAAAGCATCGATACTCTAGAAAGATTTCCCAAAGTGATTTCCGATATAAACTAGTATAATCAAACAACAAAAATAATCCTGATAATTATAAATAACTGAAAATAACAATAATTCTACCTTTGAAAGGCTGTAATGCTCCAGGAGGCCAAATTATCCAGAGGGAAATTTCTGAGTAAGCGTGAGCACTTTGTTGTACACTTGACTGATTCCCCTCTCTACTTCTATGTTCTGTTGAGACTAAATTGAAAATTGAACATATTGAAATTAGCATCTTCAAATCCTTACGTAATGAAATTCTGGGTGGGACATGAGTTGCATTAAGATTACTTATTTTATTGTGCTGCACGTCTGCTGTTTGCCTTTAAATGAAAAATAAAAATATATTATTTAAAAAGATAGAAGTAAGATTAATGTCCTAATAAGATTAATGCACGTAACACTTGTGGAAAGTAAGACCAGAAAGCAACATATTTCAATTCTACATTATTTATGCTATCTAAATTTAAAAAAAAACTCAAAAGTTATAGTACCTTATTTCAAACATGCAAAAAATAGTTTAGAAAATTTAAGCATAAAAAAGAAAATTTATTAGCAATAAAAATATATTTTCTGCAAACAAAAATACATATCTCTTTTAAATATTATTAATTACTTTGCACAAAAATCATCTTTACACAAAGAACTGAAAATTAAACTTTGAGAGAAATGATTTTCATTAATTTAATAAACCTAAGATTTATTTTAGTAATAATCCTGTGAATATGATCAAATGATAAATAGTAAAACTTTCATACGAAAATTGAACTTGTATCACCCTTTAGTATGGACTATAGAGTAAATAGTCTTAATTTCAGTGTTACAAGATAGCAGCTATCAACAAAACTATTTTGTTCAAGCCCACGGTGTAAATGACATCCAATTTTGGGGTATATAAAACACGGTGATACAAAGTGTTAAATCTACATAAATAATCAGTAGGGATTTTTATGTAGCAAGAAGCAGTTTTAATCCCATATATTTTATTATATCTTTTCCATCTCGTAGTCCTCAGAAACGTTGACTAGTTTAACAGAAATGAATTTTAAAAGTAACTTAATGGTGTTTTATTATCTTAATAGAATTTTGAAAGAAACCTATCTGAGGTTACCTCAACTGCACAAAGTAATGCAGATCTGCAACACGATGATAGTATAAAGGTTAAAATCTATACCCAAATAATACAGAAAAGGCTTTTTAAGCACAACTAGTAGCACGAACTACATTGAATAACATATATTTTCTATTCCGTCTCCTATTTCAGATCCTTTGAAACGTTTAATAGCTAAGAAGAAATGAAATTTTAAAAGAAACTTAATGTTTCAGTTGTATTGTCTTGTTAAAATTTAGAAAGAAACCTATTTGTTTCTATGATTTTAGCCCAATTGCAAATTAAATCTTTCCAAAGAGCTGCAAACCTCAACAAAATGGTACAAAGAGTTAAATCTACAGAGATAATACAGAAGAGACTGAAAAAATAACCATTAAATTCTTTGTATTCTCTTTGCCCTGTCTTATGTGAAGTCCTCTGAAATTTTTAATAATTTGGCAGAAATAAATTTTAAAAGTAATTAATGTTACTGCTTAATTACATTGTTAAAATTTACAAAAAAGAAAAAAAAGCGATTTGAGTCTGTTATGATTACAAATTACAGTCTTCCAAATTGCTGTAGACCTGAAACACGAGGATTCAAAGTGTTAAATCTACAAAAATAATACAGAAGAGACTTTTTATGAACACACAGCAGCAGTAAATGCATTGAATCCTATATATTTCCTCTTCCGTCTCTTATGTAAAATACTCTAAAATGTTTAATAGTTTAGCAGAAATGAATTAATGTTGCAGGTTTATTATCTTCCTAAAATATTGAAAGAAAGCGATTTGATTCTAGCACGATTGTAAATTAAAGCCCCTCCAAAGTAAGACAAAGATCACGACAGAGAGATTATTTACGAGTACTCTATCTGGAAAATACCGTTTCCGTTTATTTTGGAGTGTGTTCGAAATTTGAATCTTAAAAAACGCTATTGAGTTAGCCGTAGACGACGACTAAAGCGGAGAGCTCATCTCGCTGTGGCGCACCCGACCAGATATTTGTGTACATCCGCTAATGACCTCCGTAAAGAATCGTAGAAGAACCCGACGCAAACGTCATTAACGTCGTGTATTAAAGATGATGAATGTTAAAGCCATGAGCGGGAAACGCTCCTAGAATCGTGCACGAATCAAGAAACCTAATTGAGACGCGACAGTGGGCAATACATCACGAGCAAATACCGCAATATTTTGGAAAACGATTTTTACTCCTTGTAAAATATCGGATACAACGAATTGCGATAAAAATCATTTATTGCGGCGGCTTATCACTCTTACCGCATAATACCGAGTTGACATAGATTGAGTAATTAGGCTGCATTAATTAATCTTTTCGCTTTTCCTCTCTGAGCAGTAGGCGTAAGACGTAATTGACGTTCAGTGCTCCGTAATTTCCATGAAGAAGCCATCACGGTAGAGATACTGCGCGGTCGCGGCATTTTAAATTCAAATGTATCGGGATTTTTGATGGGTATCGTAGGCTTCCGCTAATTTAACTCCTATTTATTTATGTTGGATAGACTGTTTATTGATTAAAAAAGATGGGATACATTAAAAATTGATTTAAATAGAGGAGAATCGATTAACAAGGTCAAACTCAATTCAGATGTTTGTGCTTAGTCTCGGTTATAGCAGTCGAGTAGAATGATCTTTCTTCGATAAAGATTGATTGATTTAATCGTTAAATTTGAATAAAGATGAGCCGTAATGATAGCAGAAGAGATTTAGGACTTTTTGTATCTATTTAAGTGAAAATTCATTGTTTGGGTAGCTACGTCTCCATTCTCCAAATTGTACGACTCTACATAATTATAACGACAGATAATTACCAATCATATAAATTTATATGAAAAATAAATTTGGACATCTATTTATTATATTTTATATTATTGATAGGGAAAATACTATTGGATAATAATATGGAGACATTTCAATTTGAAACTTATACATAAATTATTTGTAATTAATTCGTATTTTTCTTTAAACGCTACATAATACATCATGCGATTTTGCTAGGCAACTAGAACAGTTCTTGCTATCTCTTTTTTTTATTCACAGAAGTTTTACAAAAATACTCTGTTTACAGACTACTTTCGATAAAGTTGGGTTGCTTAAAAGTTGTTTTGGCACCCATGTACTAGTAGAAAAAGTAATAAAAGAAGAAAAATCCTTGTCCAAGATGTATATTATTACTCCGGTATAGGTAATTTCAACATCTGAAGAGGTTTAATTGTTTAGATTAACTTGAGTAATTTAACTATTTATGGAATAGAATATGCTATTTTAGTATCAGTTTCAATAATTACAAAGGTCTCTATTTTAAGAGAAAATTATATATGAGAAAAGTTTAATAATAAAGCTCAATTTCCCTATTGGGTGTATCGCTCACTTTAACCTATATCTAATAATTAAAAAAAAAAAACAGTGAATCCTAGTCCCACACTAGAACAACAAAGAACAAATGACAATTGACATATAACCCCCAACCAAAGCGCTGGAGAACAAACAACCAAATCAACAATACATGAACAACGTGTCCTCATGCTTAATAATGTAATGCATGAATGAAATGAGATTATTTCGAGTTGTGGGATTCAAATCCAATTGACAGAGCAAAATTTCAGAAAGACTGTGAAGCAAGAAAAAAGCACATTAAGAATCGAGGATAGAGGCTAACATAAATATAGTGAAAATCATCCACACCAACTTCACCAGAGTAACAAATTAGAAACTATTTAAGATACGAAGGTTATATTTCGGCAATGATTAGTAATAATTTAAAATAAAAGGTGGGTTTGATCAATTCCTAGAGCAAGAGATTTTAAGGGCTACCACAAATTATGTATGAATAAAATATTTCCGGGAATTACGAAACCGTTTCGTATTTATATTCGTATCATAAACATGTGGGAATAATTTTTATCCTCTAAATGTTAAAAAGAATAAGTTTTCGAAAAAAGCCATAGCTCCGGAGAATCTAATCCAGATGAATAATTGAAAAGCAACAACAAAAGAAAGTGAATTGAGCGATTTGAAAGGTTATTAAAATGGAAGTAATTAAAAGTTTAGAATTTTGTTTCCGAAAAATAAAATTAAAATTAATTAATGTTGAGGAAAGAGCGTTGGGAAAAAGCAAGTACTAATTTAGCGTGTGTGCGCAAGAATTGCGTTGTCTTTTGGTGCAAGTTGTCTCTGTGATTTCGGATATGGATACAGGTCACGCCACTTTCTTGTTCCACGTCTTGTCATGGATTAACTGTTAGGAGTCCCTTGAAGTATATTTTAACCCAAGCATATTTTAAGAGTGGAGGAGAGTAATATGTATACATCATTCCATATTTTCATTTTAAGCTGTTGGAACTTATAACAAAATACACAGTTATTGTTTATGTAATAATTTCAAACTTTATTGTCCGTTAAAAAATTTCAATGCTAAGTATGATTTAAACCTAATTGTAATTAAAGTATTTTTTCAGTCATGAAATTTCTTATATTCCGCTATAAAATCATAACGTTATGTTTGCTTTGTAGAAAATTGTTCGTGTTCTCCGTAAATTTATTTATTATTTCTTCATATTTAAATCTATATATGATTCCATTTCTCCTACACAAGTAGGAACAATTAAAAGGCACAGCAAACAAACATTTCCGTAGCTGTAATCAGTAGGGGTAAACAAAGTTTTAAAATATATATAACAAATTAACAATTAATTATGCTATTATCCAAATCGATTATCATCTATAAATCCTCAAACTGAACAGAGGTATTAAAATTTCTCAAAAATTAAGAAAGCATTAAAACATGCAAAAAAAATAGATAGTTATTAAAACTACGCTCAAAATTTATTCAATGCAGAAGATAAAACAATGATTCTAGGAATACTTACCATGAAAAATATGTAATAGTCCCCTTTCAAACGCTCCATTTGCTTGAAATAGCAGAGATTTGAAATAAATAAGTCCTTGTTTGATAAAACTATAATTCATTATTGTCTGTTAAGTGTTGTAGTAAGAGACAAAGTTTTGGTTATTTTACAAAATTTGCATTTAAATTATAGACATGCCTATAGTTCAGGGTAGAACCAGCGAAAAAAAAACTGTCTTGTGAAAAAAAAAATAGGAAACATTTTGACTAAATTATAAGGGAAGTTAGATCATGTTAATGTAATTTCATAATGAAACTATTTTCTTAATATACACAAATCTATCATCTCTCCATTAAATAAAACTAACCTAAATGCTACACTAAATAAGTCTATGTTTAGAAGATATTTTTTGTCAGTAGTAATTGAAAGCTATTAAATGGTCCCTCTAAAGCAAGCAGGTATAGCAGCTATAAAAACCAAAATGAACAAAGATTTATTCCCATAAGCAGTGGCGTAGCAAAGAGGGGTATGGGGGACGATGATATAAGTTATTGATTTATTTGTTTGTTTGGAGCAGTACGGTCTACTGTTATGCAACACAAGGGCTAAATAAATGATTAAAAGTTGAATATTTGAATAAACCCGCATGAGGATTGCTGTCTATATGTATGTATATTATATATGTAAGGATTGCTGTATTAATTTTGAGATATGAGATGAAGGGGGAGAACATCCCCCCTCCCATGAAACACTTCTCTTTACACCCCTAGCCACAGTTAGTGACTTAAAAATAAAAACTTTATATACGTTAATCTTTATTTACCATACATTGCATGCAAGGTTTGTTTCTCCCGTTTTCAAGTATTAAAGTGTATTACGAACTCGTTTATTCAATGTTCAATTAGATAAAATATATTTTGATTTAAATCTTTTTAAATTTACCAAATAGACGATGTTATAAATGATTAACTCGTTTATTTGTTTATTTAGAACACTACGGTCTGGAACCATACATTGCATAAAATGTTTGTTTCTCCCATTTTCAAGTATTAAAGTGTATTATGAACTCGTTTATTCAATGTTCAGTTATATAAAACATATTTTGATTAATTTTTTTTTATTTACCAAATCAACGATGATATAAATGATTGACTCGTTTATTTGTTTATTTGGAACACTACGGTCTACTGTTACGATACACAAGGGTTAAATAAATTATTGAAAGTTGAATATTTTAGTACAATTTATAAATGCATGACATTAAAATTAAACTTTCAATTTCTAGAAATTTCTCATTCACGTAAAGTATAAAGGTAAAGAAAAATGAACAAAAAATGTATTTCAACTGTAATTTATACTCTTAATGCCTTTATTATACTGATTTGTTTTAACTTATAGGGGGGGGATGTTCGATTTAGAATTCAATGAAATTTTGCTAGTGTAGTAAATCTGAAAGTACCATTAATTACTTGTCAATATTACAGCATTCAAGTTACATCAGTAAAAGAAAAGATGGTGATCAACATTTTTGACCAACATACCACATTAGTCCCCCCCCCCAAAAAAAAAAAAAAAAATTCAAAGAATAATATAACTCTCAGAGACGAGCAAGTAAAGTCTTTTAAAAACAAATAAAGACATGCAAAATTAATCTTTTAATCTTTACAAATTTCTCATTTCTTCAAAAGATTAAAATATAGAATATATTTTAATGGTACATTAGCATATTCTATATTTTGATCCTTTAAAGAAGTTAGAAATTTGTAACGAACCATCATAGCACATTAACCACCGAAAAAAATTCGAAGAACCCTATTACCTTCATAGAAGACGAGCAAATAAAGTCTTCTAAATACAAATAAAGACATTTAAATTTAATCTTTTAATCATTATAAATTTCTCATTTCTTCAAAAGATCTAAATATAGAATATATTTTAATGGTACCTTAGCATATTCTATATTTCGATCCTTTAAAGAAATTAGAAATTTGTCAAATATTAATTTTAATTGTCTTTAGTAGTATTTAGAAAACTTTACTTACTCATCTCTCTATGAAGGTAGTATAGTTCTTTGATTTTTTTTTCTATAAAATAGGTAGAAAATATTGAATAATATAAAAAGAACATAGTTCAACAAATATATGCATTAATATTCCCTTTGTTTTCTGATCTGTCTTAACTTATGGAGTAATGTTTAATTCGGAATTGAATGGAACTTTGCAAGCTTAGTTAATGCTAAGGTACCATTAATTTCATGTGTCAATACTATTGTCTTCAAGTTATATCAGTAAATGAAAGTATGGTGACTCATTTTGACCAGCATAGCTCATTAGCTTTTGAAAAAAAAAACGAAGAACTCGATTACCTTCATACAGAGACGAGCAAGTAAAGTCTTCTAAATACAAAAAAAGACATTTAAATTTAATCTTTTAATATTTACAAATTTCTTACTTTTTCAAAAGATCTAAATATAGAATATATTTTAATGGTACCTTAGCATATTCTATATTTCGATCCTTTAAAGAAGTTAAAAATTTGTAACGGTTCAAAGATTAATTTTAAACGTCTTTAGCCGTATTTAGAAAACTTTACTTGCCCATATCTCTATGAAGGTACTATAGTTCTTTGATTTTTTTCTTCCATAAAATAGGTAGAAAATATAAAATAATGTAAAAAGAACCTATTGCAACAAATATATGCATTCTTATTCCCTTTGTTTTCTGATCTGTCTTAACTTATGGAGTAATGTTTAATTCGGAATTGAATGGAACTTTGCAAGCTTAGTTAATGCTAAGGTACCATTAATTTCACATGTCAATACTATTGTCTTCAAGTTATATCGGTAAATGAAAGTATGGTGCTTCATTTTGACCAGCATAGCTCATTAGCTTTGAAAAAAAAATCGAAGAACTATATTATCTTCATACTGAAACGAGCACGAAAAGTTTTCTAAATACAACGAACTCCTTTAAAAACAATTTTGCTCGAAATTTTAGAAATTTTTAAATCGATTGCGTTGCTTTTGTGGAAAAAGTGATAAATTGCATCAGGAGTACTAGCATACTTTATTTTTTGGTTCAAGCATTTTGTGATGTTCATAATAAATTATCTAAAAAAGTAATATTGATAATATTTTTGTTGAATTATGGATGAAAACACATAAGATTAAATACATTCTCAATGTCATGGAAACTATTGTAGAAGGTTTAATTTAAAGAATTATAATTTTTAAAGCATTTTTTATTTCATCAAGTTTACGAATACACTCGACACATTTTCGCATGCTCGCAATAAATTAAAATCTTACATTTTGTGGGAATGGTAAATAAACATTTTGTGAAATATATATATATATATATATATATATATATATATATATATATATATATATTTCTATTTAAAGCCGATTCTGAACAGTTACTAAAATCCCTGCCATCAGCGGTATTCAACACCAATATCTTCGGAAAGCTAGCGCACTATTGATCCAGACATCACCTAGCAGATAATGCTTTGTGTAATTTAAATATAAATTTAGAAAATTTAATCCGATCATAATTTTTATAAAAAACAGAAAAATATAAAGCTTGTGTTTATTTTGATATGTTTACAAATGATTACAAATAACAGTATTAGCACTACACTTTTTATTTTAAAATAGTATCATTCTGATGTTCACACTTTCATCTAAATACGAAAACGTTTTAATTTTGAAACAAAGGGCAAGAGTTATTTGATTGATTGATTGAATGGTATGTTATTTATTCTCATTACTCCATAATATAGAGATAAGATATTAATTAATATGTATATATCGTTGAAATAATTCAGGCGTTAACCTGCTGAATTTCAGGAAAATTACTCCTAAGGACCCATGTTTCCTTATTATAGGGATGAGAAAAACTACAGCTCATCTTATGTGGGTTTTATATGGCTGTCAA
>CM063503.1:89611182-89638682 GCA_032207245.1 Pardosa pseudoannulata | reverse complement strand
ATATAAAATATATACACGAACTGAAAAAAATTAATATCATTTACCAAGATAACTTTCGAAGCATGCATATTAGAAACTAAATTTTTTAGATCCAGTTGAAGTAAAATATCTGTTTTATTCTGTAAAACAAAAACTTTAGAGTATCTAATATTTTAATATAAAAAAAAGTTTGAAAATGCTTAAGAAATTGAAAGTTAAAAAATTAACTTCATCACAGTGTTAAATAAAATATATCGCTTGCATTAATAAAATTGAAGTTCACCGAATAAAAACGCTAATTAGATTATATTTGATATAAAAAATTAGTTTTCAGTTTACAAATTTCATTACTTATTTTGGGAGTAAGTGGATTTCTATGTTATACATTTGATGTATACATTTTACTGTTGTTTTAAATATGTATTGCTTCTTAACAAAGAACAAAGTTAGATATATTTTTATAAAGATAGGCTATTAATAATGATCTAGGAAAATCCTATTCCAAAAAGAAAAAATCTTTTATTTATATTGAATCCAAAATAGGCCTTTATAATGAAACCTTTTCAGCTCGAAAGGTACTATGTTCCCTTAAATGAGAATAAATACGTGAATGTGAACTGTGTTTAAAATGTGAATGAACTGCAGTGATTGTACGGGGTTCATTCATTTTGTACAACTGTGTTAGAAACTTAAACATATGCACAGATATTAAAATTCATAACTTTCAATGAATGAAAGGTTAGCACGTAACAATAATGGTGGCCCAGATGTTACGAGGTAATGATCTTCAATGATTTTTTGACATCATTGATTTGCGATATACATACAAGCTAAAAAAGGCAACTGCATGTTAAAACCACAATGTTTTTTGTTTTGTTTTGTTGAAAAAAAAACCTAACCTTGTGTTAGTCCTTATTTTAACATGTGTAGACCCTTAATTTTTGTATTTAAGTTCGAAGACTCAATCGCTTATTTGGTAGTCAACATTTTTCATTTGAAACAATGCAGTTTATTTTGGTAATTTTTAAGAAAATATTCGGTGAATGTTGCAAATCGTTTATGCAAATTGTTAATTTAAAGTTATGATTTACTGAACACGGATAAATATTGAAGTATTACTAAATAAATCCTTTTTATCAATCAACCAATTAATCAAGCATTAAAATGTCTTGAATCAAATAATTGTTTTTTAAAGTTAAGCTTTTTATATACTTTGTTAATTTTTAAGATGCTTCTTGTGCTTAATAGTTCGATTTTCTTTGAATTTTAACTTACTTAAAAAAAATATTGAACACATTTTGAGGGGATTTGGAAATTACTGATTATTTTTTAATGAATCGAGTAGTTAATTTAAAGGAAATGTTGTTGTTTTTTTGCCTGCACACTGAATTTTTGTTTAAAATCCAGGCCTTCTAAATTTAATTTGAGCTGTACTAATCTACATGCATCCGAAATTTAATAGCGATACACGTATTCATTTTATTGTATAAGAGTATAGTTTTATTGGAGTGTTTGGTAATAAATTTGGTAAAATTTTGTTAGAATCTAAGGAAAACTAAGTAGCGAAAGACATTGTACATTGTACAAGAATTTTAAAAATTTATATTTTTATAAATAATCTGATTTAAAGAAAGAACTAATGTGATTTATTCTGTTTCTTTACCTTAATGTTAATCATATGTGTGCCCAATTTCATAGCTCTAAGCTAGTAATTTGCAAAGTAACTACCACCCATTTAAAAAATTATCATACAATTTTCTATTTACCTCAGATTTAAATTAAAAATCCCCCAAAACTTTTAGTTTTATCCCAGCAGATGAAAATGGAAATTTTTGATTTGATTGATTTATTGCTATATATTGATACAAACTTGCGGAGTTATATGATTTAGCCTATGAATTTTTAAATAATTTTGATTTCTTAATACATTAGATTTAAAAATGTATTTATATATGATTTTCACAAAGCTAAAATGTAAACAAATATTCCATTTGATGTAAACAGGCAAGCTCTGGATTACTTTGTTTACAAATGTCTAATAAAGAGCGAAATAATGCATCTTATCCTCATTACGTTGCAGCAATTTATCATTAACAAATTGCGTTCACTATTTTATTAAGTACAATTTTCCTCGGATGAACTTTACTTCAAAACCGTGTTGATGCATAAAGTGTGTGATAATAAAAATATCAATTTAAGATAGTGCAACTCACATATTAAATAATTTATCTTAATACCAGCTTGGCTACTTACAATGAGTTCTGAGACTTAATATCCACACCTTCCGTTTTATTTATAATTCGACGGATAGAGCTTGAAGAATGATGTAGCTGAATCTGTTTCAATCGCTTACACGCCGACTGCTATTAATCATCTCTACTGTGGCAAATGTATTTCGAAAACTAAACAAACTTCTAATACAATGCTTCGTCGAATCCGTTGCATTCGACGTAAGTATTATCTAAGTATAATTAGACGGAGTTAAAAATGCATTATTGCGTTTCTTCAGCTCATTTGGCCCACTGCCATAATAATGCAAAATCTGGTACTTGCTGTCTAGGACATGGGTTTGATAATCGGAGAAAAGTCGAGAATAAATTTTTGGAAAATCAGATGGAATATACAGGTGTGTTTGGGATATTTTCAGTGCCAGAAAAGATTGCAAAAGGGAAGAGAAAAGGTTTTCTTGTGCTTTGGTAGATTCGTCAAGTTTTAAATAACAGTATAGACAATGAAACCTACAACGTTTATCATACTTAATATATATATATATATATATATATATATATATATATATATATATATATATATATATATATATATATATATATATAATATATATATATATATATATATATATATATATATATATATATATATATATATATATATAAATACATACATATAAATATAAGCTTCCACTCAGGATTTTTGTCTTGGCTAAACAAATTAAATAGCATTCAATTTTTCAGTTTTAGTTATTTCGTTGGAATGATTAAAAAAAACACCAAGATTAACAAATGCAAAAAATTTGAAATTTAATTAAAAATATATGAAGAAATCATAAATTGAAACATTTTTTTGGCCAATTTCTGATTTTATCATTTATGCTAAATTCAGTATTTAATATTTCTATGAATATTTAACAAAGCTAAAAGAGAAGTTCTTCCTTTTTTGTTTTTCTCATATATGTTTTCATCTTTAGCAACATCGAACATTTTGCTTATCTGCTTAAGAGGGATGGGGTTGCTCAAGCAAACCCCTTTCAACAGGGTGCAAGCCTGTATATACATATATGCTAGAGCAACGCTAAGGGCTTTAGTTAATCATATATAAATATACAGTAATGTTAATTGAATGTATCACAATTAAATATTTGAAATAGAAAAATTCATCACAGTAAAATTTTATTATCCTTACTAGATAAAGGGTAAGATCAACTCTTATAAGAAATATTTTTCACAATTAATTAGAATATCTTTAATGGTAAAAAATATTAAAATGTCTAATTTTAATTGCCTTATAATTAAAATGCTTTGCATTTGCGTGCAAAGTTTTGGCAAGGTAGGAATAAATAGCGTTTAATCTCTCATTCATCATATTGTGTCATAGAACCAAATATTTTAATGTTTATTACATAAATATTTTAATAATATTGATTCATAAATACTACTTCCATGAATCCTTAAGTATTATAAGTACTGTAAAATATAAATAATTTGTTTTCTTTCATAAAATTAAAAACAGAACCATTAACCACATATTTTTTTAAATATGAAAATCATATAATATTTTGTTTTTTTAAATTGCTAGTCATAAAATGATATTCTAGATTAAATTGAACAAAAAAATTGTTTTTATTCACTACAGTCCTATTGGACGGCTTAAAAATAGTTTGTAAAACTTTTGTATTTTTACGGATTGATTTTTCCTTTACCTCGAAAGTAGATAGCAATCCTATAAACAGTCTCTCAAATTTTTGAGTATCAGTTACTAATTATAATTTTGTTATTTGGATCGATATTTTATGATTTTTCGAACCTCACTCATACATTTCTTTTTCGTCAAATTCATCGACTGCAAACTTGATGTATAGCTGCATATTATAAAAATTCTCTTTACAGTATTGTAAAGAGAGAGTACTGTACTTATATCAAATAAAAATATCCGATCTAGAAAGCTTTTTTTTTTAAATAAATGGCGTCATTTAATGTTTAAAATGATATCTGATCACTAATGAGAACAGGTTGTAATGTATAAAATTGTTTACATTTTATATTTGTTTTACTCTCAGGAATCCATAATCACTTAGATTTAAGAAATTTATCAACATGCATTCGACAAAAATAGTCTGTGAATTAGTGGGTTAAATAAAATTCAAAGAGATTTATAATAAGTTTAAATGGCTGAGAGATTAGGGCAGCAAATTAAACAAAATACAAAAACTTAATAGAAAACACTTTGGACTTAGATGATAAATTTCCCGCATATATTAAAAGTTTGCATTGGTATAAATAGCTTTTCAAAAAACTATTAAAGTGTCAAAAATTAAACGCAAGCAAAATGTATTGTTTCTATATTCACTTCTTCGGCAAATATGAAGATTCAACATTTCAGTCCTGTGATACCAGTTGTTATTGAGGATTTAATCAAAATTGAAGCCGCATATGATGCACAGATGTGCAGAAAATGTCATTGAAAATTAAAAGTTTGTTGAAAAATTATTTTTAACTTTTCTTTTCTCTTTTGCTTAAACTCGGAGAGTCATAAGAGGGTTAAATGTTTCTCACAAGGAATGCTCTTTAAGATTATTTATTTCCCTGTTTTAGGCAAGCATTCTACAATGACTATTTTATTATATAAATACTATTATATAAATGTTTATTATTAAGTCTTTATTATATAAATGTTTTAGCTATTATTAGTACATTCTTCTAGCACAATTAATTACACTTAGATAATATTAGATATGAATTGAGAAGAAGTATATTTTCAGAATATAAACTGGGCCTCATATATGGCTTCAATTTGTATTTACTTCTTGAATATAAGATTGAAGAGATGATGTATCAGATTGGATAAAGAAGTGAATACAGAAACTAAACTTTTGGTTTTTGTTTAATATTTGTATCTTTACTACTAATAAGTTTTAAAAGAGTAAAATTTTAATATAAATATAAAATGTGTCATCTAAACGCACTGGTCTTTATAACATGTTTAGTTTGTATCCTTAGCCATTAAAAATGATATGAGTTTACTTGAATTTTATTTAAATTTGTCCTGCTGAACTTTTTGCTTAATAATCTAAAACGTCATTTTGACTGTAATAATTCAAAGATAGTTTTTATTTTTTATTTTTATATTTTAAGTGAGAGGTGTTAATACCTTATTCCTAATTGAATCTTTGTATCATGTTTATATGCAATAGCAAAGGTTTATACTTTAAATAGACTTTATCAATAAATTACAAATCAGCATAAAAAATCAGTATAAATCAGCAATAAATCAGCATCAGTAAAATCAGCATGTACCGAGTGCATTTAATGACATTATGGCAGTTAATTTGAAAATCGTTAAATTATATTTTCAAAGCATCATTAATAACTAAATTAGTTAATAAATTATTATTTTCTCGCATACAATTTTTTTTCTTACAATTTTATAGTCATTAACTGAGGAAAGACAGAAATTTTATATTCAATCCCCAAACTTTACCATCACTTTATGAATGATTTAAATTGAGTAAGAATTATAGTATAATACAGCAGCACATCAATAATTTATTGTAGTTATTCATGAATGGTTTTACTGAAATAATGATATTGTTTAAACTGTATCAAAACTACAATGAATATAAGATCCATCCAAGTGTTTACTTGTAGTTAATATTTTAGAGAATGTGTAGTTATTTAAATTTAAATTCAACTTGAATATCTTGATAGCTTAAAAATATCGCTTTATTTTTTTGTTTTTCTAAACCTTTGATTTATTTTGTAGTAGCTTAATATTAATTCATAATATTCTTTATTTTTCTTGATAGATGTATCTATTATATGTTTTTCTTTATAGATATATTAAACCCTCCTTGATGTAATTGCTTGGGAGTTTTAAAAAGGAAAATTCCTCGTTTTTTGATTGACAACTTATGCGCTCTCGTAAATAAACACATTCAACCAAGTTCAGTTATATCCAGCAGCTTGTTGAAAAGCTTGTTGGTTGATTCATTGATGAATCGTAGAGAAATAAACTAATAAACTGACTGTAGATGAAAAAAACATATTCTTTTATTTAATACGATACTATAAAAACAGACAAATGATTTCTGCTTATCAGTGAAAGACATTTTTCCTGTTACAAGCTACAAGTCTTATTTAAATCTTTGATTTTGTTTTTAATGTTAGGGTATTATTTTGAACAATCATTTACAAATACTTATTATTATTTACCTTGATGTAATTGCTTGGGAGTTTTAAAAAGGAAAATTCCTCGTTTTTTGATTGACAACTTATGCGCTCTCGTAAATAAACACATTCAACCAAGTTCAGTTATATCCAGCAGCTTGTTGAAAAGCTTGTTGGTTGATTCATTGATGAATCGTAGAGAAATAAACTAATAAACTGACTGTAGATGAAAAAAACATATTCTTTTATTTAATACGATACTATAAAAACAGACAAATGATTTCTGCTTATCAGTGAAAGACATTTTTCCTGTTACAAGCTACAAGTCTTATTTAAATCTTTGATTTTGTTTTTAATGTTAGGGTATTATTTTGAACAATCATTTACAAATACTTATTATTATTTATTGATTTCAGGGAATCTTGTTAAAGTGACCTTTGGATAATAAAATTTGTGCAAGATGTGATTAAAATATCCTATACTTCAACTTTAAAGGTAATCAGATTTTTTTATCATTTAGTTAGTACCTTATTCTATTTAATATTTTACAGAAACTTAAAAAAAATGGTGTTATATCTCACAGTAACATAAATATTTGTTCGTTTTGTTTGCTGAATAAATCATTACTTTCATCACCTATAAAACATTTCTTCATACTGTTAATTAAATTATATGGTATACGTTTGTTTAAAAATATCATTAAATTTTCAACATTTATGCATTTGATATATGATGATTAAGAGAAAAATATTGTTTTCTCACTTGACTTTGTATAAAATATACAACTACTTCGATGACAAGCAAAAAACTATAGAAATATTTTGCTGTCGAAATATAGAAATATTTTGCTTTTTGATTTCAATAAGAATTTGAAGTAAATATTACAAATTTAGAATAGCTTACAAATGGAACAAAAATCTTAAAAAAATTCAACTTAATATTAAATGCAGAATAATAAGCATGTTTTATGAATCAAATACTAAATTCTCATATTTTATCTGTTATTTCTGGTAGGAATATATATATATATATATATATAATATATATATATATATATATATATATATATATGTATGTATGTATATATTCTGATACTTCATTTATTACTAATTACAGTCACTTATTTCTTTTAATAAATACTCCGATGTTAAATGAGGAATTTACAACTATAGTGAACTAAGTCCATTTTTTTTCTTTTACTAAATAAAACAACTTACCAGGGTTTATAACTTGTTATTTCATACGTACACGCATATGCATATGGTATATAACATACTAGTTATTACCCATTTTCTAAATTAATTTGAGTTTTTAGGAGTCAATTATGAGCTAGGAAATTTAGAACTTAGTTTCTTTACACTTTTCCAGATGGTCTTTGTTCATTTCAGTTGTGATTCCCTCAACTATCTTTGTTAATTTCCAATTTGTTGTAAGATGAGAAGTAATTTTATCGTCATTTGATTAAAAAAATGCTTAAGCATTACCTAGATTTTCTTCATTTTCTTCTTGTAGCTTAGATATTTCTCTTTGTCATATACTGTGCTTTCGCAATAGCGTGAATAAGATAAATTATTTATTTCATTGTATCGAAACTACTTGTTTTATCTTGAGATGGGATTAACTATTAGAGAAGTCGCAGTTTTAACTGATAATCTTGAAACACCTGTTGTTGTTTTTATAGATAAACATAAAAAATACATAAATATGCATAAATATATGTAAAAAAGAGATGAATTCTAATAAACCCCTTGTTATAGAAATAAATCGAAATTTGATGCTTTCTATAAATGCTATTTAATATGGTTTAAATGACAGTTATAAACAAGCTGAGAAAAAAATGCTTTATTTTGAAATTTGGATTGCTATGAATTATTTAATTGACTCACACATTGACATTTCCGTTATTTGTCATAACATCTGAGTGTATCAATCTCAACTATTGTCTAATATGGCAATCGCCGTGTGAGATCACTACTATACTGAAAACTGCTTTTAATGTCCTTCTTTCTGATTTGTATATGCAACTTTGTTATTGGTAATGTTGAGAAAACAAAAGGTTGGGCGTCTTGTATATTGCAAAGAAACAAGAATCATCACTTTTGAAAAGCTGAAAAAAATCTATAGAAGGGAAATTCAGTATAAACAAACATCCAATTTCTCAGGAGATCGCTATAAACGTTTAAATTACAAACTTTAAATTAAATAGACAAATTAAATAATGGTATAAGACTTGGTATTTAAATTAAATAGTCAACCAATCCAAAAAAGTACATTTTGGTTAGATATAGGACTCAGTACCTCCAATTAAATAAAAACATTACAAACTGTTGAATTTGAGATTCTCATTTTGAATTATTCCATCCAAATTTACAGTCATTCAGATAAATATTTAATGATTTAAAGTTTTCCATTTCTATTTAAATGTGTCTTTAAATCTCATTTATTTCAAAGTTTACAATTAGATACGTATGTATAAAATTACATAAAATTACAATTGAGAAACTGGAAAAAGATTTGTGGAAAGGAAATTCAGTATAAACAAACTTCCATTTTCTCAAGAGATCACTATAAGCGTTTAAAATAAAATACTTTAAATTAAACAGTCAAATTAAATAATGGTATAAGACTGAGCATTTAAATTAAATATTCAACCAATCCAAAAAAGTACATTTTGGTTTGATATAGGACTCAGTACCTCCAATTTAGTAAACACATTACCAACTGTTGAATTTGAGTTTCTCATTTTAAACTGTTCTATCCGAATTTATTGGCATTCTGATAAATATTTAATGATTTAAAGTTTTCCATTTCTATTTAAATGTGTCTTTAAATCTCATTTATTTCAAAGTTTACAATTAGATACGTATGTATAAAATTACGTAAAATTACAATTGAGAAACTGGAAAAGGATTCGTGGAAGGGAAATTCCGTATAAACAAACTTCCATTTTCTTAAGAGATAACTATAAGCGTTTAAAATAACATGTTTTAAATTAAACAGTAAAATTAAATAATGGTATAAGACTGAGCATTTAAATGAAATAGTCAACCAATCCAAAAAAGTACATTTTAGTTAGATATAGGACTCAATACCCCCAATTTAGTAAACACATTACCAACTGTTGAATTTGAGTTTCACATTTTAAACTATTCCATTCTAATTTATTGACATTCTGATAAATATTTAGTGATTTAAAGTTTTAAATTTCTATTTAAATGTGTCTTTAAATTTCATTTATTTCAAAGTTTGCAGTTAGATACGTATGCAGTTAAAATTACGTAAATTACAATTAGAAACTGGAAAAAGATTTCTGGAAGAAATCAGTATAAACAAACTTCCATTTTAAAGAAATACTATAAGCGTTAAAATAAATACTTTAAATTAAACAGTCAAATTAAATAATGGTATAACTTTTTTCTAGAGTTCACTGTAAGCATTTAAAATAAGAAAACTTAAATTAAATATTTAAATTAAATAATGATATGAGACTTCGTTTCACTTAAATAGTATTCAAGCAACTGCCAGTCATCTACTGTCAGTCAGTCAGTCTCCATGGACATGCGTCAGGCTAATTGGGCTAAACAAAAATTCAGTTGGGACATTAAATTGTTCCTTATGTACAATGTTGATTAAATCGATGTTTGGCAGCAATAACCTTTAAAATTATTAATATTTTACCTTATAATCACTTTAGCATAAATATATTGATAATAACATATTAAAATATCAAATAAGTTTATTAAAAAAGAAAGAAATTACTTCTCGTGGCCCACTGTCGCTTTAAGAATGACAGATCCCATGAAAAACAAGAAGAGCACTGAAAAAAGTATTCTCTTTTTATTTTTTAATTTCCTGAGTTAATGTTTACATATCCTACATCTCACATAGTTCTAATTTAACGCTAAGTTATTTTTTTCTATAAATAATCTCGAAAATTAAGCTGTATTATTTTCAAAAAATACTTTATTCTACGTATTTATTTAGGCCTGTAAGAAGAGATCAAAAGTGAATTAACTCTCGCATGGGACAATTTTGCTTATCCCTCTGGCATAGGGATTTTTTTTCTTTTTTATTTTCTTTAACTTGATGTTAGAACACAGAAGTTAATCTCAGTCACGAAGCAATTTCTTTGCGCATGCTTAGATCTTATTCAGTTATTTACAGGGAAAATTTCTCATAAAGAATTTTTCCCTGTGGGGAAAACAGCTAGAATGAGTGAGTAGAATATGTACATGGAAATATACATGGTAAAATGCACCGAAACATAATTTTCAACTTAGCTAAAATTTGTCATAGAAGACTAAAGTGTGTTTAGTTACATTAAAATTATAATTTTATGTAATTATGTATGAAAGTAGAACTTTAAAACTTAAATAATTTTTTCCATACATAAAAAAATATTTAAGTTGGCTTAGAATCACTCAGTAAATTATATGTATAACACGCACACATACACACACATACATAGTCGTCATACTTTATATAAATTTATATAACATAACATTCCCTTAAAATGTTGAGATAGTTTTTACAACAATACACAGTTTATTAGTTGATTTATTTTGAAATTTTAAAAACAAAGAATAATAATATATATTTTTGAAAACTAGTCTTCTTATATTACTAAATAATAATTAAAAAAACTTTTAGTAATTCTTAAAATTTAAATAGTTTTTTAATTGTTACAAACATTAACAATATTTTATTGTTCCATTTGATATAAAACACTTCACATAAGTATTGAAAAATTTTTTTAAACATATTAAATCTCAAAAAACTATTATATTTTCAAATCATTATTAACCAAATTTTTTGGTTTATTTATATGAAAATAATATTACTCTAGGAGAAATAGTCGAAAGTACTTTCATATTTTTATGAGACAACAAAGCTTTGTTCAAAGTTTCAATTTAAAAAAATAAATGCAATTTAGAAATTGATTCTTATGAATATAATATCTAAAAGTTGGTTATATGACATAATTAATTAATAGAAGTAAAATAACTATGAATGTCAAAGGAAATATTCAAAACTACAAAACTTATTATACTTTGAAAGTGAAATCAGTTCTGGGATTAATTTTTCGGTTTATGTACAATAATAATAATAATAATAATAATAATAATAATTCATTAAGTGAAATATACGAGAGTAGTTTAATATTTTTATAACTGAAGTCAAAGTCTTAAAGCTTTAATTTTAAAAAATAAATGCAATTTAGGAATCAGAATTTATAATTCTAATAACTAAAAATTTATAACTTAGAATAAATAAATAATATAAATATAATAACAGTTCATCAAAATTTTCAAAATTAATTTGCAGTTCAAACAATTAAGTTAATATTAAAAATTGATCTCTGTTTTATATCAAGCATGTCAACGTTTAATTTAAAGTTTCCATTAAAAAATAAATGCAGCTTAGAAATTAATACCTACAAATACAGTAACCATAAATTTGTCGCTAGACAAAAATAAATGATATAAATAAAATAATTCATCACCAGAAGAAATATGAGAAAGTAGTTTAAAAAGAACTTCACTTCTCTGATAGAAATATTAAAGTTTTAACTTAAAAAATAAATGGAACTCAAGAATCAATCCATATAAATATCATAACTAAAAGTGTGACATAAATTACATAAATAAAATATTCAAGAATTTCAGAAAAAATATTCAAAACTACAACAAATTACTAAACTTTCATTGCAAATGTAATTTTTGGGTTTATTTTTTGGTTTGTTTACATAAAAATAATCCTTCAAAATGTGCCAAAAAAAGTTTAACATTTTTATCAATGAAGTCAAAATTTTATTTAAAGTTTTAATTAAAATATAAACGCAATTTAGGAATCAGTTCTTATAAATATAGTAACTAAAAGTTTGTCACATATATAAACAAAATAATACTTTAAGCTTAACATTTTTATCAATGATTTATTTAAACTTTCAACCAAAAAATAATTTTAATTAAGAAATTAATCTTTAAATAATAACTAATGATTGTCATGGGACATGAATGTTCGATACGAATAAAATAATACTTCACCACGGAAAATATGCTAAAGTAGTTTAATATTTAAGCAATTAAACCAATATTAAAATTTGATAATATTTTAATATCAGATATATCAAAATTTATGTTAACTTTCAACTATAAATGCAATTTAGAAATAAATTCTTATAAATGTAATAACGATCACGGGACATAAATAAATGATATGAATAATATAATGACGAATTCATCCCAAAAAGAAAAAAATATTATTATGGAGTATTTTTGCAAAGTTGATTTGGTTTCCATCTTGAGTCTCAAAAATATATTAAAATTTTCCTTATTGAAATTTAATGTAAAAATCAGTAAGATTATATCTGATATTATTACAAAAATACATCCAATTGAAAGTTCCTGATATTTTTGTTAAAGTTTTTTTTTCCTTTTTCAAATTTTAAAATGTTGAACTTAGAACTAAGCATTGTGTAAGATTAATTGTATTGAAAAGTATCACTGAATGTGTGATTGGAAAGAGGATATCATTACAGTCAAGCTTGTTTGTAGAAAAATCTTAAAAATGCTGTTTACTACGATATTATTAAGCATTGAAGAAAAAACTTTAATTGGTCAATTGTATATTTTGATAAAGCCCATTTAATGGTAAAATATGAAAGTTCTTTATTTATTAGATAACTACTTATTAGTATTTAAAATTACAGGAATTAAGAGCTTTTTTCTGAAAAACAAAAAGAAAGCTTTTATTGAGAAGCTGATAGTTTTCAAATAAATAAATAAATAAACTTTCAATTAATCACTTGTAAATTTTGGCAAAATACATTTAATAACAAAATACGGAAGTCCTCTGTTTATTAAATATCTAGATATTGGTATTCGGAAGTTGAGGAATTAACATCTAGTTAATGGAGAATAAAAAGAAAATTATTTTATTGCAAATTCGTTAAATTTTTGAAAAAAAAACAAAAAAAAACTTTGAATTGGTCATTTGTATATTTCCTATAAAATACAGTAAAAAAGCGAACGTCCTCTATTAGGTAGCTAGTTTTTAGTATTTACAAGTAGTATTAATTAAGAGCTTGTTTATGGCGGAGAGAGTCTGTTTTACTGCGAAGTTGTTAAATTTTGAAAAAACATTTTAGTTGGTCAAATGTATATTTTGATAAAGTCCATTTAATAGCAATTTAGCGATGAGTATTTGAAAGTCGATGAATTAATTCGCGCCATTCGAAACAGCCAATCCGAATTTCTTTTTGTTCGGTCCGAGAGCCAAAGTAGTATTTGGGGGCTGGCGAGTGTGTGGCGTGTTTGTTTGTGTGAGGAGAAAGTGCGAGAGAGTGTACCTGGGTGCAGGGGGGTGTCCTTTTTCGGGCAGTTTCCGCCCCTCGCGTGAAGGGGGCGCCACTGGGATCTCTGTGTAGGCAATGGTCGTCCGGGCTCGCAGTCTCTCAGTGCCGCCGTGAGCGAGTCCTTGTGTGTGTGTGCGCTTGCCTTTTGGGTGCCTCAGGAAGAGAGAGAAGCCAAAGCAGAGAGAGAGAGAGAGAGAGGACTTTAGCTGCTGCACACACACACGCACACGCGCTGCCGCATTTCAGGTGTTTTGGGCGCGCGCACGCCATATTGCCGCGCAATGTGTCCCCGCTCATCGATCATCCTGGCGTATGCTCTCCGGGTCATCGAGACGGCGCGCGGTTGGCGGGCGCCCGTCACGTGATATGCTAATGCTCTCCGACGGGCGGAGTCAGCGCTCAGTTAAACGACAACCCCAAAGAAAAATTATTTCCATCCAATTCATCCAAAAATTAATGATCATGAGTTCGTATTTGATGAACTCTCCTTACAGTGATCCCAAATTTCCGCCGACTGAGGAGTACTCTCAGGGGAATTACATCCCCAGCCACGGCGGGGATTACTACACGCCGTCGCACCACCACCACCACCATCCACACCACCAACAACATCCCCACCACCAACACCACGCGCCGCCGAGCCACCACCAGCACCCGCCGCCGCCGCCGCAGCATCCACCGCCGCCGCCGCACCACCATCATCCGTACGCCGGCTACTCGATCTCGGGGCCGGTCGCGTACGGCCAGGAGAACGGCAGCCCCGTCTATGGCACGCCCCCGCAGCACTACTACCGGCCGCCGTGCGGCATGGGGCCCGTGTCGCCCCTGCCCCGGACGCCTGTCGACGCCAGCCTCAGCCCTGTGCCCCAGCCGCCCCAGCAGCCGCCTCAGCGGTCGCCGGTTTCGTCGCCCACGCCGCCCGGAGTGCTCGCCCGCGGAGGGCCCCCCTCCCAGCCGCCGCTCGGGGCCCCCACTTCGCCCGACTGCGCGGTCAGCGGCGCCAACGGAGCCAACCAGCCCGTCATCTACCCCTGGATGAAGAAAGTCCACGTCGGATCAGGTAAGTCCACACTCTCCACTTATAAAAGCCTCTCAAAAATATCCTCTATGTCTCAATTAGACTCCATAATGGTTCTAGCAGAGATAACTAGGTATCTTGTTGTAACCCAATAACTATCGGGCCTCTTACAAAAACTTTCAATTTCGCAGTTCTAGTATGTTAAACCGTAAAAACAAAGTACATAATAGTGTTTTAATATAGAATAAGCCCCTTAGATACGCTCAAATTGACTAGATAACATGTTAATTAATTTTGGGCCTGTTTTAGAAACTTTCAATTTCGCAGTTCTGTTTGGTAAAATTATAAAAACAAAGATCAGAATAGTCTTTTAATTGTCTCTTAATATAAGTCCCTTCAAAATCACCAGATTTCTTGTTAATTACCATTGGGTCTGTTAATAAAATCTTTAATTTCGCAGTTGTGACTGGTAAAATTGCACAAAAAAAGAGAGCAAAATCATCTCTATATTGTAGAATAGGACATTTAGATAAGCTCAAAATCACTAGGAATCTTGTAAATTAGCACTGTGCCTGGTTTGATAAGTTTCAACTGCTGAGTTCGAGTCGTATAGTTGTAAAAGTAAATATTAGAATAGTTTACTATAGTCTCTTAGAGACGCTCTAAATGACTATATGTCTTGTTAATTTCATTTGTATTTGTTTAAAAAAAGTTAATTTCTTTATTCAAGTTTTGAAAAATTGTAAAAAATATGAGCAGAATAATCTAAATAATGTCAAATCAGATGCGCAGAGACATTCAAAATAATTTCTTAGAATGTAACTTTGACTCGAAAATGTCAAATTGCTTTGCTTCAGAATCTACCCCTTAAAAAATTCACCTTCTCAATTTAAATCTAGTAAAATTCTAAATAAAAACATGTACAAAATAAACTCCACAATGTCCACTTTTAGAAACTTTCAAAATTAGTTAGCCATCTACTTAATTACCATGGTGTTTGCTTCGTAAAGTTTCAATTACTCAGTTCCAGTATGGTAAAATTGCAAAAGTAAAGAGCAAAATAATATCCCTGCAATCCATCTCAGAGTCGCTCACATTCATTAGGTTTTTGTCTATTGTGTAGTACTAATTTCTATGTTCAAGTTGGCAAAATTGTAAAAACAAAAAACAAAATAGTCTCCATAAGTCTCTTAGAGATACTAAAAATATCTTTTTAAAACTTAATTTTGCTTGTTTCGAGTAACTCAGAAATGTTAGGTTTGCTCAGCTTAAAATCGACCAAACAAATTTCAATTTTTTAATATAAGTGTAGTAAAATATCAATAACAAGTAAACAAAACAAAACAACAACAAAGAACAGAAAGAGCTCCATAATCTCGAATCTGTCACTTAGACACTCTCGAAACGGCTATATGGCTTTGAAAACCGTATTTACATTATGCTTATTTCAATTGATTAAAATATATATCATAATTAATTGCTTTGCTCAGTAACCTCCCTCTTAATTTTCTACTTATCGTTAAAATAATAAAATACGAGCAGAATAAACATAACACCACACATTTTAAAATATGTTTCTCCTAGTCATACATTTATATTATTGGCTTGTCTCAAGTGACTTTAAAAATACAAAATTGCTTTGCTGAAAAACTCCTCTATTTAAACTTCATCTTCTGATTCTGACTCTAGGAAAATCATGTAAAATAGTAAAAAACTAGCCAAAATGAAATAATAAAGTCAAATCTATCCGTTAGTGTCAAGAAAAATCTACACAACAAACTTTTTACTATAAATGTTTAAAAACATAAATACATTTTGATCTTTTCAATTGACAGAAAAGATCAAAATCAATTGCCTATCTTAAAATTTGTCCTCCTCAGATTTACAGTTCTTAAATGAATGTAAAGTTCTTTAAGACTATATAAAATAGATTAATAATTTCAAATCTCTATGTTACAGCCATTAAAAATGATACATACCAATTTACACCATGCACCTCTTTCTACACAGTTACATTTTATTGGTTTAAGTGGAAAAAGAAATTATCAAAATTTACTGCGTAGCTTAGCAATTTCCTCTTTCAAAATTTCCAGTTCATACTTTTAGTCTGTAAAAATATATAAAGTTGTACAAAACTATAAAAAATGACTGAATGATTTCAAAGCTATCTGTTAAAACTGTAAAGTATAATTCAATACAGTTTACCCATTCTGCTCGTATCTTATTGTTACATAATCACATTTTGTTTATTTCAAGATATTAAAGAGAAATGAAGTAATGTTGAATACATTTTACTACTAAATTCATGATACTAAACTGCCTAGTAACTTTCATTTATTCATTAACTTTCTAATGGTTAGAATTATTACAAACATGACATAATGACAAACTTCTAGAGAAATTATTTCAAACACACTGGGAATACTAAAAGTTATCTTTATATATAATTCTATGAACATTTTTAATTGATGTTTTAAAACAGTATACATTTCAAATCTATAAACAATAGTAAAATTTAATGCTTTTATGTCTAAGTACAGATAGTAAATATAAATAAACAATTAATTCCAAAATATGACCTTGATTAAGCGAAAAACAAATGAGAGCAGTGAAATCCATAAGTAAACAACATGTTTCCCATACAGCTAAATGACAGTGAAATTTGTCCCGAGAGACCACTGAAACTAGCTTTTACCCCATAAATAATCCACTTAAAATTTTTGAGAATCTAGCATATATCATTATATATAAAAAGCATGAATTCCTTACTTTTTTAAAATAAAATAAATATCTCTGATATGTTAGAAATTTGCTTTTATTTACATAATTTATCAAGTCTTAAAGAAACATGAAAAGCTTTCATGATGTATTGTGATTCATAAGTTCTATAATTACTCCAGTGAGTAGCTCCTTGGAGTTACGTTATTTGCTTCAGAAGTAAACAAATTATGTCCAAAATAAGTTCCCCGCAAATTTGCTCTGATGTGCATATTTGCATTTTAATTTAGACTGCAGTACTGATAATTTTATTAAGCTGATTCAATTTTGCTTTTAGTTGAATAAACACTAAACTGGATAGCAAAATCAGAAAGGAAAAAAATACTCAAAATTGTGATATAAATCTGATGTTATATGATGCTACTCGAAAAAATTTGGAACCAACCCCCTTTCTTCTTAATCAAAAACCGAAAACGAGTCAAAACAATAAACTAAACATCGATTCCAAAGCTGGGTCTATTAGTTATCTGTTAAGTTCCGTCATATAAGCTCAATTTATCATATTTTCACAAAGCTTCTTTTATGTTTTCTGAGGAGTTCAGTTATACTCTCATCGTTTCTTCTGTATGTCTTCAATCAAAACAAATTTAGCTAAGAGCTTAAATATCAGTGTCAAAGAGCATCCGCCCTAAACCAATAAAACATGCGTGTCTAAACGTTGAAGTCCTATTTATTTAATCGCTACAAAATGGGAGCTATAATTTCCCAGCATAAATTAGCCATAAAGATTTCAAAGCACGGAACGGGCGATTTAATCTAAGAATGGGAAAGAACGGTGCATTCGAATTGGTTATTGTCTCCTTTTTATGGTTCTATGATGGTTTTCATACTTGACTTCCGTGTCAGATAGGATTCGAAAGAATTTACACGATATTTGTTTATGATACAATACTCACACGTGTAATTTCAGAATCTAAAACAACTTTTTTTACAAACAAGTTTTCATCTTTTACTTTCTTCTAACATAACTGAATTTCCAAGGATGTAGTATACTTCATTATATATACAAAACAGAAATTCCTTAATTTTTATAACTCGTTTAAAATTGGGAAAATATCTTTAGAATGTTAAAAAATTGTTTTATTTACATCACGTATCAAATATTCAAGAATCATAAAAAGTTTTCATGATTTATTGCTATTCATAAGTTCTATAATTCCTTCACTAAATAACACATTGATGTTAACTTCAGAAGTAAACAAATTGGGAACAAAATAAAATTCCTACAGGTTTGCTGTGATATGCATTTCTCTTATTTTAGAATATTCGCTGTACTTATTTTATTAAACTGACTTATTTTTACATTTAATCTCATAAGCAGAAAACTGGATTATAAATTGAAAAAATATCTTTAAATATTTTCCTTTAAAATTTAATTTTTTAAGTTCTATCACATTATTATTAGCTAAAGCAAACAAACATAAACTGAAGGTTTTACCTTTTAAGAAGCATTTATTCGTAAAATTTTTTTAAAAAGCTATATTAATTTTTTTTTCAAATCTGATTTAATAGGACATGAAAGCATCTACTCTCTAACTTCTACAATATTCATATAAAAATAGTTTGAAGATCACATTAGTCAATCTCCTAAAGCACACTCAAAACAAATGCTAGAATTTTTTTTTATCAGTTACTAATACTTGTTAGTGTGTACATATATTTTTTTTATGTAACTATACATGTTTTTTTATAAACTCACACATTATTATGTATGCAATATACGTAATATATTGTTATATATTGCTGAAAAGTGTTAAATTTGTACATTAAACGAAAAAACTTTCATTATATAACACAAGCTAAAACATGCTAATACCATCAATTCATTATTGGATAATATGATTAATGAACATAGAAAAAGCTATGCTCACTGTCTTCATAGTTTAATTTCACATTACTTTTGATTTCATATAAAACAAAATAAAATATCTTATAGTTATGAATCTATTAAAGATCAAAGTACTAGAAAATAGTTATCTGAGAAATATACACTTTGAGAGTTTTAAACGCGAGATAATAACTAAATTACAATAAGACTATAAATATTAATTTAATGCCATGCTTGTAATCAGGTTAGTAATAATGATTAATTACTATAGACGAATCTTGAACTGTCAGGAGGCATTCGGCTCAACAAATAGCGTAAAGGAAGAAAAAAAAAAAAAACAGAATGTAAACACAGCTAGAATGAGTGGAGAGTTAAGCGCCTTTCATGATGCAACCAGACTTCCGTTATGTGCTCTGTTTACAAACGGGACAGTGCTTTTATCAAACATGTGATGCTGTCTCAGTGATAGATTTTGCGTGCTCGAAAGAGTAAGTTAAGAAAAAATTACAAATCGCATTTACACATTGAAAGACTATTTTGAATAGAGCAGTGATTCTCAACCTTTCTTTTTTTTTTTTTTTTTTTTTTTTTGTCACTGCACAGTTTTAACTATTTCAAAATTTGGCAGCACACAAAGAAAAAAAATAAATTTAAAAGTTGTTTACTTACCTATAATACACTGTTTAAAATAGTTTATGATAATAATGAATGCAAAATAAAATAATATGTACTGTAAAAAAACAGTGCTTTTATTAAGTTATAACGAACCAAAACTTTCATCAGATTTCTCATGTGTAATATCTTCTAAACATGATCTTGCACAGTAATAATACAAAAGCATTGTGTTGTGGGATATCAACTTTCAATTATTATTGTCACATACCCAAACAAGCTACAACATTTCTGATTACACCATAAGAAAATTTTCTCTGCTTATGATCTTGCTAAACCATTAAGATATTTCTTGACATAAAAGTTTCCTCGTTGGTAGAAAACTTCAAGGGTAAAATAAAAATCGAAAAATATACATCTCTAAAATTTGGCGCAACACTTTAAGAATTTGGCGGCACACAAAATTGACGCGGCACAGTGGCTGATAATCACTGCCCTAGAGAATAAGCCTAGAAATTAATTGTAGTTCAAATATTGTATAACTTAACTACAGCTTTTCCTAAAAGGGATTATAATGATGAGTAATGATAAACAAAAATTACATTTTATGTTGATTTTCTGAAATTTGCACTTGTTGAATGCCTAATAGTTTTTAAAAATAAAATACACACATCACATTTACACACTGAAAAGTTATTTTGAGTAAACATTTCTAGAGAGGAAGCATAGAAGTTAATTGCAATTCATATATTGTATAAATCACATACAGCTTTTGATAATTGTAAATATACTGATAAGTGATGATTTGAAATTTTCATTTGTTAAATGTAGAATACGATTATGTATTAATAGAGATAGTAACATAAAGATTTTATGCACTATTTGACTGAGAGTGTTTAAAATTTTACCAAATGAAATGCTTTTGCATATAAAAATAAGAATTTTTACCTAATACGGAAATTTCCCTTTATTTTTTCTTGTTGATATGTAATGCATGCTTGAGATTAGATCCTTTTGCTCCCAGCATTGATTGTAATTCAATGTTTCTGAAAGATAAAGACAGAAATCATGTATTAACTTACTATTCTTAGTAGAGTTAAGTATTTTTTACACTGATATATATCTTGTTACATATCTCGATGCAAGTAAAATTTCTTTCTATTTATTTAATACAGATATAGATTTGTTCATATAATCTCCCTGCCGTCGAATAAGAATTTACCTAAATATAAAATAAAAGTAAAATACTTCGTGTTTAAATCCAATCCAAAAAAATGTTTAAATCCAACCTTGCTGTAGAAAAAAAAAGTAATAACTTCTTTGTTCTAAATTACAATATCTTTAAAATTACAATACATTATAATAATCTTTTTAGTGAGATAAATTTATTAAGTTATTTATTTTACTCATATCTGACAATTTCTTGAAAAATATTAAAACTGCGATATTAATACTCAGTTTTAAAGTAAATGTTGGTTTTTTTCTCTTATCACCAACTGTATTTTGAATTACTAAAAACCCATATAGTTTTATTTTTTTAGTTTCTTTATTTTAAAATATCTATAATATGAAATATTATTTAAAAATCATAATTTTAGCTATTTGCTGATTATTTACAATTAGCAGGCTAAAAGAAGTGTAAATTCTAGAAACATGAACTTTTAATAGTACTCTAAAAGTTTCTGATTTTTCAGAACTAATCTAATTTATTACTATGTAAAACTGTGTGAAAAGCAAAATTAAAAATATTGTTTTATAAATGAAGTATTATATATATATATATATATATATATATATATATATATATATATATATATATACATACATACATACATATATATACACACACATATATATATATACACACACAGTTAAAACTTTATACTTTTCAACAAGAAATTTGGAAAACATTGCTTAAACAGATGACAAAATTAAAATTTTTAAATTGTTGCGATGTATTTTGCTACGACCAATATGTAAAATATATATACATAATAAATAATACATAATGCTATAAAACAAGCGTTATCAAATGCTATCTAATACACAAAACAAACTAAAAAGTACCAAAAAGAAACATTATATATAGAGAGAAAGAAAAATATTTAATAATATATAATATAAATCCATTTAGCCACACCTTAATACTGGTTGTTCACTTCAAAAGTACATAACACATAAATCGTATCAAAATGTTTTAAGATTTGTAAGTCTCTAAATAGATGCCAAAAAATAAATGCTTGCATAGAATAGTTAATGAGTAATAAACGTAAATGTGTCATTTATCTTTGTTTTTTCTCTTCAAAGAATCGAAGAAGTATTGCTTACCAGGGCTTTAAAAATTTGTCCCAAGTTTATTTTGTACACATAAAAATATAAAAAGTACTAAAAAAACTATGTAAATATAAAAAAATAAAAAAATAGATAACACGATAAAATTCCTTTCATTTTAAAGTGTACGTAACTATAAATAAGTCGTATGAAAATATTTTAAGATTTTTAAGCAATTGAGTACCAAAAAATAAATAGTTGCTTAGAATTTTTAATGAGTACTAAATAAAAATAAACTTTTTGTTTTTGTTTCCTCTCTTTAAAGAATTCAAGAAGCATCTCTCATTGATACTTTAAAAATATGTCTCTTGTACACATAAAGCAAACTAAAGAGTACTAAAAAAGAAAACATTTTAGCATAAAAAGTGAAAAAAACCGTGCTTCATTTTGTAAAAATTTCTTTCCGAGTGTGAGCGTCGCCATATATCATTCAGTAAGTACAAAAGATTTGTTACAGCCCCATAAAAGAAATATAAAAACAGGGGAATACATTTACTCTTTCACCACTTGATAAACGCTTAACGCTCTCGTCGCAACACGGCTTTTAATACTCACGCTAAACCACCTATTTGTTATAAAATACCTCCCACAAAGCCCAGCCAATAAAACAGATCAACAGGCTACATTACACATAGTATCTTAATCTTACGATGTGCTCCCGGGGTCCCCATAAATTTATTTAATGTCTTTTTTACGCATGGGCCGCCATAAAGCGGAGAAACGTCGACCGCTAGCCGCATCGATACGTTAGTTGGATTCGGGGGAAAAAGAATTTTGCCGACGCTTTGTTTATGTTTCTCTCAACAGCTAGGTTCCGTTGTTGAGGAACAGTGATGGCAAACAAATTTCTGGCTTTATTTTATTGGGGAGCAAAATATGAATCAAGTTTAAAGGCTCTTCAAAATCTAGTATTAATTGTTTTAAATCGAAATTTTTACGTTTACGATAGTGAAAAGGGAAACGGATTTAAGTAATGGCTCTACATATGGAGGATAAAATATTTTCATTTCTTATGTCAGTCATTAAAATAATTAATGTTTTTAAATAATTGATATGAATAATAGATCTTGTTGTTTAGGAATAGTGGTAGCAAAGAAATTTCTTGCTTTATTTATTGAAGAACGAAATAGGAATCAAGTTTAAAGGGAATTTCAAGGTTCTTCAAAATCTAATATGGAGTTAATTGTTTTAAGTTAAATCTTTTAAGTTTACAGGAATGAAAATTAAAATATATTTAAACAGGGAATCTACATATGGAAGATAAAATTGTTATGTTTGATTTCGGTCTTTAAAATAATTAATGTTTTTAAATAATTGTTATGAATAATAGATCCTGTTGTTTAGGAACAGTGGCAGCAAAGAAATTTCTTGCTTTATTTATTGAAGAGCGAAATACGAATCAAGTTTAAAGGGTTCTTCAAAATCTAATATGGAGTTAATTGTTTTAAGTTAAATCTCTTACGTTTACGGGAATGAAAATTAAAATAGATTTAAACAGGGAATCTACATATGGAAGATAAAATTGTTATGTTTGATTTCAGTCTTTAAAATAATTAATGTTTTTAAATAATTGTTATGAATAACAGATCTTGTTGTTTAGGAACAGTGGTAGCAAATAAATTTCTTGCTTTATTTATTGAAGAACGAAATAAGAATCAAGTTTAAAGGGAATTTCAAGGTTCTTCAAAATCTAATATGGAGTTAATTGTTTTAAGTTAAATCTTTTACGTTTACGGGAATGGAAATTAAAATAGATTTAAACAGAGTTTACATATGGAAGATAAAATTGTTATATTTGATTTAAATCTTTAAAATAATTAATGTTTTAAATAATTACTAACAGTAAAATATTACTGGTATTTTTTATTGAATAATAGTTCTTGAGGAACACTGATGGCAAACGAATTTCTTACTTTATTTATTTGGGATTAAAATGTGGATTAGGTTTAAAGGCTCTTAAAAATTTATTACTGAGTTATTAGTTGGAAATCAAAACTTTAACGTTTACGGGAATGATACTTCAAATACATTGAAATTGTAAGTCTACTTGCACATAGTGAAACTATTAGTTTTATGTCACTCTTTAAAATAAGTAAGATTTTTAAATGATTATTAAATGTCACTGATGTCTGATATTTTTTTATAAACAACAGGGACTCTGGTTGCAAACAAATTTCTTACTTTATTTGAGGAGAGAAAATAGGAATCAAGTCATAAAAGAAACACAAAGTCTCCTCAAAAACTTCTATTGAGTTAGTTGTTTTAAATCAAAATCTTTATGTTTACGGGAATGAAAACTGAAATAAATTTTTATGTTGAATTTTCATGAGGATCATAGAATTATTATTTTTACGCCAGTCTTTAAAATAACTAATGTTTTTAAATAATTATTAAGAGTAAGATTACTTTAGAATTTTCTGATGAGTAAGTTTCCTAATTTAAAATACTTTTTGTGCAATGAAATATCAAAGAAAGTATTTCGTGATATTTAATGAGAATGACAACGTTTAAAATTTTTAAATTGAATTTATATCTGATCATTCATTAAAATAATTCTAAAAAAATGTGTTATAATTTTGCATTGTAAATGACCAATTTGTTTGGTTCATAAAATAGTTCTGAAAAAGTTTCAGTTTATTAATTATGCTGATATTCAATCAAAAATTTTATTTAGTTCAAAATACTATTCAGCTTTAAACTAAATTAATTAAACAATAATTTTTTTTTGTTTTCTTTAAATTTTATAAAAAAATTTGTTTTAGTTCTCACAATCTAAGCTCTTAAACATTATTGAAATTTTATGTATTGATTATATTTGCTTTTAAACTGATATGTATAAACATTAAATTTCCAAAAAAAGTAATCTCTAAAGCCAGGCCAAAAATGAAATTTAGTTTTGTATTTTACACACTACAAACTTGCACATATATATTTTAATTAACAATAAGTAAGACAAATATATCTCTTAAGTACCAAAATTTCACTATTTTTCTGTTTATTTAATTACATACTTTTATTTTTATATAAACATGTATTTCAAAGTAAATAAGTTAAATTTTCGGTGAGTAATCCTGTTTTTTAGAAGGGGTATACACAAAATTTAGATATAATAAGATAATGAGAGCAAAACAGGTTTAAATTTCTTTGAGTAATAATTTCTTTCTAGTGGTGTTGTACACAAAACTTAAGCATAATTATTTGAATGATAGTCATGCAGTAGAATTTGAGAATTTATTGTTTTTCCATTCTGTTTCAAATCTAACTCTCGATAAACATCCTGTTGTGTTGGTAACAGAAACATCACTCTTTTGATATCTACCTTATCTTTAGTGACTATTCTCAAATCAATATTTTGTTAGTAGTGTATATAAAATTAAGGTATAATAATTTGGTTTATAGTAACACTGACAGACCTGTAGATTATCGGGATTTTAAGATATTGTTTTTACATTCTGTTTCAAGCTTAGCTGTATCAAAAGAAATGGGTTGATAACAGGAATCAAAGGTTTCTACTATCTGGGAGTAATAATTTTTTGTTTGAGGTTTGTACACGAAACTTAAGTATAATAATTTAGAGGAGCGTAGCATTACAGAACTGTAGACCTGGGGAATTTTAAGTTATTGTTTTCCATTCTGTTTTAAATCTAACTGTCGATAAACATCCTGTTGTGTTGGTAACAGAAACTTCACTCTTTTGATATCTCCCTTATCTTTAGTGACTATTCCCAAATCAATATTTTGTTAGTACTGTATATAAAACTATATAATAATTTGGTTTATAGTAACACTAACACAACTGTAGATTATGGGAATTTTAAGATATTGTTTTTACATTCTGTTTCAAGCATAACTGTATCAAAAGAAATGGGTTGATAACAGGAATCAAAAGGTTCTACTATCTGCGAGTAATAATTTTTGTTTGAGGTTTGTACACGAAACTTCAGTATAATAATTTGGAGGAGGGTAGCATGACAGAACTGTAGAACTGGGGAATTTTAAGCTATTGTTTTCCATTCTGTTTTAAATCTAACTGCCGAGAAACAGTCTGTGGGGTTGATAACAGGAACTTCACTCTTTTGTTATCTGCCTGATCTTTAATGGCTATTCCCAACACAATTTTTTGATGCACTGAAGCCCAAATGCATATGTATCTTACACCGGAGTGACGTGAGAACGCCAGTCCTCTCGTCCGTGGAATACATCCTTCAAATCATGACTTAGCTGACAGTAGGAATCCAAATGTTTGTCTTTCGAGGCGCCGTTGCAAGTAATTTATTCCCTCTGTAATTATTCAACGGATTAATATGTATTTGGACATCACTCATTTATACTTTAATCTGCCGGCAAAAATTATCTATGTTCGCTTAGATATCATTATGGGAATCAGAGGGGCATGCACCCCTGCATTCCTAAATTGAATTGGTGAAATAACATTGGCTCTTTGGAGGGTATTCATATGATAAAAAACTAAAAATAAGGCAGCTATGATTTTATAAAGCAAATAACTTAATGTGAGGTGCTGAAAGATTTAAATATTTTTGTATAAATATTTATATGCACTGGAGAGATATCGCTCATTCTATCAAATTCAGAATTCTTCTAAAAGTAATAAGAAAATAAACTGAGGCCTATCAAAAATAATACTTACAAAAGAAACTATGTTGTGTAATTTTTTCAACAACAAAATCAGTGTTTTTATTTTCGATTTTTATTATATACACACACAGGTATACACACACACACACACACACACATATATATAATATATATATATATATATATATATATATATATATATATATATATATATGTATATATATGTATATATGTATATATATATATATATATATATATATATATATATATATATATATATATATGTATATATATGTATATATGTATATATATATATATATATGTATATATGTATATATATATATATATATATATGTATATATATATATATGTATATATATATATATATATATATATATATATATATATATATATATATATATATATATATATATATATATATATATATATATATATATATATATATATATATATGACGTGTGTGTATGTTCGTGTGTGTGGACATTTATTTATAAAGTACTCTTACAATTTTCCATCACTTTACTGATGAAAAATTGCTGAGTAATTTTCCACTTTACAGTTTTTTTTTATCAGTAATAG